>JAHNEJ010001958.1:0-372704 GCA_022559845.1 Amorphophallus konjac | reverse complement strand
AGATTCACTTGGCAGAATGAGCAGATTAGTGAAGCAGCAAAAGTGAAATTCCGTGGCCAAATTGTGATTTTGGGGAGCTTAGATCTCCAAAAGTTTTACCTGCTGCACCGCAGACGGTGCAGCAGCTTGCTGAGCCGCCTGGCAGTGCAAGATTTTTTTTCAATTTTTTTCGGGTTGGCCCAATCCATCCTACACATTCATACAGTCCTATCAATCATCAGATGGCTACAAAAAAAAAATAATAATAAAGAGTGGATGTCCTAATTCACCCTAACATCCTAAGTGGGCCAAAAGTGGTCGGCCTATTATTTAGGGTGAATTAGGATGTCCAGTCTTTTTTTTAACCATCTGATCTGCAATCAGACTGTATGGACATGTAGCTCAGAGGGGGGGCCAACCTGAAAAAAAAATAGAAATATATACATATATTTTTGCTTGCACCGCTGGCCATGCAGCAAGTGGAACTCAATCTCCAATCAGAAACAGAAAAAATGTAATGAGTTGAAGGAGAACAATTTGGAGAAGTACAGAACACAGAAATCCAATTGGTTTACCTGCCTAACATCCACCGCATCTGCAAGCAATTTATTGGGTCGAACAAGATTCTGCGCTGATTGATGTATTTCCCTGACACCCAAGGCAAAAACAGCATAGTAAAGAAGATATCATTACAAAACAGGAAACTGAAATTTTGCATAGACATTAGTACCTATCAATCAGTGCAGAGAAACGAGCCCTCCATATGTTGAGATGCTGATTTACAGCTGTGCAAACCTCTAGGACTTCAAATGCAATATTTTCACCTTCTGTATCACAATCCAGCCACAGCACAAGCCACTGACAACTCCTAGCCTCAACTTCTAAAGTCCTCTTAATGTCCAACTTATCCTGCAATTTTCCACAAACCAAGCTTGTTTCACTAAAGGTGAAGTTTCCAAAATAAATGCCCAACAAAGTATATAGTTACATATTTGCCCTTCAAAATAGGTAACTGCGTATTATTCTAGAAATCATACATGGCGTGATCTCCCTATAACAAAGACCCTTTAAGGATAGTAACCATTCTTCAGAATTCCCCAGTAACATTGTCAAAAAGATAGAAGAATTTAACTATGCTAGTATTACATCTTCATTTTGTTAAACTAGAGAAGCTATATCCTTCCTTACCATGCCGAACAATCTCATTTTGGGTTTTTCGAAGTCCTTTTAGCACCTTCAACTTAAGCATGAGAACACTTCCTATCTGGAGCCAAACTTTGACAATGTTGGATATGCCTAATCCTCTCCCTTAATGTCAAATGGAGGTACATTAGGTCCTTGTCTATACATTCCTTTTGAATATATTTTCTTATCATCTCCTTGGGCTCTCCCTGATCTGACGTCCTTGTTTCTTCCAGCTGCTCAAGAGTTCCTCTTTCTTCATGAAGCACTCCTTCTTCCAAACTTCTGTTACTTTTTTATCCTGAGCCCATTTTTCTTTTTTTTTCCCTGAAGCAAAGTGGGCCATACAACCAATTTTATTAAATAAACAGCAGAAGTAGAACCAAGGGAGATGAGGAGATCCCTCAACCTCAAATGAAAGAAAACCAAATCATAGGTATCAGGCTGAATTTATAATTTGCTTCCAACTATTAGAGAAACACCGAGAGTTTGCCTAGTCCAATGACAAAGAAAAGACATTGTCTTAAAATAAATATTACCAACATAAATTGGACTTCGCTGGTAGATGGAATGATTACGTTCCCACCATATGCTCCAGAAATCTACAAGGTAAAATTCTGAGAACTTGAATTCTTCTGCTGCTGCTATGAGTCGCTTTGATGGCCTTGAAGCATGGAAGGCGGGATTGGATCGGGCAACCAGATCGGGTAATACCCAATCCCGTCTGGATCAGATTGGCTGAATTGGCCAATTCAATGGAACTGAACCAATCCACAAAAAGAGGAAAAAAGACCCCAAAACTTTATTTACACTAATAAAAATTAACAAACAAAAAAGTATATTGATAATTTTAAAACATTTTTACACAAATATAAAACTATGCAAGACAATTTTATAAACTTTATTACTCTTTTTAACCAAACCCTTCTCTGCCAAGATTGCCCGATTCATAAAAGAATAGGCAATCCACGTGTAATATGGCTGATTTTGGTCCTATTTGAGCCAATTCAGAACAAGTCAGACACTTCCAAAAAAAATAAAAACAAGTCAGACTAATTTTAATTAATTTTTTATTTTTCAAAATTTTCTAATTGGGATTGGTTTTGGGGACAGAATCAGATCAGCCACTGCCGATTCTGAGTCAAATTGGCCGATCCCAATCCAGATCACCAATCCTCCATTCCATGACTTGAAGTACCGCCACATTTGGACAATACACTTAAATGTAATGGGGTTAGAAGCTAGTTGTCCAAATATCCTCCAAATCTCACTACTAACTGGGCAGAGTATCACCAAGTGTTATACATCTTCTGCTTGCTGGCCACACAGAGCAGATAATGTCAAGTCCACCGCCCATTTCCTCATATATACTCTAGTAACCAATCTCTTCTCAAACATTAACCACATAAAAGGCCACACTTTCAAAGGAGATTTCACTTTCCAGATCATTCCATACTGTGAATAGGTATGCTCAATACCCTCCAGCTGATGATAAAAGGACTTTACAGAAGACTGCTGTGAGTTACCTGCCCAAGTAAAAGAGTCCTCATTACTACTGTTGAGCTGCACATTCTGCAGGCTGCCCAATAAGTCAAAATATTCTAATTCCTCTGTCTCCTTTAGACAACACTCCAGAACTATATGCCATGCAACTATGCCATTACCCACCTGGAAATAATCCCGAACTGTGCATCATTTATTGCTAGAAACTTGAAAAACTGTTGGAAAGTGCATTTTGAAGGCAATCACCACACCACCTATCTTGCCAACAGAATGTTGAATGTCCTTGCCAATCTTTCCATTGCCACCCTGAATTCTGGCATATCTCCTGTATACTTCAGAGCATGGTTTGCTGGATCGGACCAACTCAGTCTGTGGCTGTATCATACCATACCAGGGCCAACCCGAGCTCAGATATGGGGCGTGCAACTTGACTAAGACAACCTCCATAAAATGGCCTCCTTTGTGCGACTAGACCAAGTCAGTCCAAGTTGAACCATATTGTACCGTACTAATCACCAATCTGGCAAACCCTGCTTCAGAGTAGTTTCCTACTGTTAAAGCCACTTTTTTAACTCCAAATCCACCGATTCTTTTGAAGACAAGCATGCAATTCGTTATCACTTATAAACCTCATCACTTTTGATGCACAAAACATGCATGTTCATTTCAACTCTCGAGCATGTTATCCAACCATTTTCTTGACTGCTTCCTGTTTTGTTCCAATCCCCTGGTGTTCGAAGACCAAAAAGTCATTTCTATGCTTACTCACCTTGGAAAATCTGTTATTGGTTCTTGACAAAGGAAAGCCAACTTATACATTTACAAAGGTCTTGTAAGCAGCTCCACTGAATTCCCAGATAGCTCACTGCCCCCACTTGAATGTCCATTCATATGCATCCTACAAGATGCTTGCTTTCCCCGGAGAACACTTCTGAAATGTCACCGATATTCTGTTCTCCTTTCCATTATGAACCGTCTCACAATTCACCGAACAACTGAAATAAGTTTGATCCCTCAAGTTACGTTCCTTCTCAATTCTGAGCGGCATTCCATCTCACCGCCCCTAGAGGCAAATGAGGTACATGAAATGGATCCCGTTTTCCAAAGACAAACCCACGGCGCAGTGGCGCACCCAACCAGATGCAGCACACCGCATCGATCAAGTGGTCTCCCTAGGGAGAAGATAAAGAAGAACCGGAGTAGTCATAACTACAAACAGAAGACGGGCATAAACACCACCACCTGCGGGACGTTTTTGCGGACGGGGGCTTGGTAGAGGTCGGCGGGGTCGCAGGAGTGCCACCGGCGGTATCGATCGTCGAAGTCGAGCTCCATAAGGTGGCCAGTGACGGAAGTCATCAGCATGTGGCAGGGCTGCCCCCGGATGGTGTAGTCGAACTCGAACACCCGATTGTAGCGGGACCGCCCCTCCCGCGACCTCAGGATCCCCCCGCCGCGCCGGGACAGGATCTCCGCCACCGACTTCGCCACCGACGGCTTCTCCGCCACGTTCATCACGCGAATGACCCCACCACCGCGCGACGACATAGCGATGGTGGTGGCGCAGCTCTCGGGCGTCGGCCTCCACCCCTGCCTGCCACCCCACCCCCCCTCCGCTCCGCGTGTTTTTGGTCAGTTGTCGGTGTCTTTGAGACACTGTTTGCCGCGCAAAGCCCTTCGAGTTCTTATGGCGCGTTTGGTGCAGATGTTGGAGAGGGAATTTCACTTTTTAAAATCCTTTTCAAATGAAATAATGTCTCATCAAATTTTTTTTTAGATAGATTTCGAGATATAGAGAGATATAGGAAGAAAATGAGTGAGTTAACAATCTCTAAAAACTCCCCAAAAAGAGATTCTTCTCTCTCTAGAGGGATTTTGAAAAAATCCCTCCATAAAGAGAGTGCCCAAACGCGCCCTTATTCGCATTAAATAAGAATTTTAATTTTCAACATTTATAATCTTTCATATCTACATATTAACCTCTCCCATCTAGGTATTTATTTAGATCCACTTTGTTAAACGAAAAAATTAAAGTCGAGTAACACATTCGCCGGTTCACATCTCGTTAAATCGGCTATGATAGAATTATTTTTAACCGGGTCGAACAACAAGTTTCTTTCTACCGTCTTTGTTAACCAAGCGGAGATACTCTGTTCGATCTCTCTCGGTTGAACACGATGCTCTAGTTCGATTAATGACGTGTGTGAGAGAGAGTGTGGGTCTCTCCCTCATTTTTTCTTCGAATTCGACAACCACCCGATAATTCAATTAACAAAGAGAACCTTCAAGGAAGAGAGATCAAACTTCTTATTCAAACGGGCAAAACGACCTGCTCGGCCTTAACCCACTAGATTACTAAATAGGGCCTTAGATAATACTTGATATATTGTGGGCATGCCGAGGGTAGCCATTTTTTTCCAATTTTTCTTTTCATCACGTTGGCCTCCATCATATCCACATATCTTACAGTAATATCATTGATTAGAAGTTGTACAGTAAGATCATTGATTAAATGGATAAAAATCAAAAATATCTTTAATAGGCTAAAAGTGCGAGGTCACTTATTTACTATATGTATGTAAAAGGGTGTATAATTTTTATCTTTTCATAACCTTTTAGCCATATGATCGACGATTGGACTTTACGAGCACGTTTACAGTGTGGAACTTGATAAAATTACTTTAAAAAATGACTTCACTAGCAAGTGATTCTCTTTGGTAATTTCATCCCACTAACTTGTACATTTTGATGTGTAGCGCATTTGCGCATCGTGTTTTGATTGGTCCACATAGTAGAAAATAAATTTGACGTGCTTTAAATGTGCCGACCTCATGTAACTTGACGCACTTCTCATGTAAATTTATATTTTTTTTTGCGAATCCAAACAAAATTAGAAATACTGGAGATAGGTGAAATATAACTAATAGAAAAAAAATAATCTATAGAATTGAAAGATATTCCATAAAGTTATCAAAATGAATAGCCTATTAGACTATAGACTTATTTTTTCTTTTATGGATCATTTTTAACTCTTATGAGCTGTATTTCATCCATCTACAATATTTTTTTACTTGTCTAAATTTCACGAAACATATGGATCTATGAGTAAAGCGCGTCACGTTACACGTACAACAGTTTTGAGTTTGCGTGACGTGAGTACATTTAAAGTGTCCAATGTAATTTCTACCACGTGGACCAATTAAAATACGTTGTGCAAAGTTTGCAGCACACAAAGGTGTGCAACAAGTCATTGTAAGATGTCAAATTTATGATTATACATAAAAGGAGAAGGCAATTGATCTGTGCCCATCTATACTGTAGATGAACCCTCAAGCCCCGCTTTAAGTTAACATGGTCAAAAAAAATATCTCATTTAACCCACTATTGGTTTTAAGATAAAAGAGTTAACCCCACTGTTTTAAAATAGGCCTGACCCGGCCGATCCGATCGGTTAACCCGCGACCCAGTTTCAAATCGGGTTAGAATAATATTTAGACCGTTTTAGACTCAATATCCTGTCAAACCCAGTCAACCCAGCCCAACCCGATGTAACCCGATCGACCCGTTAAAACCCGTGTGACTCAATCGGATCCGACTACTAGACATATTTTTTATTTATTTAATTTTTAATTTTAATTTAACATGAAAAATATAGAAGATGATGAGTCTTCTAACTCATCTCTTTAAAGTTATAGATGTATAGTCTTTTGGGAACTCTAACTTTCTAACTTTTAGAAGTGAAAATAAATTTAGAAGGAGATGAATAGACGAAGACAAGGAAAAATATGAAAATTAGATAAACAAGAAATTTAAATTCACGCGTCACGAGACTTGTGTCTCATGATATGATATGTTAATTATAGTTAATAAATAGTCATACGTAGTGTTTATTTAATATAAATTTTATTCTTTTTTTAGACTAACTTAGTGATTGTTTAATACACTTATTTTAATTTTTACAATATATGTTTAAATATTTGTTCATATTTCTAACTCAAGATATCTTAAAATCTTATGATAATTTATAATATTAATATAAATGATTCTAGATTTACGGATCACGGGTCACTCGAACGGTTAAACCAGTGACCTATAACCCACTAACTTAACCGGGTCAAACTCCAGGTCGGGTTTTAAAACATTGGTTAACCCATCTATTGAGGTGAGATGTGTAATCTAGGTTAACCCGGATTTACTCCACTTTTAATCCAACTAATAAATCCATCTTATCAAATGAAAATAGGAGTTAAAATCGAGCTAACCCGGGTCCAACTAATAAATCCATCTCATCTAATGAAAATGGGAGTTAAAATCTAGTTAACCCCCGCTGCCAAAGCGGGGCCGAGGAACAGAGTCCCCCTTTCCAATAGACTCTTTCCACATCCCCTTCTATCATCTAATCGAAATTAGCCAACAACATTCTCATGTTTTCCTTGAATGAGAATAACCTCTCCGTTCATCGAGTAGAAATCTGTCTTCTGCCACATTTTCTCAACATTACATCTGATCTAAAATCATCTTACATGGCATGATGGCAATTCTGGTCTCATTTAATTGCCTATCTAGACTTCTTATTGATTCATAATATGTCAAGTTAGAAATCTTTCCTGAAGCATGTCATGAAGGCCAGGTTTTTTTTATTCTCCCTCTTTCCACGCATTCCTGTTATTACCTATTTCCCCGCATGTTCAACACTTCAATACTGGTTCCTAATTCACCAGGATAAGTAGGCGTCCACCAGCAACTTTCCACTTGGAGAACATCAGCAGGGTGCCCATGAACAACATAGTAGTAGTCCAGCACCAAGTTATCTACAACATACCCACGAGACACTACCTCGGCTTATAAATTTTATTAGCCTCATCCACAGGGAAAAGCTACCATCAAACGGACCCCGAGTTCCGATGTGAAGAGCAAAGTTCTTCAGATGCCGAGTTGCCAACCTGTGTATAACTGAGGGCTTGCAAAACCATTGTAGCCACGCAAAACCCAGACTTTGCACACAACAGCAACCCTTGATGAGCAAACACTTTTTTGAGTACCGGGTGGACTGCCTCCAGCTTACTCGCGACAAAAAGGCATTTGCCTGCATTCACCGATCAAGAGTGCCTCTGCAACTCATGCCGTAAGAACTTCCAGCACCTATGCACAATCGGCAAGAGAGTGCACACCAACCAAGTTACAGCATCATCCATCTTTCAACCCTACCAAATTTACATAAGTTATTGTTCAAAGCATGTTTCGCAAGAAAGTCACTGGAGGGTAACGACTAACAAATCAGATCATCTCTAGGGCATCATAACAGCCGTGACCATCACAAGAAAGATCATTCACTTGTCAGGGGATAGAAGAAAAGCCCATGAGCTTGAAACAGTAAAAGACATAGGTGCTGCATGAAAACAAGGTTAGGAGACCCGAAGGGAACCACCAGAAAACAGCCAACTCAGTTCCCCCCTTCTTCAGAAGTCTTCAAGTATAGAGGTTCAGTCCCATCCCCACTTTGCCCTCCCGAGTTGTTACCCCTCCCTTCCGCTGAACCAGCACCGCCCAACTCTTGCTTGCTAGTGCTGCGATTGAGGCCAAAATCGGGAAAGCCCCCAGCAGGCAGTACGCCTCTATTCCCCATGCCAGCCTCACCATAAAGCATGTGAAGTCCATTGTTCCCTCCGGAGCCCATCCCTGGCTGGCCATGGAGTGCTTGTTGCTGCTGCTGCTGCTGCTGCAAGGTAGACAATGATGGCTGAGCATACAACATTGAGGAACGTGCAGCCATGAGGGACTCTGGTGTCATCTGCTGGCTTTGCTGTGGCTGCACATAGCGTGTGCCCGACTGCACAATAGGATTGGGAGGGAACTGCTGCAAGGAAAAACCACTGTCAGAACAGCTGTAGAATCAGTTTATTTTCCATTCAAATGTTGATATCCTCTATCCTCCACTTCCACTATCTCAATCACAATATGTCAAGAACTGTAATCAGTGATTGGCTTCATAACGGAGGATATTCTCTCTTTGTTCGTACGTGACATGACATCAAGCTTATCTGAACTGTGGCATTATCCACCATTCTATAAAACAAATTCATAATTGAAGTATTAAATATGCATGCATGAAGAAATCAATAAGCCCTTTAACTTAAGGTGCATGATCTCCATTGACTTCTCTACGATAGTATGGTACATAACTTATGTGAAGAAATCAATAAGCCCTTTAAACTTAAGGTGCATTGACTTCTCTACGATAGTATGGTACATACCTTATGACACAAAAATTTATACTTGCTCATATATAAATTATTTCTAGGAATGTAGGCAGTAGATTCAGTTGCCAAACAACAGGTCAAATCTCTAAGTATCTGAGATGACTTAGTATCCGAGATGATTCCCATGTTTCCTAGGTTTTGCTCAAGTGACTTTGATAGTTTCTCACACGTCAAGTGTTTTCAACATGAAATATCGTGCAATAGGATTGAATATCTAACTCTTTTTCATCAAACTTCCCTTTCAGTTTTAAATTCCATTCCTCCCCCCCCCCCAAACAAAATCTGAGCCCACTACTGATTCTGTCCTCCTCCGGCTAATTTATAGCTGAAGTGAGTGGGGGCAGTCCCAAGCAATACCCTACCCACAGGACAAGCTTGACTTGTATAGTTGCATTAAACCAATGTGGCCTCATAATTTTAATATCCAAACACACTAAATAGGAACTACAATTGATACAAGCTGTGTCTCTTTCCATGGAGGGTATATGACACTGGGTATCTCCCCGACAACAATATATGCTTTAACCAAAAATGCAAACACATCTGGTGACAATAAATGAAGCTTTTAAGTTTTATCTAAACCTGTAAATGTGCCATTTCATTTTATTTGAATTAATTTCTAAATTTTCCATCTTCAATGTCATGGCAAAGTTTAGTGCTTACACTGCAGCCTGCAGGTTTTCAGACAAGCCTAAGCCAGGCTTTGGTTGCCTTACCTGATCTTTGGCCATGCCAGCCATACGTGGAATGCTCATATTGGACAAGTATTGTAATCATAAAGAATAAATGCAAGAAGAAGAATGGAATCTAGTATCTAAGATATCTTAATATTAGCAACTTTGTCATAGACCAAGCTCACCATTACTTGACCAGGGAAATGACATTCTGCCCCCTACTCTACCAACTATAGCAGCTGCAAGAACCTCAAGAAACACTGATGTTGAGCATACGCTCTTAAAAAAAAACAATAATGAGATTGGGTAAAATAAGATTTTGATACCTGTGTGATTGTCGGCACTTGGGGTTGGGAATCTGCAATAGCAGCAAGGTACATGAGGTTCCGTTGAAGTTTTGCTTGATTACTGCGATGCCATTCTTAATCAGATTTATGAGGCAAAATATCATGGGAGCAATTAATGGCACTTCACATATCCATGTAATGTCACACACACACACAAAAAACACTTCTGCACTACATTGTCAGAAAAGCATTATGCAAATGACTTGTTTACTACATCTTCACGTGACAAACCATGGAAATGTGGAAGCACACGGCAAACTTATAAGGACATGAATTTTCATGAATAAACTGTATGAAACTCAATTCCCTGACAACATAAGCATGGGGAAAGATGATCATCAGGAGCCTTGAAAAAGTGAGAACTCCAGTGGCAGCAATTGAAGACATTTCCTCGGAAAGGCAGCAAGCAAAAGAGAGGAAATAAAGCTGCAAAATCCATTCTAGACATACAGCACACCAGGAGAGAGTGGAAGATACAAGTAGGCTTCATTGAATGTGGGAGAAGGTTTAGGTATCATTCCGCTGGCATTCTAAAAATGCATTTGTTTAACTCATAGCATAACATATGCCAAGTGGAAGAAACTTTAGTTCAAGGGAAGTTTGTAAGTTCACTTTAAGTAGGTAGCTCAAGGCCAATTTTCAGGGTTCATGCTGGACCCAATAAACGTGGTTAACTCAGCTCATCAGTCACTTTATGGGCATTTAAGCGAAGCTAGAGGCATCCATTATGTTTACACAAATAATCCATTATAAAGTCAATCAATTGAAAGGAGGGACATTTTGGTCATTCCATACATACTGAAACAGAACAACAAAAGACTAATGTGCTTTAGGATATGGCAAGCCAACATCCATCTCACTGGTGGTATTTCATGATGCCCATGGAAAGAAGTAAAACCAGGGGCATTTTTCATAATATGAATGAAACAAATGACTAGAGGACATTATAATCCGTTCACAAGCTCAAAGATTCAATCAAAGAAGACAACAGGAATGGTGTAGTTACAAGAAAAGCATGGAGCATAGATGGCAGTGTCGGTTTCGGAGTCAGTTTCGGCCGGGTCCGAAACCGAAACCATTTCGGTTTCGATACGAAACTAATTAAATTATTATTTTTAGCCAAAGTGTAGGGTTTTGATTTCGGCCCGGTTTCGGCCGGAATGCCGGATAGTGTCGGATCGTTTCGGCCGAAACTGCCATCCATGGCATGGAGGCTAGAGTAGTCCAAAGGCATCTCAGTATAGTCATATGAACAAACTCTTGGCAAAGGCATTTTTCTGCTTTAACTAAAAGCTAGACCTTTTTTTGCAAAAGAATCCATGTTGGTGTTCAATTGAAGATCTTTCTGAGCAACAAAATTATGCAAGTTTATCCAGGAGCAAATATGATTAGCATGAATGAGATACATGGCGGGTAATGATTTGTGGTCACATGCACATGAAGTGTTGCTACGGATGTGTGCTCAGACACAACAAAGTTTTAGAAGTAATACATGGACATTGACATATATAGTAAGCTAAAGTAAAAAACCTTAACATTCAGAGAGAGAAAAAACAGAACTATTGAAGTGGCACTTTGAAATCCAAAAATACTAGTGTCATATCAACTCCAGGTATCCAAGAAACCTCTTTTCTGCAAATATAAACTGTTCACCAACACATAGGTGGAGGATATTCTCATCAATTTGCTCACAGTTTTTCCTTACCTTTCACCGGGTTCGGGGGGTGGGGGTCAGGGTGAGTGACAAGAAGTCTTTCTCACAGTTTTGGAAACTGGTAGCCAATTGAAGATGCCCGGTCACATCTTCAACAACTGGGGACGTGCAACCTGTCTGAACTAATACAGAGAAAATATACTATATTGATGGCATTCTAGACATCAAAATGGGGATACAAAAAGTTGGATAAGCCAATGTCAACTAGATCTGATTTTCAGATAAATGATAGACCCATGCTAATGAAGTTGTGCTAAAATGCTTTCTGGGTAAAATACTGAGGCTGACGTAGGAGTAAATATGTATGACTAATTGTGCTAAAAATGCAGACATTATTTTGGAGGGACCGGTACCTCAAAGAAGTGTATCCCAAAATCTTTAACACTGCACAAGGCATGTGGGGCATCATCAATTGCTTTACCAAGCACAGAAGGTCTACGCATTGGTGTGTTCTGCTATGGAGGGGCCTCAAGGAGGATGAAGAGAATGAGTACTTTGATCTTCTATCTCAGCTGCAAACTGTTCAAGTTGATTGTAACAGGCAAGACAGTCTTGTTTGGGGCTACAATTCAGGTCAATTTTTCGGTCAAATCCTTGTACCATCTCCGTGAAGGCTGCTGCCCAGTTTATGAGAGATTTCACAAAGTCTGGAAGGTTAAATCTCCTTTAAAAGTTAAATCATTCATGTGGATATTATTTGAGAAAATGGAGTTCAGACGGGGATTTATCCTCTGCCTTCTGTCACAGCACGGACAAGGATGTGGATCATGTTATGTGTACCTGCACTTTCTTGAGGGAGGTTTGGAGGATCTTAGGGGATATTTTTTCAGTAAGTTTTGATTTCCTCAAGAGTCCAGCAGATGTGCCAATTCTTCAAATCCATTGGAAGTTCAAAATTCAGAAATCTGAGAGCTTTGATTCTCACCATTCTTCCACACAGGGTGTGCTGAAGCATTTGGTGGGAGTAGAACGATAGCATTTTTCGGGGAAGTAGAAAACATAGAAACATCTTGTTCCGAGTTGTTTCTTTACCGTAAAATTTGAGTCATTTTCTTTTGCATTTGTCTGTTAATGAGTGGAAAAGGGAGATGCATTTACTGTATTAGAAAGGTCAGTTTGTATTCCTTCTTCCTGCGAGTTAGATGAACATCTCCTCTCCTCTTTGATTGTACAACCTTGGTCTATTCTATAAAATTGGTGGTACACTCCACATTTTTTCAGAAAAAAAAAATAATTGTTAACCCCCTGATATCGTTTCTCTTGATTTGCAAAGAGTTCCAATTGAGTCACCTATGGTCAAAAATGCTAGTTTCAGGTCAGCCACAGCTGCTTCTTCCCCTCCGTGGCATCTTCCCTCGTCTCCAAAAATCGTTTAGCAAGGGAAAGACTCAAAAGTGGAAGATATAGAATAAAAGGGCCTACTGTAAGCCTAGGGAGGAGCAAAATTTACCAGAACGTCCAGGATTCCTTTGCTCTACCATTTCAAAATAAGATAAAGTCCATGATGTCCATCCACCAAAAAGCAAAAGAAAGACCGATGATTCAGACATCACCATGTCGTGTGAGAGAGAGAGAGAGGTCAGCCATCAGCAATCCTGACAACCCTACAATTCTCTCAGGTTCAACTCAACAGCAATTGCAAGCACCTACCTATCATGGGTAACACTCTCCAGGTCCAGGGTCTCCTTTGCAGCCCTTTCTGACTTATTGGATGAAAGGACAGTACAAACCAATATGAGCCATGTCCAATATCCTAGACAAATCAAGGTTGGCAGTGTCGGTTTCGGTTTCGGTTTCGGCCGAAACCGAAACCGGCCGAAACCCAGTGAAAAGGTTAAAAAAACATCAAAATAAGTCTAAAAAATCAGAAACAAATCGAAAAAATATAAATAATCACATAAAAATCAAAAAATTCATTAGACATGCATTTGACTGTAAAAAATTTAGATTAAATGCAATAAACATGAAGTAGGCATTGAAGTTCAAACATTGAACATGTTAAACTAGTATTCTTGAGTGCATACTAAGCATGAAGTAGATTCAAGTAGTACAATAAACCTAATTAGATACAATAAATGTTACATAAATTAAATGATCTTTACCTAAATGAAGAGACACTAATATAGATAATAACTAGAACATTCTCCCACATCGTCTGGCTTTTGATGTTGATACCCATAAGAAGGTTGTGTGTATGTGTATATTCACTATAACCAAACAATGAGGTAGCCAAGTCTTGCATCCCTCTTAAGATCCCTCTTGGAGTGTAAAATTGTCGACTTGATTCGAATCCAGAATCAGCGTAAGAATCTTGAGGATGAGAAGATGAACGGGATGGAATTGGAATTCTGGTTCACCCACCCATAAATGACTGCTTCCTGTTGGCCACCTCCATAACCTGATGGATACCCATATTGACTGTGTGAATCATATCCTCGCGCACTATGACTGTATCCTTGGCCTGTGTCTACGTGGAAGGAGGAAGTACCACCATATGTGCCACTGCCAGTAATAGCACCTACAGCACCTGCAGCTGCACTGGGATCATCATCATCATCATCACCAACATCATCAGAACCAAAAGAAACCAATCGCCTTTTAGCCTTTGGGGATACTTTTTTCTGTTTTGATGTGATTTTTTCAGTCACCTTTGACATGAGTCATTTTCCCCTTGGCGTGTGCCTCACATAAATCTGCTTCAACTGCTCAATTGTCGGGTCCTCTCGAGTAACAACACTAGTCCCCTCAAACATCCCATGCACAGATGTCCTTCTTAAGGATGGAGGTGGCTTGACCATTCTAGGAGTGACTGGCCTGCTATCTGATTCTAAGTGTCTAGCTGGCTCGATTTCAGGCTGTTCCTCAGTGTCATGAACAAACAAAGGTGGGTCCCTTCTCTGGTGCGCAAGAGCTTGGTTGGCAGTTTCGGCCGAAACCGAAACGATACCGGACCTACTCACTATAGCAGGTTCGAAACTTAAAAAACTGTTGTGCCCTATGCCGGGTGTTGCCGTTGTGTAGAGGTTGTTTTCTTGAGGTAAATTTGGGGTTTGTTTGTTTTGTTTTGTATTTTTTTGGTTGGGTTGAAAAAATTTTATGTTGTAGGTTAGTTTTTCAGTTGTAGGTTAATTTTAAACCATGAAATATGTTAAGACTTCAAATTAAACCCTAATAAGTTCATTAAAATTGGGGCTTTAGTCTAGATCAGTTTAATTAGGCTCAATCGAAACTCAATTAAGCTTCATTGAAGAATTTGGGGTGAGAGCATGCTGATAATTAATTTTTACGAAGGGTGATTAAGGGTTAATTGATAATTAAGCCCTAATTAGTTCATTAAAATTGAGACTTTTGTCTAATTCGGTTTACTTAGTCTCTATTAAGCTTCAAGAATTTTGAGTGGGAACATACTGGTAATTAATTTTTATGAAGGATGATTAAAGGTTAATTGATAATTAAACCCTAATTAGTTCCGTAAAATTGAAATTTTTGTCTAATTCGGTTTACTTAGTCTCAATTGAAACTCAATTAAGCTTCATTGAAGAATTTGGGATGAGAGCATGTTGGTAATTAATTTTTATAAAGGGTGATTAAAGGTTAATTGATAATTAAAGCCTAATTAGTTCCTTAAAATTGGAACTTCTGTCTAATTCGATTTACTTAGTCTCAATTGAAGCTCAATTAAGCTTCATTGAAGAATTTGATGTGGGAGAATGCTAGTAATAAAATTTTATGAAGGGTGATTAGGGTTTAATTGATAATTAAGCCCTGATTTTTTTTATTGTACTTACAACTATTTATCTTTGACTGTCTTAATGTAACATCATGTCTAGACGTGAACAAAGTCATGAGTAGCAAGGGCAGGAGGATCTAGGGTGGGCCCACCTCTCCTTAGTTGATGCTAGCAGAAGAAAAGTGAAATATAATTATTGTGGTAAGGAGATACATGACAGAATTACTAGAGGAAACTAACATTTGGCAAGGGTAAGAGGAGGTAAGATAATGTGACAGATGTCCCCGAGAGGTTCGAGAAGAAATGCGTCAGTGCCTTCTGGGCAAAAAGGAGAGGATGCAACAAAGGGCTGAAGATGAAGCTGAAATTCTTGAGAAAATTTAGGGTAGAATGGGAAGGAGGGATGATGATGAGGAAGGCACTGAGGATTCAGATCCAGAGCTGAATGAAGCAATGGAGCGTGAACAAGCCGCTCGAAGGAAAGGAAAGGCACCCATACGTTCAGAGACCTACTCCAGTACAGCTGCACGACGTCCTGACACTGGTGCTGCCCCGCAGAGAGCATGCCCCATGGACAACTATCTACACAGAAGGCCCCATGTTACACAACCTAAAATCAAGCAAGCATTGAGAGGGGTAAAAAAATCTACAGAAGCTGCAGGACGTGCATTTAAAAGTATCTGCAAATAGTTTTACCATGTAGGTGTCCCTGCACATGTAACTAAAAGCGAATATTTCCAACCTATGCTAGATGCCATAGCAGATGTTGACCCTGGCTTAAAGGCTCTGTCACGTCGAGACATACGTGCGTGGCCTTAAGGGAGAGGTTGAGGAGCTCCATGACTAAGTTGAAAGCTTCAAGCATATATGGATGGAGAGAGGATGCACCATCATTTGTGATGACTGGACTGGTACCACGAAGAAGTCTATGATTAACTTTTTAATCTATTACATCGAAGGTACAGTATTTGTTAAATCTGTAAATGCATCAAATTATGAAAAAAATGTCAATTGTTTGTTTAGTTTGATGGATAAGATAGTAGACCAAATTGGAGAGGAGAATGTTGTGGAAGTAGTGACTGATAATAAAGAGGGCATACTAGATGACACTGCCAACAAAGAAGGTAAGAGAGACTCATCTTCATCTTCATGGCAGTGTCATGTAGTATGTCCTCTTTGTTGCTCTTTTGAATTCTGGATCTCTTGGCTCATCTTCGTCCAGTATGCCCTCTACCCATGTTCTATCATCAACATCAAAAACGGGCTCATCAACCTGCTCTCGTGTCTCCACCCAAGACTACAAGGGATTGTCATCATCAAATGAAGCGTCCACATCAATTTCTGCAATTGCATCCTCTGCGATGCGTTTGTCCCTCAGTTGTTGTCTTAACTTCATGTTTTTTATTCTCAGTCTCATATTGTAGTGGCAGTAAACAAATTTTTCTAACCGTTCAGCATTTAACCGATTGCGAACATTTGAGTGTATAAGACTGAACGTGCTCCAATTTCTTTCACATTGACTTGCCGATATTGTTTGACTGAGCACCCTAATTGCAATGAAGGTCAATGCATTACTGCCCACATATCGGTTGTTCACCATTATCCACCAGTCAGCCGTTCCACCAACCATAAACAAATAAATGTAAAGTGTATTAATACATATTGAGGTTAAGAAATCACAAAAATAAAATATACATGGGCTCACTCTTCCCACAGTGTATTGCAATTGGGCGTCAGAATCTCCCAATCCTCATTCTATAATAGTTCATCTACAAAGATAAAGTAATAGATTAACACAATGACTTAAGTAAATTCTATACCTCTTATTGATAAAATTAATAAAGGCCAACCTCTACTACGGCCTGAATTCTCTTTTCTAGTGTCCTCGATAAACGACAAATGACTTTTAAAGTGTCTTGGAGCACCTCGCCATCAACATGTGCATTGGCATCGTACATAAATCGAGGGTTGAGGAAATAACCTGCATTTGTATATAATTATCTAAATGTTAGATATAAAATAACATAGGGCGAGTTTGATAAACGGTTAAAGTCGACAGGGATGAGATATCCCTGGGCGGGTGACTTGCTCAAAATAAGAGACGGAATGGCTCACTCGAGGTCGACCTATAGGCATTACCCCCCTGCACCGTGGAGGTCTCGACCTGCCCTTGGCATACCATGGCCAAGTCGACCTGCCCAGGTTCCCAACAGCCTTAGGGCCCACCCAATCCCCTCATTCCCATTCCCCTGGGACGGTGGCCCACCAGCATAGTCAAATCTAATGTGTTTCTCCTAACCGTGTTACTCTAATCTATCCCTGCGCTTATCCTAACCGTGTTACTCTACCCTGTAGTTAAACTCGCCCCTAAAGAATAATGTTTCAGTACAATTAATCACTCACCATCTGCATGCAAGTCGTGGTGTAATGTGTTGTCCCATCTCTGGTCAATAATTTTCCACCATTTTGCATATTCTATGGGAAGGGAATCCTGCAACTCTAATTTGGCACGGTCCATAGCCTCGTACAGATATCCCATATCATTCTTCTCATCGCCATCCACCATTCTTAAGACCTTCACGAGGGGTGTGATTACTTTCATGTACCGTGAGACCCTACCCCAAAATTTGTTGTTTTCCACGATGTGACAGACATCCTAATATTCCATCTGAGCTTCAACATTAGACTTGTCGATATATTCCCGCAGGGCATTGTGGTACATGAAAGCTTTCAGCTCATTCTTATACCAGTGCAAAGAAATGAAATTTGAATAAAATACGGATCACATTTATAAGGATAAAGTATCCAAAATTGAGATCAATCTTATACCTGTGCAAATACTCCAAAGAAGTGAAATTCAAAGCAAATCTGGTTGGCCCTGCACGGATGATATCTCGCCCCCCCACTCGCATGCTCCCTGAACATATTCAATATCCTAGGATAGCCATAAATATACGGTATGATTTTTTGTGCCTTGTCAATTGTCTTCTTCACATGATTTTCCTTCCCTATGTCTTCAAATATCAGACCCAGACAATGTGCTGCACATGGGAGCCAATATAAATGCCTGCGCTTCTGTATCAATTTCTTCCCTGCAGTCTTATAACTGGCTTCATTATCAGTCACTACTTGCACAACATTCTCCTCTCCAATTTGAACTACCATCTTATCTATCAAACTAAACAAATAATTGACATTTTTTCATAATTTGATGCATCAACAGATTTAACAAATATTGCACCTTCGATGCAATAAACCAAAAAGTTAATCATGGACTTCTTCGTGATACCAGTCCAGCCATCACACATGATGGTGCATCCTCTCTCCATCCATATATGCTTGAAACTTTCAACCTAGTCATGGAGCTGCTCAACCTCTCCCTCAAGGCCACGCCCGTATATGTCTCGACGTGACGGAGCCTTCAAGCCAGGGCCAACATCTACTATGGCATCTAGCATAGGTTGGAAATATTCGCTTTCAACTGCATGTGCAGGGACACCTGCATGGAAAAACCATTTACAGATACTTTTAAATGCATGCCCTGCAACTTATGCAGATTTTTTTACCTATCTCAATGCTTGCTTGATTTTAGGTTATGTAGCATGGGGCCTTCTCTGCAGATAGCTGTCCATTGGGCCTGCTCTCTGCGGGGTAACACCAGTGTTAGGATGTCGTGCAGCTGTACTAGAGTAGGTCCCTGAACCTATGGGTGCCTTTCCTTTCCTTTGAGCGGCTTGTTCACGCTCCATTGTTTCAATCAGCTCTGGATCTGAATCCTCAGTGCCTTCCTCATCATCATCCCTCCTTCCCCTTCTGCCCGAAATCTCCTCAACAATTTCAGCCTCATCTTCAGCCCTTTGTTGCATCCTCTCCTTTTTGCCCAGAAGGCACTGGCGCATTTCTTCTCGAACCTCTCGGGAACATCTGTCACATTGTCTCACCTCTCCTCTTACCCCTGTCAGATGTTATTTTCCTCTAGTAATTTCGCCATGTATCTCCTTACCACAATAATTGCATTTCACTTTTCTTCTCCTATAGCATCAACTAAGAAGAGGTTGGCCCACCCCGGATCCTCCTGTCCTTGCTGCTCCTGACTTTATTCAGATCTAGATATGATGCTGCATTAAGACAGTCAAAGACAAATAATTGTAAGTACAATAAAAAAATTAGGGCTTAATTATCAATTAAACTCTAATCACCCTTCATAAAATTTAATTACTAGCATTGTCCCACCCCAAATTCTTCAATGAAGCTTAATTGAACTTCAATTGAGACTAAGTAAACTGAATTAGACAAAAATCTCAATTTTAAGGAACTAATTAGAACTTAATTATCAATTAACCCTTCATCACCCTTCATAAAAATTAATTACCAACATTCTCCCATCCCAAATTCTTCAATGAAGCTTAATTGAGCTTCAATTGAGACTAAGTAAATCGAATTAGACAAAAACCCTAATTTTAAGAAACTAATTAGGGCTTAATTATCAATTAACCATTAATCACTCTTCATAAAAATTAATTACCAACATGCTCCCACCCCAAATTCTTCAATGAAACTTAATTGAGCTTCAATTGAGACTAAGTAAACCGAATTAGACAAAAGCTCTAATTTTAAGAAACTAATTAGAGCTTAATTATCAATTAACCTTTTAATCACCCTTCATAAAAATTAATTACCAGCATGTTCACCCCAAATTCTTCAATGAAACTTAATTGAACTTCAATTGAGCCTAAGTAAACCGAATTAGACAAAAGCCCCAATTTTAATGAACTAATTAAGGTTTAATTTGAAGTCTTAACATATTTCATGGTTTAAAATTAACCTACAACTGAAAAACTAACCTACAACAAAAAAAACTTTCAACCCAACCAAAAAAACACAAAACAAAACAAACAAACCCCAAATTTACCTCAATAAAATAACCTCTCCACAACAGCGGCACCCAGCACAGGGGACAACAACAATAGCAGTACAGCAGCAGCAGCAGCACAACATAGCACAGCAGCAGCACCCAGCACATCAGGCCCCTTTCTCCCTCAGATCTGAGGGAGAACACGAAGTGAACTCCCCTTAACTCCCCTTAAAGGGGAGTTCACTTGGATTTCGGCCGAAATCGGACGGTTTCGGGCCGAAACATGTAAGTTTCAGGTGAAATCGATACCGGTTTCTCCCGAAACCATTAAACTAATTTTTTGTTTAAGTTTTGGACCTACTACAGTGAGCAGGTCCGTTATCGTTTCGGTTACGACCGAAACCGATACGTTTCGGCTGAAACATATCAGTTTCGACCGATACTGCCAACCAGAAGACAAATCCAAAGATGGACAACTGTGTCCAGACTTGATATCAAAAACCTAATCTGATTCAATATATTGGCCAGCCCTTTCCCAATTATTTTTTTTTGGAAAGTAGATAGTACCACTGATTATATAAAAGAGAAGAGAAGTAGGAGGGAGTGCTGCCACAAAACTCCCAAGTACAAGAGCCGGCAAACAACTCTCTGCCCCAGGAGCAAGCAAAGAAAGAAACAACTCACCTCTCCAACAGACACAGCCCCCCACAAGAGAATACATTCACGACCCACCCAACATCCGCGATGACGACACCCTACCCTGGAGGACACAAAGCATCAACACCACCCAAAAATTGATATCCATCTACCTACCTCCCCAACACTACCCCTCAAAGGAACATGAAGAATGCAGAAAATGTTATCTACTAAAGTTCAGTCCATCCCACCCTAAGCACCCTCATCTGCCCCGCTTACTCAGCCCTCCTCTCTACTTCTCTCTTCACCTCCCTTCTTAAAGCCTTTTTCTCTGCCTTGGCTTCCCTTACCAACTTCGCATGCCATCTTTCCTGAATTTTGCTGAGTGCTGATTTGATATCCTTATCAACTCCTTCGTAGGAGACCCCAAGCAGGTTATTAGTCCACAACAAGCACATCCCTATATGTAAATCAGATTTGAACTAGACTCATAATAGTTGAATACTTGTCTCCTATTCTCAAAACCAATTCAATTCATCAGATACCGACATCCAGCTTACTCATTGATGGCGAATCAAAATTGATGTGATTATCATGTCAAATGAACTCTCCCACCCGATCTTGGCAACATTAACCATTCTCGGATCAAGCTGGTATTCTACATGAGTAAAAAAGCTGTCTTGGTTAACACTTAGCCGCCTTTTAAGTCTTGCATGCTAAGTGACTCTTGTTTAAGGTTAATTTTGGTGAGAACCACATGTCAGATGAACATATGCCCCAGGTTTGGGTACTCTTATTCAAGGATTGTAGTACCGATTTCGGCCAAGACCGAAACTGAAACGTACCGGTTTCGATTTCGGCCGAAACTGATTCAAAACATTCAAAAAAGGCAAAAATTACAATGAGCACGTCCGATTTCGGACCGAAACGGTTGAGTTTCGGGCGAAACCGGCATCGGTTTCGCCCGAAACCATTAAAAAAAATTTTAGTTTCGTACTTGCTATAATGAGCAGGTCCGAAACCGTTTCGGTTTCGGTCGATACTGCCAACAATGCTCTTATTTCCCCCCTTGTGAAGGGTTCCTCCAGTGTTATATGAGCTTTGCCTTCGACGTGCCAATACAGTCTGATTATTTTCTCATCCCATTAGGACCCAGATCAGTCAAAGCATCATCCAACAATGTCCTTCTAAATATGCACCCTTTGAAGAACACTTCAACCATTTTTTGCCCTATTTTGACCCATCCAAACCCTGATTCCTATTTCAGGCTTTGTTTGTATAAGACATCTGATTCAAAATGTACTGTGGCAATCAGTGGAACAAATAAGAAGCTTACAGTGAAATTTACTCTTCCTTTTACTTTTGGGATGATTACATTATAGCAAGGATAAAAGATTGAAATAGAAAAGATTTCATCAAATGCAAATGGTATGAGAGATCACCAATATATGCTTTTTAGACTAGAATGATTGCCACAACATTTCTGTCACAATTAAACGAGTTTGATAACAAAATAATGCCTTTATTTTTATGGAAATAGTCTAAAAGATGAAAATAGTGATGATTCTTCATGACCTTCTAAGTTTATCCAATTTCATACCAAAGGCATGAGTTCCGGTCAATGCAAAATAAGAAAAAGTAAGACAATGAGAACTTGTAAATCAAGTAGCAATAAGCACACAGTTGTAGTAATTAAACGTCATGCATATCAGCAGATTGAAGTATCACAGGATGTTCACATGTGCAAAATGGTTGACAAATACGGCATTTTAATGCATTAATTCTATTTTATGTACTTAATGATTTAGCAGTTACCAAAGGTATTTCTGTCATCATTCATAAAAATGAGAAAACAAAAATCAAAATTTGTAAAAAAAAATGTCCACCCTCCCCCCCCCCAAAAAAAAGCTCCTTAAAAGTGACGTTATTACATCTCCCATGGGGTACGATGGAATGTCCTTTATTGGAAACATGCCTTCCCCACAAAGAAATGAGGGTAAAGATGAGGACCAGCTTTTTTTTTAGAACTTTAGGCTCTTTTTCATTGTTCTCTTGGGAACATTGTTAGTGACAAACATCCTCTTGATAAAAGAATAACCTTCGTTAGTCACAAAATCATATAATGTCGGCACATAAAACAAATCAACACATTCTTGTCCCCTACTTGTTGACTTAATAGCACTGACGCATGTGCTTCCTGATGGTTTAATTAATATATTCAACATCTATTGACTATCGTATGCTAGTTACAAAGAGATACTATGGATTCATTGTTATTTAATCAAAAAGGCACATAAAACAAAATATACTAGGGGGAACAGATTCATCATCATCATCATCATTAGAGTCTGATCCCATTATTTGGGGTTAGACTATATAAATCCTATTTCACCAAAGAATTCTATCAAATGCTACATTCGTATTTAAACCCAAAAAGTCAATATCTCTTCTAATAACATCACACCATCTCATTTTAGACCTTCCACGAGCTCTTTTACTAACATCCACTAAAATTTGGCCACATCTTTTAACTGGCTGAGTTAGGGGGAGCAGATTGAAAAGACTAAAGAAGAATTCAGGGGAAGGAATACTCTCTCTGAGATCTTTGAGGGCAATAATGTTCATCTCTGTCTCAGATGTGGCATAACTGATGCAGTGTGGAAGCTTCTTCCCAAGGCAGTTGGTGACCATAGGCTGGGTATGCAGATATGACTCTGCTTCATGAGTGGGAGAATATTAACCTAGAGCGCACGCGCGCATGCGTGCGTGCGTGCGTGTGTGTGTGTGCATGCGCGCACGTGCGCGCGCGCGCGCGTGTGTGTGTGAGAGAGAGAGAGAGAGGAGATATGTTTAGCAGCATCCTTGTCGGCAATATGGAGAGAGAAACAACAGAATATTCAGAGAGGAATTCTGGCATCCAGCTGAAATTTCATAAAGGAGTGGAAATTTTGTGACTCGGTGTTGAACCCAAAAAAAAAATTCCCCAGGCCAACGAGTAAAAATAAATGCTGAGTCAGCAAAACTGGTATAAAACCAGCGCCTTATGTGTATAAATGATACACAAGTCCATTACATCCCAATGTATGGAAACTCACATGCAAATAGTGTGTTTTGTGTGTGCGAAATTGTGTCGAACACGAGCAGGCGGCAAGAATAATGCACCTGTTGCGATGTTTCTGCAATATTTCAGAACGAAAAAAAAATTCCGCACACCTAGGAGTCGCTTGGAATGCTCCGGATCGTGGTCCCAGCAAGTCGGAATTCTTCCGCAGCAAAGCGTCACATCAAAAAGACAACACAAATGGCTCCACGTGGGCTGTCAGGTCTGGTCAGCGGAAAAGCAGGAATTAAAAAAAATATCAAGAGGGACCCAGCTCCTTTTATAGCCACCCAAGTCTGGCTGAGTAAGGAGGGGTCCTCCCTCTCTCTCTCCTTATCCGGGTGAGATGAGAGGGGAGGCCACGGCTCTCTCCTCTCTCCTTACCCAAGGGGGTCCACCTTCTCTCTCCTCTCTCCATGGTTGGCAGTATCGGCCGAAACTACATCGGTTTCGGCCGGTATCGAAACGAAACCGGACCTGCTCACTGCAACAGGTCCGAAACCTTAAAAAAAATCTGTTTTAATGGTTTCGGACGAAACCGTATCAATTTCGGACGAAACTCACCTGTTTCGGTCCGAAACCGGACAGGTTCACTCTATTTTTTTGACTTTTTTAATGTTTTGAACCGGTTTCGGCCGAAACTGAAACCGAAATCGGTACGTTCCGGTTTCGGTCCTAGCCGAAACCGATACCGAAACCGGTACTGCCATCTTTGCCTCTCTCCTGCAGGGCCCTCACCTTCTCTCTCCTTACCCAGGTGGAAGGGGTGAGAAAGGAGGCCGCGGTCCTCTCTTCTTTCGTTATGTTATTTGGGGGGGAGTATGGGGCGGTCCGATCTCCTCTCTCTCCTCTCCCGCGGGAGAAACAAGGCCGCAACCCTCTTCCTCTCTGTCCTTACCCAGGGGAGGTGGGGGGCTGCGGGCCCCACAGTCCAGCCACAACCCCTCTTCTTCTCTCTCCTTAACCGGGGCAAGTGAAAGGGAGCAGTGAGCCCCACCACCAGCCGGACCTCCTCCCCCCCCCCTCTCTCTCTCTCCTTAAACCGGGGAGATGAGAGGAGGGGTGCTGGCCCCAGCCCTTCTCACTCTTTACCCAGGGGAGGTGATTGGGGGGGGGGGGGGGTCGCGGGTGGCTCTCTCTCTCTTTATCTGGGGGAACTCCCTCTTCCGAAAAGCTTAACCAGGGGTATTTGAGGGATAATTAATGTTACCCAGGGGGGTTTGCATAGTTACCTCCTCCTGACAAGCCTTCTCAAAATCTTATAAATAGAGGCTTAGAAGTAAGGTTTGATAAACCGGTCCGGTACGGCCCGTACCGGACCATACCAACCGGTGACCGGTACGACCGGCGCGTGGTACGCAACCGATACACTGCCTATGTTATTTTAAATATTAATTATTTTCTTTTATAACAAATGTCTTTTGTAGGTCGGTTGGTTGAGGACCTCACGTTTGAACGTGAGATCTTGTGTTCGAAACACGCTTTTGATGCGTTTTTATTCTGCTTTTTAGAAAGTTGTTTTAAAAAAATCGTTTAAAAAGCTGACATATGTGAGATTCGAACCGAGCGTGTTCGTTTAAATCACGTATCAACTAGTCAACCGAGATAGAGGATCATTTGAGTGACTTTATTCTATAACATATATATATTGTGTTTTTTTTGTCTCGAAACGCAACAATACCTATTAGTAACGTACTGTACTAGTGAAAGACAGGTATGGCCGGTACGAACGGGCCGGCAAACCCTACTTAGAAGAACAAGAAAAGGAGCAAGTACGAAGGACAGATTCACAATGCTGAAAAGGTCGTGAAGTGCGGGAAGACTTGTGCGCCCGTGTGTTTAAAAAGAATTCGGAAAAGGTATACTGTGTATATACCCCCATCACATGTGCATTATGTAAACCAGAAAAATAATATTGTATGTATGCCCCTGCTTGTGGGTGTTTCCAAAAAAGCAGAAATTGCTTAAATACCCTGGCCTGTATATGTTCTTGCAAAAAGAAAGAAAGAGAAAGGAGATATTGCATATATACTCTTGTCATGTGTATTTGCCAAAATAGAAAGAGAAATAACATTGCACATATGCCCCTATCTTGTGCATCTCATTAAAAAGGAAAAGGGGATATTATGTATATGCCCCAAGGGGTATTTCCCCAGCCATTTTGGAGTAAACCTAAGTCAATGGGCCAGATCATGATGATATTCCGATCCAACGGCCGGATAGTGATGATACTCTGATCCAACAGTTAGAACTAGATTAGAAACAAATCCAATGGTCGGATCTTGATCAGATTCAAACCTATGGTCAGATCTGGACTAGGAACAAATCCAATGGTCAGATCTTGATTAGATTCAAACCTATGGTCAGATCTAGACTAGGAACAATTCCAATGGTCGAATCTAGACCAGATTCAAATCTAACGATCAGATCTGGACTAGGAACTAATCCAATGGTTGGATCTTGACCAGCTTCAAATCCAACGGTCAGATTTCAACCAAGAACAAATCCAACGGCCAGATCTTGACTGGAAGTAAATTCAAGGCCCGATCATGACTCAGAACAAATCTGATGGTCTGATCACAGCAGGAAACATATTAAAAAGTCCAATCGTGATCGGGTGCAAAACCGAATGGTCCGATCGTGACCAAAAAGTAAATCCAACGGTTGGATTAAGACCGTATGCATAGTTGTTAGCTGACGGTTGAATTATGACCGAATGTAAACCTAATGGCCCAATCACATATTCGAGACCGATTGTATGAGTCTTAAAAGACCATTGTAATTCAAATTACACATATTCAAGGAATAAAATCATCAAATTTTCTTGCGAGATTATATCTTTAATGGCCGATCATCATCATGATCATAACCATTAGACAACACCCACAATATCACAACGGATATTGTTAGAGGTTTAAATATTTTCTTTGACAGTTAATCAAAGGTGTTCCAACTTTAAGTCGATGTAAATTAACACCAACTACGGTTGGTGGAGAAAGGTCTAGCACCCGAACCTTAATCGTCTTAGAAATCTAGAAACGCGAAATCAATAGTGCACACACTAATAAACCAAAGGGACAATTTGTTTCATATTTCCTCATATTAGCAAAAATGTGCCTATTTTTTTATATTTTTCATAGTCAAACAGTCAGGTAACGGTGTCACAGAGTCAGCCTTAATTGCCAACTTATATAAATGAAAACGTCTATTTGTGTAATTCATAATGAGGAACGTATGGGGAATAATATTGTAATCAGCAGGGACATATAAGGATAATTTAACCATCTTGGTGAAATCATGCCTCCCATGTGTACATGACTAGGGTTTTTAGGTGTATTCTATTTGAGTTAATGAATTGTGAGTGTAGTTTTTTTCAATCTAAGGCAGAAGTTAAGCAATCTTTAGGTCTGAATTAAGTCCAAGAGAATTGGGGGCAAGGACCAACGTTGAACAACCCCCCAACCATTGGCATTGTTAGAACACAAGCAAATGAAATGTAACAAATGTAATGAATCTCACTACTAGGGCAATAGCCCAATATATAAAGCACTTCTCTAATACCCCTTGTCAAACTCAGTAATAATAAGTTGAGAGCTTGCCAAAGTCATCATCAGCAGGCATGCAACTACACTGAGCCAACTGCTGAAAAACTGGAGCTGGCCCTGTGAACCAGCTGTAAAAAAACCCTGTGAACTGGTCTAGAGTGGCGGCTGAAAAATGGCTGTTGGAGGAGAGTGAGCTAGCCTTGTCGAGCATGAACTGGCAGTCTGGCTCTGATGAACAGGTATGACGTTAAACATACCTAGCCTATTAGAATAGTCCTGTATTGGAAGGGGGCAAAATTATAATATGCTTATAATAGTGGAGCCTTCTCCACTCAACACCTTAAGGTTTTGAGTTGGATGGCCTAATCCAATAACTTTAACATGGTATCAAGCCCATGGTATCACCCTGTGTTTGTCATGATCCACGTAACAAAGCCTAAATGGGCCTACATATGAGGGAGCATGTTAGAATAGTCCCCTTTGGAAAGGGACAAAATTACAATATGTTTATAATAGTGGAGCCCTCTCCACTCGCCACCTTAAGATTTTGAGTTGGATGGCCCAATCTAATAACTTCAACACACCCTAATGTGTTTGGCTCCAGCTATGGATTCTAGTTAGAGAGACTCAAACAAAGGATCCCAGGATACTTCATCTTGTTCCTTCATCCTTGACAAAAATCCTAGCAGACGGTGAGTGGAAGGAAAAGGAAGGTCCGGCACAAAAGAATGGTGCTGGTCGTGGGGTTAATGAAACCAGAGCAAATCTCCTTCGGTGACAGGTTCATGGTGGCAATGAAACCACATTTGAGATGAACCACAATGGCAAACTGCAAAACACACATCTGGAGGTGTTGGGAGCAATGAGTGTGCAGCAGGCCAAAGTGGTTGGGGATGGATATGAAGTTGGTCCAGGCCTGGTCATCCCAGATGGTTGGATGAGGAATTGAAGCTGATTGTCGAAGATTCTTACAGATGGTGACCAGAAATGGACAATACCAACTTTCATAGATGGTAGGTTGCCTAAAGAAGGGTGTTTCAGATTCTGCAGAAGAGAACCTGCAAATCCATGGCTTCCTGAGTGACTGCAACAAGAGTCTGACTAAGGGCCGAGTATAGCGCCGGAGAGGGATCTGTAATCCCACTCTGGTACATGTTAGGAAACAATAGTGTGCAAAATGCAATAAGCATTATGAATCTCACCACTCCAGTAACAACAAAATGTACATATACAAATGTTCAAGCAAGCGCATGTTAATGGTGGGCAAACATGCTACACTGTGTGTCAACAGGAACTTACAGGTAAACCTCTCTCCCTCTCTCTTATTACCGATTGGAGATGGGAGTAAATGCTGCCGGACCTCTCAGGACCTGCCAAAGGATGGCCATTTATAGGCCACTTGTTGTAGCCTTCAAAAAGGACAACACACAATTGTGAAGTGTGGATTGGCAGGAGTGATGATGCTGATGCATTGAGCTCCGATTTGATCTCTGAATGGGGGCTTGCTGACATGTCAAAGAACCACTGGAAGCAGCCAAGCAGGTGACTGGGACCTCTTGGAGGAGAGCCAATCCACTGTTGGATACCGATTGTTCTCACCCAACTGTGAGAGGGTTCAAATTTTTTAAGCCCCAAGTGGGGACTACCATTTTTCTACAAGGGGCCAGGCCTTTTCGAAAGGGCCCACCACTAGGTTCACAAGCTCAAGTGTGTGGATACTCCATGCCCATTGTTGGGGGACCTAATGGGGTTTGCCTTGGGAATTTAGAAATTTCAGGGTCCTCCTTTCTCTTTCTCCTCTTCCTTTCTTCTCCTCTGTTTCTTTTTCTTTATTCTGCATTAGAAAGGACCTGTCCAAGAAAGGGGGAGGCAACCATTGGGCATTTTCAAGAACCGGCTTTCTGAAATCCAATGGTGGGGGTTGCAAACCCACCATTGGTTAAGCCCACAGTCGTGTCCCTAGGGGACTTCAAGGATTTTGTTCCTCTTTTCTTTGGTAGCATCATCAGGGTTGTTTTTATGAAGTTGCAACCATTTTCAATCCAGTGGTAGGACAGTATCACCCCCACTTTCTAGACAGCTCTCTCTCTCTCTCTCTCTCTCTCTGTGAGTGTGACTCAAGTCAGGTTCAGATAAGTGAGTTACCATCTCTGTCTCCCTTTGCAGGGGACCCACAGATTCCCAACTTAAGTTGGATAAGTGAGTTCCCATTCTAATGGGCGACTTTACTAACAGGTTAGAATAAGTTAACCTGGGTGGGCACGGGTGGGCTATTCCTTGGGTTTTCAGATTTTTGGTTTGGAAACTTACCTTAACTGGGGTCGGGTAAGGCATTCCATGTGAGAGGGCAGAATGAGTTAACCCCGGAATAAGGGCCTTAACCCTAACCGACCCCAAGTACGGTAACCATGCTACCAAACTAGGTTAAAGGTGTGTAGGCGGAATAACTCACCCTAACCGGCCGTTATTCGGTTATCAAAGGCTCCCATATGGAACAACTGATCACCATCCACATCAGCGGATACCATTAAGGGGAAGGCATGCCTCCATTTATAGGCACAGCAGCTTCCAGCAATTGGTACATACTGTGCCACTTAACAAACCATAATTGGACAGCTAACCTAGTTGACATATCATCCCAGATGTGCGAACTATGCAACTTCCTTAATACGCAGTCCCAAGATTTGCCACTTGGAAACATATAATTAGGCCATGTAATCTTCTTGGAAGATCCAGAATAACCTATGATATTCTGGAAGATCCTTAGTTCCCAACTTTTCTATCGACAAGAATGTCATCTCTAGGTGCTTCCAGAATAACTAACCTAGGTGCTTATAACTGCAGGATCACACACTGATAACAGGAGTTAACTGGATGAAAATGGTCTGTGGCCACCAATCGCTGACTCTTTGAGATTCTACTGGCAATGCAACCAGAATTCGTTACTGTTACTTTGTACAACAGAAGGAGATTCAATGGTACCATGATTCGCCAAATCAACGACACTCCGAATCCTAGGATGGAGTAGTGGCTCCAAAGCTTGATCTTGTAACAGATGAATAATCAGAAGAAAAGTAAAAGAGAGACAAGAAAGAATATAAGATGTAGCTTCACACACGACGAAAAGAAGGAGTTGACCTCACATCCAAAGGAGATACAACCCAATGCACATGGGGGAAGCTTCATGCTTAAACATTCTTTTCCAACATTCAGACCACTCTTAAAAAAGCACTGTCTTCTACGAATAAAAAAATGATATACAGGAGTCAGCAAATTGATTCCTTCATTCTACCACTAATGGAACTCCAAATACTAGTAAGAACTCTAACATGCTTAAGAAAAGAAACAAGACAGACCAAAATACCTTTGCTATTAAAGAATTACCAAACTGGTTTAGAAAACCTTGGATGATAAACATAACCCTACTACAGTCACCAGACGGAAGTGAAAGACTGCACAATTGGGTTGGCTTCGGCTTGACAATGATGATCAACAATGGAAATAATACATGCAAATACAAAGAAATTTTGTCCCGGAACACATCTAGGAGTTACTAAGTGAATACTACAAGGCCTTAGAGCTTGCTTTCTTTCATTCTCCAGCAGAAATAGAAGAATTATGAAAGACATGGCCATTTCTACAGCCACTTATGCAGGTGACCAAAAATTTTCGACATACTATTGTGCCTTCAGTGGAGTAGCTCAGCTAGAGTCTGGGTGCTATTCATCATGTAAATTAGGGATACTTACGCAGCACATTCATCCACTTTGCCAGAGTTTTGATTGTCAAGAATTGCCAGTATTAGCTGCTTGTTCTCATCCAAGTACTGCATATGCATCATGAAAAGGAAAATCATGACTAAATATTGGACAAAGAAGTACATCAAATTCATTGTTGACAGAAACAAAGGTTAAAAGAGCTAGCAGAATTTATAAGACAATGTGATTCCCAGACCATGTGTACATCACTAGACTTACATCAAGAGATGAATATGGTTTATATAGCAAATTCTATGTTTAATTTTGAAATGAATAAAAGGGAAATAATGTGGCAACCACCTTTTATCATTATCATCATACCAAGTGTTACTGATGTAGGCACAAAGTTGTTAGGTGGAGAGGCCCAGAATTAATATAGGCATGAAGTGGCTCATAAATACCAAGTGTGGACTAAAGGGCTTTCACCGACGCTCCCCCTTATGGTGAACCCAGGCGAAGGCATAGGACAAACGGCAGTGGCACTCTGAAACGGCAATGGCCAAATAACGGGGGGACCCAAAGAGATAATGTGGCTCTGATACCATGTTACTAAACCGACTGTCAACCCAAAACAGTTGTTAGGTGGAAAGACCTAGAACTGATATAGGCACAAAGTGGCTCATTAATACCCAGTGTGGAACTAAACAGCTTTCGGAAACAATAAGAACCATGTCCACAATTATCATATCACAAACATAAAAATAAGTAAATCAACAATGGCAATAAAACTCATTGTCTTCTGATTGTTTTTTTTTTAAGTGGGTAGTACCAATGTCTTCTGATTGTTTCTGATGCAGATGCTAAAATAGATTCTTTAACTTAGCCTACAAATCTGCTCTTACAAGTACAAACACCAATGTAGTTCTATTACCATGTCATCGAGAAACTCAATATCATTGCCCATATTTCTTGGCCCTCTTCCTTCTTTAGTTTTCACTAAGGTGTATTTTGCCCACCCCCCCACCCTCCCCAAAAAAAAAAAATCAAACAGTATCTACAGTAGGTTTTTTCTTGAAAGTGGGTAGTACCACTAATTATATAAAAGAAAAAGAAAGAAGTTACAAGTATAGAGGGAGAGCTCCCACCAAACTCCCACAGACAAAAAGCAGCAGGCAACTCCCTGCCCCAGGAGCAAAACAAAGAGAGAAACAAAACTCCATACACCCAAGCAATCCACCAACACCGGCCGGAAAAAAGAGAAACAACCCACCCACCACCCAGACACAAACCAACCACCACCCCCCAGAACCTGATAACACCCCACTCCACCCTCTCCAACCCACACGACCCTCTCCAACCCACTGCTCCGGGAGGAGGTGGTTCCCCTAACGGTGGCGACGATGGCGGCGTGCGACCGGAGCAGCGTAGGGCCGACGGTGCAGGAGGAGGAGGCAAGCCTTATGGCTGCCCCCTGTCTATCTCCCGGGCAGGGGGCAGCCATGTTTTTTTGGAAGGTGACCTAGAGACCACAAATTCATTAAGAAAGCAAAAGAGTGCACAAGCTACAGCCCAGAAAAGAGCGAGATAAAAGAAAGCCATCTACCACGATGGTAGTGCCTCAAAGAAAAAAAAGAAACCCAAGAACCCCAAAAAAGAAAACAGCCTGAAAAGGTTACAAAATAAGCTTAGCCCAGCCTCCTAGCCTGAATAAAACAGAGGATTTCTGGATATAAAACCCAGCCTCTCTAAAATGCCATTCATTGAGACATTTGATACAGTCCAGAATAATATAAGAATGCTTGAATTCTTCTCTGAACAGTCTGTTATTACTCTCTCTCCAGATTGACCAGAACATACAGTTGGTCTATAACAGCCATGTTATAAACCAAAAGAAAGAAGCTACAGTATCTACTGTTGGTTTATAACATGGCCCAACCACAAAAACCAAAAACGGAGGATTCCTAACCTGAAAAATACAAATTATCAAAGCACGCATTTCTTACTACGATAAAGACATACAAAGGAATGAATAGAATATTTTAGAGTATTGTTGACTAGATGATCTGTGAAAGACATACAAAGGATGCCAGAGGGAAAAAGAAACTTGGCAGTAGGGGTTATAGATGGGCCCGGCAAACACAGGCCTGGACCTTTTTTCCAAAAAGAAAAATTGTGGATTATACCACTGATTTTATTAAATAAAAGGAAGAGGTGCAATCAAGAAGTGAAGAGGAGAGGTTCCTTTTCCACCTCAGAAAAAGTAAAATAAAGCCATGGCCCTCTTCCACACATCAATGTGAGCATTCAGGATAAAATGACCCCAATTATACAAAAACATCAAAGCCCATTCAAGGCCAGACCAGTTTTTACAACAGACTGGCACAAGACTGGTATAAACCTTGTTACCTAGGCCTGACCCCAGGTATGACTCACTTTCTTTAGGCTAATCCGCGTGTGTACATATGAGGAATGCCATGGTGCCACCCTTTTACCACTTCATTTGCTACTCCTACATCGACTGATCTTGGAAAGTGGCAAACAAGTTCAGCATTTCCTGCTACTTTCCTATATTAGTTCTAGGCCCTCCCAACCATTAAGTAAATTGGTTATACATAAAACATGGCAGATGTATTAGGACAACTAGAGCTGAAGCCAGTCTGGCTCGGCTCATAGCTGCTAGATAAACCCATTTGCAGAGGCAAAAAGGATGTGGCAGAGCATCAGTTGAGACTGGTTCAGTATTGCCAATCTTTGATTTTATTGCTATCCAGTAAGGACCTGTATTAAGTTCAAAAGCACAGTATAGTAAGATGAACTAAGTTTCAGGTAACCTTGTCTTTCCTGAGTTTTCTGAGCATTACGGACATAACTCATTCATCACATATGAGGTTATGGTATGCTATGGTATTCGAAAAAGCAAGCATGAATATACTAAAACTGCCAGAAGTGAAGATGATGACTTGGTAGAGCAGAGTGGCTGGAGAATCCATAATGAGTACCGGGATTGTTTCTTTTTAACAAATGTAGATTTTCCTTTAATATATTATACATGTTACTAAACCGAATCACTGAACCCAAATTTGAGTTAGTGGGTAGAAATCCCAGAACTGGGCATAGACTGACTCATCGACACCTGACATGGGACTATGTTTTATAATGAACATGGGTACCGTCGCACAGCAAGCAGCACTCCTGAGACCAAAAGACCAAATGAAACTCAAGAAGCAAACTGATACCAAAAGGACATGCATGATTCGCTGCACATTCTATGTAGGCTGTAATATGAGAACAAACATGGCATACCAACAACCCCTTGACAAAAAAAGAAAAAGAAAAAAGAAGAGGGAGATGAAAGAAATCGATGATTGTGAGAGAGAGCTTGGAATGATGAATGACCACATCAATGGTGGTTGGTCCTTGCAGCCACTTGCATACGTTGCCTCAAATTTCAGCCATATGTGCACATGAAGAGATGGTGCAAGTACATCAGTAGTGCTTGGTCCTTGCAGCCACTCACAGGTCCCATAGTTTTCTTTTCCCCTATGGCCCTATCTCTCATTTCTTCTGTTTTTATCGCTTCTGAATGCATCCCAATTTTCAACTTGTGGCGCATCCCAACTATCCACTTTCTTCATATGCTTGATAATTAAGGTTCACTTGCGTAACTATCTTAAATGCACCATCCTTTTGAACAATTAGCGGTCCATTCCACCCTTTCTCCACAAAAAGAATAAGCTTTTCTATATTATAATATTTAAAATTCCAACCAACTTCCCTCAAACCCTTCAGGAACAACATCCTCTCCACACATTAAATTTCCCACCAGTCATCTTCACAGCTCTTCCTGCCAGCAGTTGTTTGGCCAAAAGCTTGGATTGCATCAACGTCTAGGCAAAGCCTCCATGAGGTTTTCACTCATTGCACTAATTGGCAACCTCTTATTCACATATGACCTATTGATCCCAAGTTTATCCAAATACGAGCTCCAGATGGCACTGTCAAGTTGTGTAATCAGCTTATGGAAAGTGCTGTGCCTTCATATTCCAAGTTTGCCGCAGTGTGGAAAGTGAAATCACCATTGAAAGTATAGGTGTTTATGTGGCTCTTATTTAAGAAACCGCGTGTGACTAAGCTGGTGGAAATGGGCTATAAGCTGTGATACAATTTGCTCACTGGTACTGAGGACAAAGATATAGACCACCGTATGATCCTTTGTCCAGTCAGCTGTGAGGACTGGAGGATTTTTCAAAAGCATCAAAACAACCAGCGGTCATCAATCAACAGACAAAATTCTATGCCTGCTTCCTCAAGCAGTCTTTTGGTGCATCTGCAGGGAACAGAATGATGTTATCTTTCGCAGAAAGTTCCATTTATGTTGAAGATAACTGTATTAGAGCCCCTTCTTTTCTATTTCACTGGAGTAGGTGTCTTATTGGGGTTTCTCATAGTAGTTGGCAGCTAGTTATGCAAGTCCGACATTAGGACTTTAAATTTTTGAAAATTTTGAAGTTGTTTCATTTGGTGAGGAATCTCTGCTCACCTTGTTTTTGACTGTACTTACTCTGTTTATTTAATAAAATTGGTGGTACAGTCCACTCTCATTAGGAAAAAACTTTGATTTTTGTTTGGTGGTCTAGTATTGGGTGAAGGATCCTTACAGCATGGCTGTATAGCTGATCCTCGCATCCCCTTTATCTCCCTAAGAGTTGTCTTCAGATAACAAGCAACCAAGGTATAAGAGATGAAGCTAGCGGATCACATCACAAGAGGAAAAACACATTATTTCAATTATACAGGTGTAGTCATCCACCCAACAGACCTGGAGCAGCATTAGATGAAAGAGAAGGCACATGGTCATAATTCTTGCTTAAAAACAATAGTTATTATCCAAAGAGAACTGTAGACAAGTTGTTGGCTAAAAACAGTACTTATTATCCAAGAAGAATGCTGGCCGTGGATTACAAAGAGAAGTATCCTACATCACCCAGATGAACTACATATTTAATCCTCTTCACCATAGCATCATCATCAACATTTTTATATCATAAGAAAGTAGCTATAATCTATAAAAAAAAGTCTTCCTATGCTCTTCAACTACCAACACCATTGTCATCCAATCATTGGAAGTTCATCTATACTTTGAGTTCACGTCTTCATTTATTCCATGAGTAAAGTGATTTAAGGAGAAGTGAAGCAGAAAGAAATAAATCCTCAGAAAGGAACGCACAAAGCCAAATCACAGAGAGAAACAATAAGACAACAGAAAAATCTCTAGGCAGATGATGATCGGGTGGCCCACTACAAAGAGTAACAGCATCAAGCGAAGTTAAATTACTAACATGTGAAGAATCAACAAGATCCACAGGAAAAAAAAGACTATGCTGGTAAGATTAAAGTCGAAAAACGGGGAAGACGAGCACTGAGCAGCAACACAGAAGTCACGTTAAGTACAACATGGTAGCATATACAATACGAATAAAGATAAAGTGAAAGAAGCATGTCTGATGCTCCATCGACAGGAAGCCACAAATCCTGCACTCCAAAGCCAATACCACAACCATCCCATCAAGAGCCACGAACTAAAAGGTCGAGAAAGCAAAAAGCGGCGACCGGATAAAAGAAAACCCGCAGATGCCATGCCATATGCTCAAAACAAAACATAGAAAATTGGTGTTCCATCAAATATTCAATTTGAATAAAAGAAAAAGAAGGTAATAAAGAATACCACGAAAGGCAAGTGTGAATACGTGCTCAGAATCTGCCAGCAAAAACATTGGGAAAAAAAAAACAACCAGGAGATGAGAAGAAGGGGCAGAAGAAACAGTAACCAACTTCCAGACGAGGAGAATGCTCTCAAGGTTCCAGCTTTCTTGACATGTAAGACCAGCATGACAAAGAAGTCAGCCAGGACAACCCACCACACCATCCTTGTTTCCCGCATAAAGAAAGCAAACATCACCAGCATCACTAACAAAAAGCACACAGCAATAAACAAGCCCAGAAACACAGACAGATACCCACTAGAGAAGGATGCGGGAGAAAGATGCGGACAGGGGGAGAGCAGCCGATCAGCATGGGTATCAAATAAGAGAACACAGTATTAAATACATGGATGCGGGGTGAGAGGAGGAGGAGAAGGCGGAGAGGGAGGGAGGCACCGAGGCGAGCACCTGCTGGATGAGATCGGTGGTGACGTTGCTGGGGTGGGTGGCATACGCCATCAGTGGGTTCTGCTGCATGAGGTGCTGCTGCATTCCTCCCTCTTCACCCCCCCTCCTGCTCCCCCCTTCTTACCACTGCTCCTTTTTCCCCCCCTTGTCCCTCCCTCTTTCACTCTGGCACTGCTCTCCTCTCAGCGCGCCCCTCTCTCTCTCTCTTTCTCTTGTATGCAAAGTGCAAACGCACAGTCCTTTTTCTCTCTCATCTTGCCTTCTTTTTCCCTTGTCAGAAGCGGAAAGAGAAAGCGGTAAGAGGGTTCTGGGTTTACACGCTCTCTCTCTCTCTCGCTCTCTCTCACACACACACGCTCCTCTCTCTCCCCGGCACCCACTTCTCCTTCTCTCTCTCGCTCTCCTTTGAAAGAGCATCCAAAGATAGGATTCAAAGGATTATTACAAGGGCGTTCTCATGTTGTCACCGTCTAGACGATGATTTTGATGTTTTTTTGTTGGGCAGATCAATGTTTTTATTGTTGTTGTTGGCGTTGTGCTTGGAGCAAAAGATTTTAAGTTAACCTCAAATTTTGGGATTGTGCTGGGTTGACCCGGAATTGTCTACTATCTCATTCTAGTTTTGAGAAATCTAAGCTAACGGGGTGTTTAGCTAACTTTTTTTTCATTCTTTTTTATCTCAAATTTAAAAATAAAAAATTCACTTAGACATGTTTGATAATCTCTCTCTTATGGGGTGTTTGGTTGTTCTTTTTTACCTCTTTTTTCTCTCAAATTTAAAAAAGAGAGTTAGAGATCTTTTAACTCTGTTTGATGTTCTACTCCTAAATTTTAGGGAGAGAAGATAGCCTATGTAATTCTTCCTCAAAAAAAAACAAGTCTAGACCTATTTTTTTAAAAAAACACCAACTCGAGACTCCCCCGCGGCCCCCCTCCCTCACGGCGACCCTCCCCTCCCTGGCGCCCCCTGCGCAGCCCCCTTCCCCGTCCCCGGCGACCCCCCTCCCCCTCCCCTCCCCTCCCCTCCACGGCGACCCTCCCCTCCCCGGCGCCCCCTACGTAGCCCCCCTCCCCGACGGCCCCTGCAGCCCCCCTTCCCCGTCCCCTGCGACCCCCCTCCCCTCCCCGGCGCCCCTGCGCCCCCCCTTCCCCGTCCACGGCGACCCCCCTTCCCCGTCCCCGGCAACCCCTGCGGCCCCCCTTCCCCGTCCCCTACGACCCCCCTCCCCTCCCCGGCGCCCCTAAGGCCCCCCTTCCCCGTCCACGGCGACCCCCCTCCCCGGCGCCCCTGCGGCCCCCCTTCCCCGTCCCTGGCGACCCCCCTCCCCTCCACGGTGACCCTCCCCTCCCCGGCGCCCCCTGCGCAGCCCCCCTCCCCGGCGGCCCCCCTTCCCCGTCCCCTGCAACCCCCCTCCCCCTCCCCTCCATGGCGACCCTCCCCTCCCCGGTGCCCCCTACGCAGCCCCCCTACCCGGCGCCCCTGCGGCCCCCCTTCCCCGTCCACGGCGACCCCCCCCCTCCCCGGCACCCCTGCTGCCTCCCCGGCGCCCCTGCGCCCCCCCTTCCCAGTCCACGGCGACCCCCCTCCCCGGCGCCCCTGCAGCCCCCCTTCCCCATCCCTGGCGCCCCTCCAAACAGATTTATCAAATTTTTAAAAATTAAGATATTTTTACCAAACGGGTGATATCATTTTTTTTCAGTTTTAAATTTTAAGTTAAAAATTAGCACAACATAATTTTTTAGATAGAAATAGTTTCTATAAAAAAAATGTTCCCAAACACCGTCTTAATTTTTAAGATTAAATTTCACTCTTTAAAAAATTTCCTCAAAATAAAAACAAAGGTAGACCATTTTTTTAAAGAAGATCCTTCTTGTCTCTTAGTGTCTCCTCCCATTTGGAGATATAGAAGGGCCGGAAGGCCTTGTCTAGACATGGAGGCCGTCCTTGGAACTCGAGGCCTTCTCTCCCTCCCTTCAACTCCTGAGGCCGATGCGATGAGGCGGGACACCCACCTCCTCCATTTCCACCCGCTTCACGGCCCGTGGACTCGTCTTAGCGTGCACCCTACAGCTGGGTTCCCCTCCCCCGCCGTCCGCGCACACAGCCCAGTGTAGGGTTCTCATGGGTTTCCCCTGAAAAAGGGTAATTCGTTGACTTCGAGCTTTGATCCGGTAGAAAGGCCACTTCTTTTGATCGGAGACGGCTACTTGAAGGATGGGCTCCTCCGGAGGGAGAGGAGGAACGGCGACAACAATCGCCAGCGGCACATGCAGACATGCAAGGCGGGTGCCGCCTTGTCGGCGAGGGCGTTTCGGAGCCCAAGAAGTTTCTGGGCGTGGAGGTGACGACGCTGAAGAAGATTGTACCCCTAGGGTTGATGTTCTTCTGTATCATCTTCAACTACACCATCCTGAGGGACACCAAAGACGTGCTGGTGGTCACCGCTAAGGGCAGCAGTGCAGAGATCATCTCCTTCCTCAAGACGTGGGTCAACCTACCGATGGCCATCAGGTTCATGCTCCTGTACACGAAGCTCTCCAACATGCTTTCCAAGGAGACTCTCTTCTACACCGTGGACCGGCGGGGGGCGGCGAAGAGGGGACCGGTGGCGGTAGGCTCCGCGAAGGAGACCGGCGGTGCTAGTGGCGGTGTGAGCAGACGGCGGCCGTGGCTTCGCCTGTTGGATTTTTGTGACTTCCCTAGTGTTTTGATGATGAGCATCACTATGTTAAATATTGTCATTTTAATCAGATATCTTGCATAATGTTATGCATTTGAAATTTCCATGATTAATAGGAAAACTGCTATGAGGTAGTACCTTGTATGTCCGTACTGTTCCTTTCATACTTCGTGTTGTTTGTGTTTACTACACTTCGTGGTGTCCTTTTGTACATCGTGTTGTTCCAACTATGTTTGTTGATTGTCTTCGTGCTGGTTACTGAAGCAGCTCGATTTGTTCTGATGAACTTCGAGTCATTTTCCTGTGAACCTCATGTCGTTTCTTCAGTATTTAGTTGCTCATCTCGAGTCATCCTTTTTATTTTTGCTCTTGTGTTTTCGTGTCATTTACTGTAGTTACTCGAGTCATTTTCCTGCTTTCACTATTTTATCACGTGTCGTTGTAGCCGTTCCTGTCTTCTGTTGTTTTTCCTAGAACCCGTGTCCTTTTTGCTTTGTGACCACACTTCGTGTAGGGTTCTGTGTTCGTCTTCGAGTTGGTTTCAGTCCGTGCCATCCTCGTCTTCGAGTCGTTCGTAAGTTCGAGCAATTTTGTATTCGAGTCGTTTTTTAAATGTCTTCGCGTTGTTTCTGTGTCTGTGTCTTCGTGTTGTTGTTTTTGTGTCTTCATGTTGTTTTTATTTTTATGTCTTCATGTTGCTTCTTTCTATCTTCGTCCAGGTTTCCTCTGATCGCATGTTTTACTACCGTTTTATTCCGTGTTATTTCCTTCTCACCTCGTGCTGTTCTCATCTGACTTCGTGCCGTTCTCTCTGTAGTGTTAGCCTTGTTACTGTGGTACCTCGTGGCATTCTCTCTTTATTTCGTGCTGTAGTCATCTTGTGTATCTCGTGTCGTTCTCAGTATAGTGCATCTCGTATTGCTATCACATACCTCATGCCGTTTTAGTTTTTGTGGCCCTGAGTTTTAATGGTTTTAATTTGTTTGCAGGAGAAGAAGAAAAACAAAAAGAAGAAGGTGATCCGAGGAATAATATTCCCCAGTGTCTGGACTGCACGTGATCCAATACTAAAGGAACCAATGCTATAAGGGCACGTGGCAATAAGGTTCTGGATCGAGCGCGGGAAGCACACGCCTTGCATGAACCCTCCTGATCGCTTATAAAAGCACTGCCTCACCATCTACGAAAGGGGGGAGCTCCGAGGTTACAGGAAAGAAATTTGAGTGAGAGCAGACGAGAAAGAGCCTCCCTGAGAAACTAGAGTGATCCAGTTGAGAGAGAAGAGAGAGCAGAAGAGTGATCAGAAGATGGGTATTGACTTACGGATCAAATCCGAAGTCTGCTGCTCAGTTTGAGCTACATTGTTTCCAGTTTCTGAAATTTGGCTTCCTTCTTTCTTGTTTTCGATTTTATCTGTTTTTTCCTTCTTGATTGAAAGTTCTCTGTGTTACCTCCTGGTGTTCAGGGGAAGAGAGAGACGTGTTCTCTCTGGTTCACTTGCAACAGAGGTTGCAGTATTGTTCCCTCTCGTAGAAGAGGTGTTCCCTCTGGGCTTCAGAGGAAGAGAGACCTTGGTCTCTGGTTCTAGTGACTGCAGATCACTAGTGTTCCCTCCGGTTGGAGGAAGAGGAACTTGTTTCCTGGTTTCTAGGGACTTGGCGTCCTTAGGGTTTCCTCCGGGTGTGGAGGAAGAGGGGAGGGTGTTCCCCTGGTGAAGCTGTGAATCAGCCGTTGTTGCAGACTGAGTCTGCTTTGCTAGCAGGTGCTAGTGGAAGCCTCACTTCGATTTGAAGTGAGGGGTGGACATAGGCAGACTGGAGGTCTGACCGAACCACCTTAAAAACCTCTGGGTACTCGTGTGATTGTCTGTGGTGATTTTGTGGTGTGCCTTCTATCCACTCGAGCTATTGTCCGCACTGCGTTTTTGTGGGTTCAACTCCGAGATTGCTTGTTTTAAGTGAATCATTCTTCAGTAATTTTTAATCGGTTGAAAACAGTGATCTATTCATCCCCTCCCCTTCTAGATCACTTTATATTTCTTGTATCACTTGGTATCAGAGCGGGTATTTCCCAATATGTGGTCCAACGGCCAGGGAAACGGATCCGCTGGTTCTCGCAGCTACATTGCTGAAGGGCAGTCAATCACCCGTCCCCCTTTCTTCGATGGTAATAACTATTTCTTTTGGAAGAACATGATGGAAGTCTTTATCAGGGCCCAAAGCCACAAGCTCTGGAGAGTAATTACAGATGGTCCGTACCAACTTCCACCGAACGAAGACATGTGGACAGAGGAACAGGTTAAACTTTCCGCACTGAATTGGACAGCTCTTAGCATCATACAGTGCGCCGTCCACCCGGAAGAGTACTTGAGGATTTCAGCGTGCAAGACTGCAAAGAAAATGTGGGATGAATTGCAGTTAATTTATGAGGGCACATCTCAAGTGAAAGTTACCAAGATCAATATGCTTACAACTCAGTATGAGTTGTTTAAGATGAAGCCAGAGGAGTCGATCACAGAAATGTATGCTAGATTGCCTGTGATCATCAATAGTCTGAGAGGATTTGGAAAGGAGATTCAGCAAGAAGACATTGTCAGGAAGATCCTTAGGTCCCTAACTCCCATCTGGGATACTAAGGTAACCGTCATAGAGGAATCTAAAGATTTATCCACCATGTCAGTAACCCAGCTGATTGGGTCTCTCATGACCCACGAAATGAACTTCAAACAAGGGAATGATGGACATGACAGAAAGGGAAAGAATGTTGCTCTGAAAGTCTCACGACATACTAAGAAGAGCAGCAGCAGCAGCAGCAGTGGTGGTAGCAGCGAAGACTCTGACGGATTCTCAGACCTGGACAAGGGTGAGCAGGCCATGCTCACCAGGCAATTCAGAAAGTTCTTGAGGACTAAAGGGAAATTCTACAGGAGAAAGAAATTTAATGCTGCAAGGAAGTCTCCTAAACGAGAACTTGAGAAGAACCGGTTTGTTAAGAAGGTTACATACTACCATTGTCAGAAACCTGGTCACATGAAAAGTGAATGTCCAGAGCTGCAAGCTAAGACTCCCGGATACCAGAAGAAGATGGTGCACAAAAAGAAGAAAGCCATGCTGTGCACATGGAGCGACGAGGAGGAGGATCCAGAATCCACCTCGTCCCGTGAAGGTGAAGAGAAGACTTGCCTCATGGCCAACCATGAGGAAGAGGTAACGAACTTATTTGAGAATTTTACTTTGGACGATTGGGAGGACGCCTATGGCGACCTGTTAGCTAAATATAATTTTCTAACCAAGGAGCACAGAATGCTTAAACGAAAGTTTCACTCTGTTTCTGAGGAACACTCTATTGTTGTTACGGATAACATGAAAACCAAGGAGATGGCCATTGAGCTAGATCAGGCTAGAAGTGAGATCGAGAAGTTTAGAATGGAAAGAGAGGAAAATCTAGCTAGGATGAATGAGCTGAAGAGTAAAACTGAAGAGAGTAAAAAAGAGTTTAGACTGATTGCAGAAAAATATGAGGCGGTTAGAAAAGTTAATCAGGAACTCCAGGACCAATGTAATGAACTTCAGAAGGAGATTGAGGACAAAGGAAAAATGCTAGAAAAATTTACAGAGGGGAGAAACAATCTGAATGCCCTTCTGGGGTCGAGGGTAAACTTCAATAGGGAGGGATTAGGATACTATCCCACAAGTAAAAAACCCTTTGAATTTAAAACTGTCACGTTCTGCCCCGCCAAGGGCAAAGAAAAACTGGAAACACCATCCAGTTCCAAATCTGTCTCTACATTGAAGGTTTCGACCAGCAAATCCATTCAATCCACTGGTCAGCAAGCTAAGTCAGGAAATCCTGAGACTAGAACAGCTCATGTGCAACAGTTGTGGAACAAAGGTTTTCACACGACCATTCCTATTGATGTCACTAGAAAGGTGAACAGTTTCACTAAGAAAGTTCAGCATGCTAGCTATCAAGGAAAGCATGCAAACATGCATCACTTTCAGCACAATTTTCACTTGAATAAAAATGGTTACATGAATTATGCTCAGCACACACGTATTTCCTCTAAGAGGCCAAACAACAATTTTTATGTTCGGAAACAACATAATTTTAATAGGAATATGCTCATTCAACACCCATTGAGAAATGCCAAGAAGGAAGAATCAATCCACATGAAATCACTGAAAAGAACAGTAAAACAAATGTGGGTTCCTAAGTGTAATTTGCATAAATTGAAAATTGTCCTTGGACCCAATTTGAATTGGGTCCCACATTACCTTGTCTGAACTCTCGCAGGTTAGCCTGGCAGCCGAGCATAACAAGTGGTATCTTGATAGCGGCTGTAGCAGGCACATGACAGGAGACCGGTCCAAATTTAGCAAATTGAAAATGAAGTTTGGGGGCTTGGTCAAATTCGGTGGAAATAACAGAGGAAGAATAATTGGAATTGGTACAGTTGGTAAGTCCTCTACTAACTCCATTGAAGATGTGTATCTTGTAGAAGGACTTCAGCACAACTTGGTAAGTATAAGTCAACTCTGCGACAAAGAACACAAGGTACTCTTTGACCATAATTCCTGCACTGTTTTTGAGCCGAATTCTGATAACGTCATGTTCAAAGGTCATAGAGTAAACAATGTATACATCGTAGGCCTGGATGATAATCCTGAAACTAACTTGTGTATGTCTGCTAACTCTGAACAGGTTACTTTTGACTGGCATAGGCGTCTAGGCCATGCTAGTTTGTCTACAATGAATAAACTGTCTAAGCATAACCTAGTTAGAGGTTTGCCCAGAATAAGATTTCAGTTAGGGTCCAAGCTATGTGATGCTTGTGCACAAGGTAAACAGACTCGTGCAGTTTTTAAGTTGAGAACTGAGAGTCTTTCATCTAAACCGCTGCAGCACTTGCACATGGATCTCTTTGGTCCTACTCGCATACAAAGTTTGTCAGGTAAGAGATATGGATTAGTCATAATTGATGACATCACTAGATTTTCTTGGTTGTTTTGTTTAGCAAATAAAATGATGCTTTTGTTCACTTTGAAGAACTTTTCAATAAAATCAAACTGCAAGGTGAACATAATATCATTACAATTCAGTCTGACCATGGAGGAGAGTTTGGGAACTCTTCATTTTCTGAATTTTGCTCAAGAGAGGGAGTGACTCACAAATTCTCTTCTCCCAGGACACCGGAGCAGAACGGAATTGTTGAGAGAAGAAACATGTCAATAATTGAAATGGCTAGGACTATGCTGATTGAGAGTGGACTTCCAAGGAGATTTTGGGCTGAAGCTGCCAATACTGCATGCTACATTCTAAACCGAGCCTTGGTAAGACCTACTCATAGGAAAACTCCTTATGAACTTCTCAAGGGTAAGCAGCCAAACATTTCTTACTTTAAAATTTTTGGCTCCAAATATTTTATTCACAATAATGGTAAGAATGGTTTGGACAAATTTGAAGCTAGAAGCTCTCCTGGAATTTTTCTCGGATATTCAGAAATCTCAAGGGCTTACAGAGTTTTCAATAAAGATGATCAAACTGTTGAAGAAACACCGCATGTAGTGTTTGATGAAAATGATTTCTCTAATAAAGTGATGAATGATGACAGGGAGCCATCTAATGAGGGAGATTTCTTGGAGAGAATTGAAGAAGAAGAGATGCAGCCAGCTGCACAACCAGAAAACTCACAGCAAGAAGGAGCAGCTAAGGTAGGTGAACCCTCAGGTGAGATAATATTTCACAAAGACCACCCTAGTGAAAATGTCATAGGCAATTTGTATGATCCTCCTAGGACAAGGTCTCATTTTACAATTGTCCAAGAACAGGACTTAGCTACATTGGTATCTCAGGTGGAACCCAAATCTGTGGAAGAAGCCTTAAAACATGATTCTTGGGTATCCGCCATGTGTGAGGAATTAAATCAATTTGAGAAAAATATTGTATGGGAACTAGTTCCCAGACCTGATAACACTCATGTCATTGGCACTAAATGGGTTTTCAAGAATAAAGTTGATGAGAATGGAGCTATTTCTAGAAACAAAGCAAGACTTGTAGCTCAAGGCTACAGTCAGGAATTTGGTGTGGATTTTGATGAATCCTATGCCCCAGTGGCTAGGATGGAAGCTATAAGAATTCTGCTTGCATTTGCATGCTCTAGAAACATTCGGCTGCAGTAGATGGATGTCAAAAGCGCATTCTTAAATGGGTTATTGAAGGAAGAGGTATATGTTGAACAACCTCCAGGTTTTAATTTCTCTGTTCAGCCTAACATAGTTTTTAGGTTGAATAAAGCCCTCTATGGATTGAAGCAGGCTCCCCGAGCCTGGTATGAGAGACTTTCTGAATTTCTCTTGAGCAAGGGCTACACTTGAGGTAAGGTTGACCAAACCCTCTTCACCAAAAATCTCGGAAAGGATTTAATAGTGGTCCAGGTATATGTTGATGATATCATCTTCGGATCTAACAATTCAAAATTGTGTAAAGAATTTTCTGAATCTATGTCTCATGAATTTGAAATGAGTTTAGTTGGCGAACTAAAGTATTTTCTTGGGCTGCAGGTCAAACAGATGGAGGATGGTTGTTTCATAAATCAAACCAAGTATACTCTGGAGATGCTGAAAAGGTTTGGAATGACCAACCTCAAGACTATCTCAACACCCATGGGCACCAACTCCTCACTGGATTCAGACGAAAAAGGTAAAGAGGTGGATGCTAAATTATATAGAGGTATGATCGGTTCACTTCTCTACTTAACAGCATCCAGGCCTGACATTCAATTTAGTGTAGGGATGTGTGCCAGATACCAGGCTAGGCCTACTGAATTGCATTTGACAGCTGTAAAAAGAATCTTTAGATACTTATCTGCTACCCATGATCTAGGTCTTTGGTATCCTGCATCATGTAGTTTAGATCTCATTGTATATACATATGCAGATTATGCAGGATGTAAATTGGATAGGAAAAGTACTAGTGGTCACTGCGAATTTTTAGGAGGGTGCCTAGTCTCTTGGGGATCCAAGAAGCAACACTCTATGGCTCTTTCTACCGCTGAAGCTGAGTATGTGGCAGCAGGGAGCTGTGGCACACAGGTTATATGGATAAAACACCAGCTTCTGGATTACTCAGTTGAGCTAGGTTGCACTTCCATCTTTTGTGACAATACTAGTGCAATAAACATTGCAAAGAATCATGTACTTCATTCTCGAACTAAACACATCGAAATCAGGCATCATTTTATTCGAGATGAAATAGCTAGGAAGACCTTTGAGTTGATCCATGTTGGCACTAACTCACAAATTGCAGATATTTTCACTAAGCCACTGGATACTGAAAAAATTAGCACATTACGCAGAGAATTAGGTATTTACAGAATTTCATGATTGAATAATTGATCTCTGAATAATCTGTCATGTGCTCTTGTGCTTATCTATACTCATTGTCTGTTGCTGAAAATAACCTCATTATGAGTGTTTGCTGATTCACTCGTATTGATTGATATCACTTTGTTTTCTTTAAGGTGTTTTTGAGATATGTCTTGGTTAAGTCTGAGTTGGAGTCAAGGTCTCAGGGGGAGCTAGATTAATAATAGGTGTCATGCTCTTTTGGCCAAATCTGAACATACTTTGAACGGATTTTTGCTGACCTTATAAGAGAATCAGTTTGAGTAGGTGTATAAAAGAAATTTTTGGATGTTTTATCCGTTAAGACTGTTCATCTAATTTCTTGTTGGAATTTCAACTGTTAGTCCAACTGAGATCAAAATCTGAATTCAAGACTATCTTCCTACACTGTAACTGACTTCTGATCTAGCCAGTACATCATACCTACTTAGTCTAGTTAAGTCCGAAATGAGGTATATAGTGTTTTAGTCTGAAAAACCTTGGAGCTGGTGTATTGTTCTCAAAATGAATCAAGACTAATTTACAAGGTTTCAAGTGCAGTTTAATGAAAAAAAAATTCATGAAAGAAGTTTTAACAATCTTGTTAACTGTTCATTGAGAAACTGGGACTTTCATCAATGAAGTGAAAGCATCCCATGTCATGAGATGGCAGTATAAATCAGGTTTAATTAGCTGTCTTGATCATACAGAGCTATGGTACATATCTGGTTAGTAACTGGGGTGTCTGGCCTCTGGTAAAGGTGTCACCTTAATGTCAACACCAGTTAGACTACTATCTCTGTCCTCTTGTCAGAAGGGGTAATGTGGTCTTGCCACCAAGTAACTGGGGATTCCTGCCTCTAAACAAGGTGTCTCCCTAATGTCAAAGGTGTACTTGACAGATTTACCTTTGATCTTGACCATCTTTGAAAAAAAAAAATTTCTCCCTCTTGGTATCAAGATCCTGTTCACTTGGCTTATAGTTCTTGGTTTGCTTGTTTTCAATACCACATGTCTTTGCTTTCCTGACTTCCTTGCTTTATACTCGCTGAGTAAAGACTTACTCTGACCATACTGGTATCTTGTACCTTACTTGCTTAGAATCTGGTTCTGTGTATGGAGCGGATCTTAATTCACCATTTTGCACACAGTCTGACTAACTGATCCTCAAAATCCTCACATTAAATTAATGGCTTTCTTAATTGCCTAAACATCTCAATAACTTTCCTTTATCAGCCATACTCTCTCTTGTTTTCTCTCCACTGTCAGCAATTTTCTTTTCGTGATATCTTCAGACCTGCCCCTAGTTTTGATGATGTCAAAGGGGGAGAGTGTCTTGCTTGTGTTTTGCTGAGGGGGAGCGAAAGATAAGTGCCCTGAGTTATCTAGTCAGAGGATAGCAGTTATTGTGTTCAGGGGGAGTGTAATATCCCGGACCTTTCGGATCCTTCTTCGTGGGTCCCGGATCTGGTTTTCGGAGCGTCCGGCTCCGTTGTGTCCGAAATTTCGTTTCGGACATCTTTCGTGTTCGGATCGGCGCGATCCGGAGTCGTTTCGGAGGCCCGGAGGCGTTCCGCGGCTTTTTCCGCGCGTGTTTTCCGATTTCCGGTGTGTGTTTCGGCTTTTCTTCGGACGCTCGCTGCGGGCGAACCGGGCAGTTCCCCGAGGCACGAGTGGTACCGTTGCGATCGGTGCGTTCCGAGGATTCCGGAAATGTATTTTTCTAATTTTCGGTATTCTTCCGAAAAATCGGATTTTTCTATATATTCCCATTTTCTTTTCTTTTCTTTTTCTTCTTTTCTCTTTTCTTCTTCTTCCTTCCTCTCTCTCCCTCACGCGACCGTGGCCGCCTCCCTCTCCTTCTCTCCCGTTCGACCGTGCCGACCCCCGTTCCGGCTGCAGACGGCGGCGGTGCGACGGCGCGAGGACGTGGGTGACGTGGTGGCGATCGTGCGGGCATACGGCGAGCGTGGGAAGCGTGGGGAGGCGAGATTCTAACGGCGTTCTTCGCGGCTTCGAGCTCGGATCGGAGCGTTTCGTTGCGGACCGGAGGTAGGGTGACGTTCCTTAGCCTCATGTCTTCCTTCCCCGTGAGTTTCGGCTCGAGACGAGGTCGAGAGGGGTTTATTTTGAGCCGGGAAGGGTTGATCATGCCGCGGGGTGAGTTCGTCCGATCCATCGTTTTGAGCCCCGATTTCGCGGTTTAAGGGCGTAGGAGCATGCTAGGGGGCTTGGGGGTTCTTCTCTCGCCATTTCCCCCTCCGTGGGGTTTGTTTTGAGGCCGATTGGGCGATTCCGGTGAGGTTCGCCATTTTCTCGCCGGTGAGCGATGTGCGGTCGAACCAGTGGCCGCACAACCCCTACGCGGTTCCGTTCGGACCGTTCATCGGCTCGGCGCGCTTTGGGTGAGGCTTGGCGCGCAGTGGGCTTGGGCGGTCTATCGTGGGACCGCATATCCTAATGTGCGGCCCCACAGCTACCGCCCAACCCTAAGGGTTTTTGACCGTTGGTTGTGACCGTTGTGCAGTGCTCTGGGATGTGCGGCCAGGATCTGACCGCATAACCCCTTGCACGGCCAGGTGCTGGCCGTACATCCCCTAGCGCTATGGTTGGATGTGCGGTCTGGCCCTGACCGCACAACACCTGAACGGCTAAGCCGTAGCTGCTCTTCCCCAAGTGCGGCTAAGGACTAACCGTCCAGGCTTTTTACCGTTGGGAGACGAGCGGCCAGGAGGTGACCGTTCCTCACCCACGTGCGGTCAAGAGTTGACCACACATCTGTTTGAACGGTCCTGTGTTGGCCGTTTAGCTGTCGTTTGGACCCTGGGTGGAACGGTCCTGATATGACCGTTCGAATCCTTGTGCGGTCCCTGTGTGACCGTACTTCCATGGGCGGCCCAGTGTGGACCGTTCAAGGGTACGGGTTGCGTCGGCGTGTCTCTCGTCGTACAGAGTGTACCGGGAGATGTCGTTGTCGGCTTGTCACCGTGCGTCGGTGTTGGTACAAGGAGCGTTCCTCGTACCTGCAGTTGCATCGTTGTTTTCCGTGACTTGAGAGTCTACTCCTTCAGTGACCCTCCACTAGTCGTAGCCTACTAGTACGCGTGTGCTAGTCGCACCAGGGAGTGGTGTACGGGCTGACCTTTAGAGACGGTTTGTGGACCGGTTACCGTTAGGCCCCACGTCTTGCAGCCAGAGTCCGGCTGAGGGGAAAACCGGTCAGAGGGCCAGACCAGGGACGCGCGGTCTGTGTGTGCACACGTGGTTGGGGGCGGTTGGACCCACGTCGACGGGCGTGACCCCAGCTAGTCACTTGTTTGTGGTTACTTGTACGGTGTTTGCGCCTCGGGTAGGACCTACCATGTCAGGCGGTTCACCTGCGGTGCGGTGTAAGACGTCAGGGGACGCTACCGGCTGTGCTTCTAGTGGGTGGTACTCCTGTCGAGTACGGAGTGTCAGACTGTCAGTCGTGTGTTTCCGACCTTCGGGTTTTGTCGGCTCGACCGTTGAGTTTCGGTCTTCTCGTACCGTGGCACGTGTGTCGGTTTGCGTGCCGTTAGGGTCTAGTTCTGTAGAGTACATGGCTTTCCTTTCCGAGGTACTTTCCTACCGCTAGAGTAGTGGTTTCTCGTTTTCGAGGTAGGGTTCGAGTGATCCCTACTGAGTCTTATTCCGAGACTCATTCCCTGCGTGTTTTCACCGTGTTTCAGGTGAGACGCCACCTTCGGGGAGCGCGTCAGGAGCGCAGCGTGGTGCGGGTGCCCAGAGGTAGTGCCAGAGGTCAGAGCCGGGGAATGCCTCGTGTAGCTGTACTTTTCTTTCTTGTCACTGTACTAGTTGTGGACTACTGTTATTGTTATTTTTATATTGTGGACCATGTAAATTGTTATCTTATAACTGTTTATTTTCTGCAATTATTTGTGATACTTGTGTAGTTTCCACACCATCCTTTTAACCCTTCCGAGTCTTCGGGCTCGTGGGTGGCGGTGCGAGTCTCGGGTTATCGGGCCTTCCCGGTAATCGGATTCTCGGGTCGTTACAGCTGGTATCAGAGCAGCGATTGTGGAATTACATGGGAATCATAGGTAATTGTAGTGGTCCACTAGTCCATGACGATGATGTACAGGTGACGCTGGCATTGGGCACCGCGTGTTTTATTCTGTGTTTTCTGTCTTGTGCTTCAGGAGCGAGGATGGCGCCGAGGAGGAGTTCTCGCTCTCAGCAGGGGCAGTCGGCTGGAGGTCAGGAGATCCAGCAGGAGGTCCAGCAGAGGGACCAGGAGGAGCATAGTAGAGCGCCACTGGGGGCTACCGAGGCCGAGGATGCTGCGAGAGCTCCGGGGGCCGAGGGTTTTCTCCGTGGCATGTACCATCTCATGGCTCAACAGTTCGGCGGAGAGGCCGGTGAGGGCTCGTCAGTCAGGGGTGGGCCAGGCCGAGCAGTGAGGGATTTCATGCAGTTCCATCCACCTTACTTTAGCGGCCAGGCAGACCCTGATGCGGCTCGTGATTGGCTTGATGAGATGGAGCGGGTGTTCAGTTCTGCGAAGAGTGCTGTCGAGGACAGAGTGGTGTTGGCCTACAACCAGTTGCAGGGTACGGCTCGTAGGTGGTGGTCTTCCGAGTGGAAGACGTCCTTTCAGCTTCGTCCACTTGAGCAGATCGAGTGGGATGACTTTGTCAGTGCTTTCGAGCGTACGTACTGTCCAGATATTATTGCTACGCAGCGGATGCGGGAGTTTCTGGAGCTGGTGCAGGGTGACATGTCCGTGTTGCAGTACAGGGCCCGATTTGTCGAGCTGGGTCGGTACGCACCTCATATCATGGAGCATGAGAGGGTGAGGACGACGCAGTTTGTGCAGGGCTTGAGACTGGAGCTGAGGCACCATCTGATCGCGAATGGGGCCACTGATCTCGAGACGGCGTCTCGTGTTGCGATTTCCTTGGAGATGGATATGCAGAGGACTCGAGGACCGATCAGCCAGGGGCAGTCTGTGTCAGGTCGCAGCCAGCAGTCGGCTACCCAGCAGCAGGGTTCCTTCCAGCGTGCGTCGGGTGGTTCAGGAGTACCGGCATCGGCAGCTTCGGTGACAGGATCTGCGTCCTTTGGCACGAAGGTCAAAAAGTTCTTCAAGAGAGGGTTCGGCAAGAAGAAGTCCAAGGATCAGGGGCATGCTTCATCGGGCAGTGTACAGCAGCCGTTCTCTTTGCAGCGTCAGGGATCGGTGGGTGGATCGCGAGGACCTTGTCCACGGTGTAGTGGGACCCACCCAGGCAGGCAGTGCACGGCGCCGATCATCTGTTTTCGGTGTGACCAGCCAGGGCACATGGCGCGTGACTGTCCTCAGAGGCCGCCGCAGCAGCAGGTTTCCCAGCAGCAGCAGCAGCAGGGACAGTATCCGCCGCTACCCAGGTCAGCTAGTGTGGGAGGCAGGCAGAGAGCTCGTGGCCAGATCACGCACTTGACCAGGGCAGAGGCAGTGGCGTCGCAGCTCGTGGAAGGTACCGTTCAGATTTTGGGTTGTGCGGCTCGGGTTTTATTTGATTCTGGCGCGTCTCATTCGTTTATTTCGGAGGATTTCGCGTCGAGCGTCGAGGAGCCGGTGACCCAGTTGTCCTGTGATTTGGCAGTGGAGTTGCCTTCGGGTGACTTTATGATCACTCCGTATTGCTTCGACCAGGTTCCGGTGTGGATCGATGGGCGGAGTATGCCAGGCAGGTTGTATGCGTTGCAGCTTCGGGATTACGACGTGATTCTAGGCATGGATTGGCTCGAGACTCATAGAGCGGTGGTGGATTGTGGAATGAAGAGGGTCTACTTCCAGCATCCGAGCAAGAGGACCTTCTATTTCCAGGGTATCCGTTCCGCCTCTTCTCGATTTCTTATCTCTGCTATTCGAGCCCGTCGATTGCTTGACTCAGGTTGTCAGGGTTTTCTCGCGTCAGTGGTTGTGTCTGACCGGATGGAGCCGGATGTCGAGGACATTGCGGTGGTGTGCGAGTTTCCCGATGTTTTTCCTGAGGAGTTGCCTGGATTACCTCCCCAGCGGGAGATCGATTTCGTGATCGAGGTTGTGCCTGGTACGGGACCTTTGGCGAAGGCTCCCTACCGTATGGCCCCCGCTGAGTTGAGGGAGCTGAGGGCGCAGTTGCAGGAACTGTTGGCCAAGGGGTACATTCGTCCGAGCTTTTCCCCTTGGGGTGCGCCCGTGTTGTTTGTGAAGAAGAAGGACGGTAGTCTGCGGTTGTGCATTGACTATCGGCAGCTGAATGAAGTGACCATTAAGAACAAGTATCCGTTGCCGCGGATTGATGATTTGTTCGACCAGCTGCAGTCTGCGCGAGTGTTCTCGCGGATTGATTTGCGGTCCGGTTACTATCAGCTGAGAATTCGCGAGTCCGATGTGGAGAAGACTGCGTTCAGTACGAGGTACGGGCATTATGAGTTTCTGGTGATGCCGTTCGGGCTCACCAATGCCCCAGCAGCCTTCATGGACTTGATGCAGAGGGTGTTTCATCCGTATTTGGACCAGTTCGTGGTCATCTTCGTGGATGACATCCTTGTTTATTCGCAGTCTGCTGAGGAGCATGCGTACCATTTGGGTGTGGTGCTGCAGACGTTGCGAGATCACCAGTTGTATGCGAAGCTCAGCAAGTGCGAGTTTTGGCTCAGCGAGGTGTGTAGACACGCCATTCCTGACGTCTCCTGAGAAAGTCTCATATTACTATACAACGTCCCGCGACGGCTTACGCGTTTTGAATCACTTGAGTGCTTCCTTTTCTTGAGTCTTCTTCCGCCCTTTTCGGCATCCGGAATCGTCCCGTCACGGCATTCGGACGGCATCAACACCAGTCGAACGCATCAAGAGGTTCCGGAATCAAGAAGGGTGTCTGCCGGGGGCCTGCCGACGCCTGATCCAAGGACCCGGGTGGGTCTTAATGGGGGCGTCCAGGCCCCTGGACGCCCCCATGTTTTTGATTTATTTTATTTTTTTCAGGGCCCAAAATTAAATAAAAAAAAATAAAAAAAATAAAAAAATAATAATAAATTAATGGAGGCGTCCAGGCCGTTGGACGCCTCCATAAAAAGAAATATAAAAAAATATATATATTGCCAGTTGGCATATAAAAATAAAAAAATTAAAAAAATGTATATATATTAATGGAGGCGTCCAGGCCCCTGGACGCCTCCATAAAAACAAATAAAAAAAATATATAAAATGCCAGCCTTGGCATAAAAGACAAAAAAAAATAATAATAAATAATAAACTTTTGGAGGCGTCCAGGACCCTGGACGCCTCCATCAACTCACTCACGGGCGCCGGCCACCGAACGACGGTTTGTCGTGGGTGAAAAAAAGCCAAATTTAGAGACGTCCAGCTGCCTGGACGCGCCCATTTTTGAATCACGAGGCGCCGCTCACAAAACCACGCGTTGTGCCAAACCGCGTGCGGCCGTCGTCGGTTTTCGGTGGACCTGTTAGAGGCGTCCGGGACCCTGGACGCCCCCATAAAAATATTCCAAAAAAATCAATAAAAATAGAATAAAATATTATTTCGGCCCTGATGGAGGTGTCCAGGGTCCTGGACGCCTCCACCTTCCGGAGCTCTATAAATAGAGGCCCACCCCCTCAGTTCTAGGGGAGCGAAGCAGTGATCCGATAGGCTGCCGGAGCCCAGAGGCTACGGAGTCATTTTCTAACCCGTGGGTTCTTTTGTAGGTGGAGGTTCTGCCGGCTTCTCGGGTGCCCACGCTCACGAGAGGAAGGTCGTCTTCATCCACCGCGCTTCTACGTCGTCCCCACGCTGCCGGAGCTCCGCCGGATTTCACCCTCGGCTCATCCAATAAGCCTTTTCTTCCCTTTTTTTCTTCGTAGTTCTTTTGCATTCATCATCTCGCATCCTCCATCCCCCTTTACAAGGGGGCCTTTTCTTATATACTTCTCGCATCCATCATCTCATTTTCCTCCTACTCGAGTCCGAGAGGGGTTTAAAAGATAACACCAACCAGGTGTGTGTCTTGCCATCATTTCGTTATGTTTATCGCAAGGATTTGAATACTACACACTCATCTTTCTAATCCACTTGTTATTTGTTTGTCTTTGTTTTGCAAGGGTAATCGAGGAAAGCCCTCTCCGTCGGCCGGCCGGAAGGAGAGGAAGAAGCAACCCGCCATCTCCCGCTCTTGAGGTAGGCGCGATCACCTTCTTATTTTGGGGTCTTTCGGCCTCTGGCGATCACATCTTTTCATCGAGGCCGCGGCGAGTCACTTCCCCAATGGCCGTTTAAATTTCCGTCCTTATACTCTCTTTATGTTCTGTTATATTCTGCTCATATCATCGAGGCCGCGGCGAGTCACTTCCCCAATGGCCGTTTAAATTTCCGTTCTCATATTCTCTCTATATTCTGTCATATTCTGTTCATATTCTCGAGGCCGCGGCGAGTCACTTCCCCAATGGCCGTTTAAGTTTCTGTCCTTATACCCTATTTATGTTCTGTTATATTCTGCTCATATCATCGAGGCCGCGGCGAGTCACTTCCCCAATGGCCGTTTAAATTTCTGTTCTCATATTTTCTCTATATTCTGTTATATTCTGTTCATATTCTCGAGGCCGCGGCGAGTAACTTCCCCAATGGCCGTTTCAATTCTTGTTATTTAATTTTTGCATCATTCCCGTCCCCCCGAGGTCGCGGCGAGTCACTTCCCGCTATGGCCGTTTAGTCCCCATATTTTGCTATATTATACTTGTCCCGCTCGCCCCGCCGGAGCAATCTCCCGTGGTGGCCCCTTCTCTCTTCCATCTCATCTCTGTATTGCAGCAAACAAACACCCAACAAAAAGAGGAGCCCGCGCGCGCTCCGCGTCCTTCGCTCTTCTCCGATCTCCTTCCGAACCGCGTGACGTCGCTCACAGGTACTTCCACACCGAGAAGTTGGTCTTCTTTTGTTTCGTGCCTGAGTGCACATCTCACCCTCCCTTATTTGATCTCCGTCCAAGCAATCGTCAATATTTGAAAGACCTCCTTCAAGGTCGCCTCATTGAAACTTCAGGAAAGATTCCAAACAGTAACGTCACAAGCGTGTCTCATCACACCTTGGCATCAACTTATCAGTCCGCTCTCACTCCATTTCACTCCACTTCGATACCATTCCACTACGTATCGCTCCCTTGCAAAGCAGACGCCAAGGCGGGGCAGCTGTAGACACGCCATTCCTGACATCTCCTTCCGAACCGCGTGACGTCGCTCACAGATTGGCGATCACGGTGGGACGTCTACTGCTTCCTTTCGGCTACCCTTGCAAGTTCGGCACCATCCGTGCCTCTCCACCTTGGCGCCCGCGCGCGCCCCCGTTGTGCTCACAGCAGCACTATCAGTTGTGATTGATTGTTTGTTTATTATATGTCTGTTATTTCTGTTGTTTTTCCACTTCATATCTCTGTCCGCATTTCATTGCATGCATCCATCCCTCTTTTCTATCCTTTTTTTGTTTTTTTGAGGATCACCCTTTCCCGGTGAAGGAAGGACTCTCCGTTTGAGAATTCCTCTCAACGGACTAGAATCTCCTACACTGGGACCTCCGTAAGTCCCCGACATCGAAGAATCTCCTCTTCGTTCACTGGGCTGGTTGTACCATTGAAGTTCCCCGGAGTTAGTCATTTCATTCGTGGTGAGACGAGAGACCCTAGCTGACACGGCGGTGAAACAAATTGGAATTAGGGTCCTTCCTATTTTGTGTGAACTTCTGATCTGGTTAAAAACACAAAAAAATTATCAAAATCAAAACAAAAAAAAAGGACGTAAAGCATTCACTTGTATGTTAATCCATGCTAATTGTTTGCTCGTGTATGTTATTACGCTCTCGAAAAATATGATGGATGGCTGAATATAATTACAATTGTTTCGAGGCCGACGCCTTCCGTTATGAGTCTCAAATGTGTGACCCAGGTCACGACTCTTATGGGGTCTACAACTCAGACTGGGGCTATCATCCTGACCCACAGGTTCATCCCATGGACGTTGGCTCGTCCTATAAGTCCTCATATGGAATACAGGCCACTGTTAGTGGAGCTTCCCCCTCCACTAGTGTTCCCTATGCCTGGGATTTCATGGCTTCTCATGTCGACTCTCTCAGCTCTCAACTTGGAGCCTTACATGCTGTTATTGAGAGGAAATTTCTTCCTCCTTCCCCTCCTCAAGCCAACCCCCTTCACACTTTCATGAATAACATCACTAAAATGGAGAAGGATTGGAAGGAGAGAAGAGATGAGTATGGCATCTGGGATATGAGTGAGCAAGAAGTTCTCCCAAGTTTTAACGATCAAGTGGATGTCGTCCACCCACCATTCATTCATTACGCTCATTCATACGGCTCTCCGCCTCCACATCCACATCTATATACGCAAATTCCTCCATGTCAATATACGTCACCTCATCTCATCAACACGCCTCCACCACGGCGTCCATTTGAACTTGATGATCATAAAGAATTGGAAATGGCACATGATGAAATTTATGAAGATTTTGAATATACACCTACTCCGAGTTTTCTTCGTTTCCCTCTTCCACTGCTCCCACAAGAACCCCCTGCTCAGGATGAAGCCACCAGTTCTACCCCTGCTTATGAGTCATCATGGTGTTACGATGACGGGTTTACACCCCAACAACCCGCATCAATGCACCATGAATCACCTTCTACCCTTAACCCCCCACGTATCACCAAAATCCGACGTTTCCTACGTACCAAGCCTTCTACTGTCACCCCTTCAATTGTACAAATAACCCCCACACCATTGGCTTCCACTGAGCATTCCACTAACTCTTGTTCCCAACCAAGTAATCCTCCATCGTCTCCACCTAAAACCTCCACTAGCCTTGTAACCCCGAATCCAACCATTCCTATTCCTCCACTCCCCTTACATAAACCCGTGATTAACCCTGAGCCGGGCCCATTGATTGTTGCACACGAGCCAACCTCGTCTCCTCTCGAGAACAAGGAGAAGCCCGTCGTGTCTCAACCCCCCCTTACCCTTCCTATAGCCCCCATCATTGAATCTCCATTACCCGTTGAGCCTGTTGTCTCAATCTCACTTCCTTCCACCACCTCTCGGAGTGGGTGTCTTTCTACAAATACATGTGCCAAAGATGATGTTCAAGAATCGGACAAGAAGAATTGGGCCACGGCAATGCAATTCAAGATCCAAGATTTTATGTGCCGAATGTCGATTCGGGTTCTTGTGCCGGTCACCTTTGAGAAGGCCGAATTTCCATCTGCACCAATGCCCATCAAGAATGACTCTCAGGAATTGGTGCTGACCAAATCAGGGGCCAAAATAACCACGATCACATTACTCATTGGCCAACATGCTTTCAAGGCTCTTATTACCCCTTGTTCGGTCATAGTCCAACTGACTAATCAAGAGAGGAGTTTCTCCTCCAGCATGGTGATGACACATTCCACTGCAAAGGGGATAATGAACTCTGTACTCGAGGGCAAGTCAGGGCAGTTCTTGCTGGAAGCTTTTGACATCATGTCTACTTCCCACCAACTCCCATGCGAGGGACGAACGCCTATGCTACCCAGCATGACCACGTGTGATATTCCAACAGCCTTGAGTAGTGCCCCAAAAATGAAGCTCCTTATGCCAAGCATCCAATTTCCAATGATAGACACCGTTCATCTGCCACGGGAGTTATTTCCAAGGGAGCCATTTCATGTCAAGATCCCTACTTCACAAGCGGAGCTCTTAAATCTTTGTTTTGATATTTTGCCAAGAGAGTTATCGTTCATGTATGAATGTCCAAAGGGCCTTATTAGAAGTCCGTCAAATGAGAGCCTGTGAGCCCTGACCATACTAATGGACCCGATTGGTCAGAGAAAGAAGAGGCCTTCTGCCTGGGCACATCATTGGGATCGGCCTGCAAACCCAAAAGGCCAAGAAGCCATGTTGAAGGTTGAGAGGCCGCACTATGAGAGAGTATCTGCCAAGAAGAGGGAAAAGCATAAAGTGAAGCTTGAGGACAATAAATCCCTTGCTGAAAGAGCCCACATCAGTTCATCCACTTCCTATCCCAGTTCATCGCTGCTCATGCTGTTATTCAGCTTCTTTTTATGGGCAATCCATTGGTTAAGGAAACGCCTTTTGTCACCTAAATCTAAGCCATCAAGCTCCTCTGCTCTAGGGTCCCTGAACCCTCACATTCCTCGTTGTCCGGAGCTTCCGGATCCCTACATTCATCCCTTTTCGGAACCTCCGGACCCCTCCCCATTTAATTCCATGTCTTTATCCATCTCTCACCCCCATCCGGAACCTCCGGGCCTCTCCTTCTTTCGATTTATCATTTTGTTCTTCCAAGTCATCGCGTCCTTCGTTCTTTTCACCCCTTTGAATTGCCTTTTTACATACTTCCCAGGGCATCGGGTCCCTCATGATCTTCTTCCTCCGGAACCTCCGGATTCATTTCCCCATGATTCTCCTCCTTTACGTCCGGACCCTTCGGGTCCGCCTCTCTCGATTCATCAATTTCTGATTCCTCCCGATCCCACTCCCGGGTTCGACCCGGTTCCTTCCACATTAACTTCCTCGGGCACCTGCCCGTTCTCACACTGTTTCCGAGGCTTTAGTCCTCACTGATTTCTTTGATTTCTTCTCATCCTGTAAATTCTTCTAGGTATCTTTCACCTAAATCTTGTTTTATCCCCCACTTATTTAAAATAAACTGCCCTAGTTGGAGGATTGTTGTATAGGAGGAGCCTTACTGGTATTCTGCTAAGATGTCTTGGTGACGATGAGGTTTGGAAATGTGTAGAAGAGACGCACTCGGGTGTGTGCGGTGGCCACGTGAATAGTCAGATGCTCGCCAAGAAGATCATTCGGCAAGGCTTTTATTGGCCCACTATGGAAGAGGATTGTGCTGTCTATGTCCGTAGGTGTGTCAAGTGTCAACTTCACACCGATAAAATCCATTCACCATCTTCCTCACTTCATCCAATATCCTCCCCATGGCCTTTCTCCATGTGGGCATTCGACGTCATTGGTCCCCTAGGTGATCCCAATTCCCTCACCAAGCAGAAATCTTTCATCCTTACTGCGACGGAATATTTCACCAAATGGGCCAAAGCCGAAACTTACGCGAAAATCAAGGCGTCAACAGTCTGCAAGTTCATCATGAAGAACATTCTCGCCAGATTCGGCATCCCAAGCACGATCGTCACCGACAATGGGCCACAATTCATTTCTCAGGACCTACAGGACCTCTGCAAAAGGTACGCAATTGCATTGCATCATTCATCGCCATATTACCCACAAGGTAACGGCCAAGCGGAGGCCACCAATAAAACATTGCTCAAAATCATCAAAAAAACCTGCGAGTCTAGTAAGTTTTCAGACTGGCCAGAAAAGCTTATCGAAGCCCTATGGGCCTATCGCACTTCAATCCGTACCCCCACCGGGCAGACTCCATTTGCCCTTACTTATGGTATGGAAGCGGTAGTCCCGTACGAAACTCTGATCCCTTCTCTCAGGGTACAATTGGACGAGGAATTTTCCCTCGACGATCGTCGTAATTCACTCCTCGCCCAGTTGGAACTTTTGGATGAGAAGCGGCTGGCCGCCGCCGAACACGCGCGTGTGTATCAAAATAGACTCGCTCGCTTTTACCAAAAGAAAGTCATTGAGAGAAAATTCAAAGTCGGTGAGATGGTCGTAAAAAGAATTTTTGTCAAACCTGGAGGGCCGCGTTCTAAGCTCCAACCCAATTGGGAAGGACCATTTGTAATCCAAGCCGTGTACCCTGGCAACGCCTACAAGCTAGTCAACGCCGAAGGGACCGAGTTATCTCACCCTTGGAATGGGCTTTATCTTAAGAAATACTACCCTTAGCACAAAACAAAAAAACAAAATGATGAAAAGATAAAAAACATCAAAAACAAGGAAATATTGAAAACCACTAAAAATATGCAAAATTCAAAATGCCGATGCCTGGCATGCACCATGTAGTTAAGTCCCTGCATCTAACCTTCATGTCAGGATAGGGCCCATTAAGGCTTGGTAGGCACCGGGTCTTGGTTTGCCAGAACCGTGGAGATCCCTGTCCGGCCACGTCGGCCTATGCTCGCTCGAAGGAAGCTAACATGTGCTCACTTATGTATTTTATTCAAAAAAAGTCGGTAGCATCACCTACGGTGGGGCTCCACCCAGAAGATCTCCAGAAGCTGTAATCTTTATTCTTTTCTCTTCGACCAAATGAGACAGTCGGCGCCCTTAAAACGCTGAGCATGAGAAACCGAAACTCAAACCCCAAAGGCAAGAGTAGGACCCATTTCCTCGAGCATCGATCAGAGCACGAGAAGAGGGCAGTGTCCCCGCAGGCATACGAAGAGGGAGCTCACCAACGTCAAACAACTATATCTCCCTCACAGAAAGAAATACAAAATCAAAATCAAGAGAAAAGCCTGGTCGTGACCGTGCCTGGTACGATAAACGGAACCCCTCAAAGCAAAAGTCTGAATCCACAAAGGGGGGCCGTGGAATGTAAATGCTCGAGATTTGGTCTGAAGTTGTCCGAAAGGAAAGAGTTAATGGGCCCTTATTCGCTCGCCGGGTTAACGGCTTTGCCGGTCCTCTCAGGAGGTTTATCCCCTACGCTCTTCCTTCTCCCTCTAAAGATGAAGGTTCGATGGAGTTTCTGAAAGGTGAAAACTGCCCAGGGTCCGCGACCTTATTTTAATATACACATTTTGGTTGCCTACTTTGAAAAGCAAAAGTTATCGCTGCGAAGGAGTCTCTGTGTTTCTGGCTGGTCAAGACCCCTGTTTACCACCTTGATGTTTTCTTGTTTAACCTCGGGCTTAGGCCAATGCAAGCGCGTCACCTATGGGTGCGACGGCGTCTGATTCCGGGTCAACGTCGCGCGGTTGGTCGTTAGGGTTCCAGGGTGTTCCATCTTATACCATCTAGAGTTGTGAGGAAACAGACCCGGGTCGGGCAAATCATCTACCTCAAACACCTTTTGGGTGAATCCCTGTGGTCGGAAGCAACTGGGAGCCTAAGTATGGCATGACGGTATTGTCATCAGGGTAAGTCTTAGCCGGCGGGATCGTCATTCGAGGGGTCTAGAGGCCCAAATCAACCTAGATGTGCACTTAAGATACCTGGGAGGTTAGTAAGAAACCCCTGTCTCACGTAGGTTAGGTGCCATTTGGGTGCTTGCCGGGCGTTAGCAATAAAAATTTTTTTTGATAAAAGCACAAAAAAATGGACAAAAGAAATGTACATATTTGCAAACAAAAAAAAAAAATCTTTTTATAAAACAAAAAAAATGTCAAATATAAAAAAGAAAACAAGTCAATTTTGCATGATTACATTTGCGTGCAGCATCTCACTTTAATACCGCTTGCATTCGTGTGCTTGCCTGTCGCATTTATCATCACCGCATCTTTCCCTTGCCTTCGTTAAATAAAGGCTTGGCCCCTTGACCAGCTATCAAGGACAGTCACAGTGACCATTTGCTTATTGAGCAAGGGGCCAAGTCAGAACAGAAATTCTGATTTGTTTGTTTCAGTGATATGTGCAGGGATTCAGGTAACTGAAGCAAAGGTAAAAAAAAACAAACAAACCAAACCTTGTGTTTTATTCCAAAAATCAAAAATTTACATCAAGTTCCGCCCTCTCTCTCTGCATTACTCGTCCCACTACTCTCCGGGCAAAACACTCTCAAAGGTGCTACCCAACTACGAAAAGCGGTACTCCTGCCACTCTGTACTCCTCTTCCTATTCCCACATCCCGGCGTTGATCCGCGGAAGCAGCAGAGAAGCTACCAACACGAAAGCCACGCTCTCGTGCTCTTCGGTAGCGCTCCTCACCTTCTCTCAGCCACTGTTCAGCAAGACCAAGGCTGATTCGGAGTTCGAATAGTTGGGCCTCCATGGCCCTTCGTTCCTCCCTTTCAGTCAATCTATTGGCTCTTTCTCTCTCTGCGTCTCTTTCTCTCTCTGTCCGTTCTCTCTCACGGTCTTCCCTCTCCAACTGGAGAGTGATCCTCAGTTCCATAGCATCCCTGGATGAGTCATCATCAGGATGACGCCGCAGTTCCCTCTCCAGTTCTGCTATCCTAGCCTCCTTCTGCGCAGCTTGGGCAAGCGCTTCTTCCGTCTCCTTTTCCTGTCGAGTGTACCATCTCAGATACGCGATAAGACGTAAACAAAGAGAACTCAACGCTGAAACTTTTACCTGTATACGAAGCATTCCTTCTGCCTCCGCAGCACGCTGCGTGGCGTGAGCAAGTTGCTCATGAAGCGAGTCAAGTTCTGAGGTGGGAATCCACAAGCTGGAAGAGGAACCACCTACTCCCATCGCTGGGGAGGCTGCGCCAATCTGGGCATGCTGCGACCATGTGAATTAGCAGCCAACATCTGGAATCTGGGGTTTTAACTAGGAACGTACTGTACACCTACCAAGGCGCTCGTAGCTCCGCGGGCATCACCCAACTGTTGTTCCATCTCTGCCAAGCGAGTTCGTAAATTCGCTATCATGGCATCCCGGACATCCTGCAGCCTTACAAGTCAGCATTTTTACCAAAAAAAAAAAAAACCAAGAAAAGGAGAAAGAATAGAAGAGAAAAAGGGGAAACCTACCTCCACAAGTCCCCTGGGTTGGAACCGTTCTGCGTACTTTGTCCTATATAGACGCAAGTAGTCCTCGCTGTCCCGCGCCTGTGATTCTACAATCGTGCCACCCCGTTGTCAGTCCTCATACTGTTCGGGGAATCGCACGCGCCAGTCAATGCAAGTCGCCGGTCCCCGCGTCTTTCTCCCGACACGAGGTGGCGCAGCTGAATCCACCCATTCTTGAGCCAATCCTAAAGTCCTCATAACTAATCGTAGCCGAAGCGGCTCGATTTCATTCAGGCAGTGCATCCATAGTTCCCGTCCGAACCGGGCACGACTTGCTAGAACCCACGGCTGGTTGGCATCGACCATGTCTGAGTAGGGTCTCCAGTTTACCATCGCCGTAGGGAACTCCTGTAGCTCCCGCCTTAACACCATCAGTTGGTAGGTTAGGGGTGCCGCACTCATGATGGGCTCCCACCGCCTGGCTAGCGGCACCATCACGGGTCGCCAATGTCGAGCTCTCCCCATGGGGAGGTAATAATAGCTCCATAGCTGCTCGGCGCAGGTCATCAGCACCTTGCGAAAACAACAAGAAAAAATACAAAACAAGCAAAACCAAAAAAATACCTGGATGAATGGTGTGAAACCACTCACAGTCGTCTCACGATCCGTTTCTTGGAATAGGCCTGCAAACAAGTGTGCTAGCATGGCGGCTCCCCAGGCATAGTACCCTACTCTTTCAAGGTCTGACAGCAGCTCCAGGAAGCAACATTGGATGCCGTCCCCTTTCGAGCTCAGTATCAATCTCCCCAAAAGGAAGAGGAGAAATCTCCTCAAATCTATGTTACACTTTTCCCAGTTGCCGAAATCTGTGCAATACACGGCACGGCATCCTATTTCCATCCTTTCCATGAACTCTTCTGAGGATTCGTCATCCCGCCGACGAGTGTCGGTGAGCCCTAATGCTTCCATGAGGGACGCCCTAGCTACCGACCTGTTCTTCCGACCATCTAGGTCCAAACCCAGTAACTTCTGGGCACCTTCTCTGTAGTCCGCGTAAGTGACTCCGGTCACTGCCTCGCCTTCTACCTTCAGGCTTGTGATTCGGACCACGTCCTCCAAGCTGGGCACCATGTGCCCCCAGGGCATCAGGAATGCCCGGCTCACTGGGTCCCATCTCTCACACAAGGCTTGGATCAGAACCAGGTCGGGCTTGATCGGCTCGATCCGAAGGAAGGTACCAAATCCCATCACGTCTAGCCTCGCCTTCTGAAAATCTGGGAGGCCCCTGTACGCTGCTACTACCAACTCCCATAAGATTTGTGATTTCATCACAACCTACACATACAAGGAATGGGGGTGAGGTTTGGTCAGAAGAAAGGAAGAAAGAATGAGAAAAGGGCAAGAAAACTTGGCTTACGAGTTGTGATTGGGCCCTTTCGCTGAAGTGCCCTTCAAGGTCTGAAAGCCTCCTGGAACTACTACCACTGGACCTGCTTCTCTTCGAGGAATGAGAAGATTCGCCCTCCATTCAACCCTCGGAATTTTGAACTCCTCCTCTCCCGTGAGAACTTGTGCTCCTCGAGTTATTCCTCGATATACCTGGGAAGATAAAAGGGACAAGAATTTATAGAAATGGAAGGAGTGCGGGCCAAGATTGCCTCCATCACCTGTCGATGATAGCCCTCGTAATAAGACACCGGCCAAGCGGCCCCATGTGTCGCTTCACCGCTCGCACAGGGTGATTGACGGGACGAAGAATAGGACGAATAGCCCCTATGTTGTCTAGGGATACCCTATCATGTTTTGGAGGACGCCCGCAAAATTTGGCACAACATCCGGGAAAAGGAACTAGGGCCGTCAGTATTGACTTCGACGGCAGATTCCCGTGGAAAATGGTCACAACAAGACGTGATTCTCCGCTCAAGGCGGAGTCTCGACAGATCCGTCACATGGGAACAGTGCAAATGAGAAGAAGTGTAGGGAAGAAGGAACGCACAAGAGGACAAACAAGCATCAGAAAATCAAATCACTCCATTCATAATTCTACATAAGCTGTCATAAGCACTACAATCATAGAGAGGTGGCGGGTCCACTAGCCCGCCAATCCTCACCATCACTCGTCTCTCTGGGCACTCTCCTCCTCTCCCCCGAGGTGAGGGTCCCTCAGAAGCCTCTGGGATCCCCGTGCAGTAGCACCTGCCTCGCCTCTGGGCGCCTGCTCCGCAGCAGTGACTCGCTGCTCCTCCCCTGGCGTGGCGAAGAAGCCACTGGCGGCAAAGCGACCGGACTGGCGGAGTCGCTCCCCGAACTCTCGCGCTCTCTCGTAGCGCGTCTCCATCCCTCCTAGCCTCTGCACGACGGTCTGAAGGCCCAGCTGGAGCTCCCTCACTTGGGCCTCCAAGGCCCTCCTCTCGGTCAGATCCCGCTGTCGCTCGGACCTTCTCTCGGCTTTCTCTCTCTCTGCCTCTCTCCTCATCATCTGCAGAAGAACCCTTAACTCCAGGAGGTCTGGAGAAGGTCTCTCCTCACCGCGATGCCGCAGCTCCGCTACAGTCGCCACCCAGGCGTCACGCTCCTCTTCCGCCCGGGTCGCGCGGGCCACCGCACCGGCAAGTTACTCCCGGAGGGAGGCAATCTCGAGAAAAGGGGCCGAGGAACTGGAAGATGTGTCACCAATCATCCCCGCCGTCACTGTCTGCTGGGCACGCTGGAACAAAATAAACAACGGCCGTCAGTGAAACTCCAAAATCTGAAGTTAAAAGGGCGGCACGTAACTTACCAGGAGCGACAGCTCATGTTGAGCGACGGCCAGTTGCCGCCTAGTCTCTGACAGCTGGGCGCGCGAGCCGCCGATGCCACGCGTGTCCCCAGCTTGGGGAAGCCCCGCGTAACTCTCTCTCTGCCGCCGCAGGAAGTCGGCACTGTCCTGCACCAGTACACCCCCTTGCTGTCCAGGGAGACGTACGGGCCAGTCCTCGAGCCTCGCCTTGCCGCGACTCTCCTTCCTGACGCGGCTCGGCTCGTCCGCACTCGCCCACTCATCGGCCAGGCCCAGGGTCCTTGCCATGTCCTGCACCAAGAAAGGGGTCCCATATCAGTTAAAAGGAACGCGTCCCCTGTCTAGGACGCGTCCATCATTTGAGTGCAACACTCACCGAACCCTTTCCTCCTCGCACGGCTAGCTTCAAAACTCAAAATGGATCAAAGAGGGGGAAAACCAAGCACTCACCGAGCCGTGTTCACCTCCTCCCGCGCCATTGGGCCCCTCGGGTCCCTCGGGGGCCCAAAGCGGCCCTTCCTCCTCCATGGACGCCGTTCCGTGCTCTGGCACGTCCCTCCTCAGGCGAGGGGTCCCGCGTCCCTCTCCACCTTCGCCGTGGTCCAGACCGCCGAACTCCATTCGATCGAGGGGAAGAAGACAAAGACGGGCGAGCGAGTTTCGGCAGAAGGCGGGCTCGTTTGCGGGTAAGGCACGGGAGAAGAAAGGTCGCCCGGCGCTTTAAATTTGAATTCGAGGGTTAAGACGCGTCCTCACGCCTGGACGCGCCCAAAAGAAAGAGAAAAGGGGATCCCTCCGTGCAAAGCATAGTTCCCTGCTGTTTAGGGCAAGGTCTCGTGAAGCGTGTCTCGAAACAACTTGGTGTAAGAGAAGAAGTGTAGGAAGGGAAGGGTGCTACAGGACAGAACATGTCACATCAGTGGTCATTGTCAAGATTTTGTCTGGATCTCCTTTGAACTGTGGTGCGATTCTGCTACCTTTTGATGTTGCTAACCTTTGCTGGCCTGTGCAGGTTTTACTAACGGACGTCTTTGTCCTATCTCCTGTCCCACCTTTCATTGGTTGGTCCCACCAGGTCATGCATCATAGTATATGATACCTACGCTACTAGAACATGTCAAGGACCTTGCGGCCCGAACGAATCTGGGATTTGAGTTCCCCTTCAACAAAAACGGTGATGATCCCGGAAGAGTTAGGGTTGTACGGATAGGCCGTCAATTTGTGATAGAATGGGGACGACGGTTCCATTCAGTGAGTTGGTGCGCGGATAAACGGGCCCCAGCCCAGTATCAGCTCACCGGGTTGGTATCCTGACCCGTTCTTCACAAGTTGACAATATTATCCTTTGCTATTTTCTATTTTTGTTTGTTTTGAAGTTTTCTTTAAACCCAGCATGCATTCATATAGGACTTTGATTTATTGCGGAAGATCATTCAAGTGATTCGATTGTGAAAGCCATTGTGTTTCAATTCCCACAAATATGAGATATTCCACTCCGAATGAAATACCGAGTTTCCTTGAGACAACCCTACGCTGCTCTTCCAAAGGAGACCCTTGTTTGGACAGACCCTCAGATATTCCTTTACCTTTTTGACCCACCTTGGCCGCAGCACTTCCACATTGGCTGGTAACCGCTCCCCAAAGGTGAAACCTCCGGTTTATGACCCAGGTACTTCCACACCGAGAAGTTGGTCTTCTTTTGTTTCGTGCCTGAGTGCACATCTCACCCTCCCTTATTTGATCTCCGTCCAAGCAATCGTCAATATTTGAAAGACCTCCTTCAAGGTCGCCTCATTGAAACTTCAGGAAAGATTCCAAACAGTAACGTCACAAGCGTGTCTCATCACACCTTGGCATCAACTTATCAGTCCGCTCTCACTCCATTTCACTCCACTTCGATACCATTCCACTACGTATCGCTCCCTTGCAAAGCAGACGCCAAGGCGGGGCAGCTGTAGACACGCCATTCCTGACGTCTCCTGAGAAAGTCTCATATTACTATACAACGTCCCGCGACGGCTTACGCGTTTTGAATCACTTGAGTGCTTCCTTTTCTTGAGTCTTCTTCCGCCCTTTTCGGCATCCGGAATCGTCCCGTCACGGCATTCGGACGGCATCAACACCAGTCGAACGCATCAAGAGGTTCCGGAATCAAGAAGGGTGTCTGCCGGGGGCCTGCCGACGCCTGATCCAAGGACCCGGGTGGGTCTTAATGGGGGCGTCCAGGCCCCTGGACGCCCCCATGTTTTTGATTTATTTTATTTTTTTCAGGGCCCAAAATTAAATAAAAAAAATAAAAAAAATAAAAAAAATAATAATAAATTAATGGAGGCGTCCAGGCCGTTGGACGCCTCCATAAAAAGAAAATATAAAAAAATATATATATTGCCAGTTGGCATATAAAAATAAAAAAATTAAAAAAATGTATATATATTAATGGAGGCGTCCAAGCCCCTGGACGCCTCCATAAAAACAAGTAAAAAAAATATATAAAATGCCAGCCTTGGCATAAAAGACAAAAAACAATAAAAAATAATAAACTTTTGGAGGCGTCCAGGCCCCTGGACGCCTCCATCAACTCACTCACGGGCGCCGGCCACCGAACGACGGTTTGTCGTGTGTGAAAAAAGCCAAATTTAGAGACGTCCAGCTGACTGGACGCGCCCATTTTTGAATCACGAGGCGCCGCTCACAAAACCACGCGTTGTGCCAAACCGCGTGCGGCCGTCGTCGGTTTTCGGTGGACCTGTTAGAGGCGTCCGGGACCCTGGACGCCCCCATAAAAATATTCCAAAAAAATCAATAAAAATAGAATAAAATATTATTTCGGCCCTGATGGAGGTGTCCAGGGTCCTGGACGCCTCCACCTTCCGGAGCTCTATAAATAGAGGCCCACCCCCTCAGTTCTAGGGGAGCGAAGCAGTGATCCGATAGGCTGCCGGAGCCCAGAGGCTACGGAGTCATTTTCTAACCCGTGGGTTCTTTTGTAGGTGGAGGTTCTGCCGGCTTCTCGGGTGCCCACGCTCACGAGAGGAAGGTCATCTTCATCCACCGCGCTTCTACGTCGTCCCCACGCTGCCGGAGCTCCGCCGGATTTCACCCTCGGCTCATCCAATAAGCCTTTTCTTCCCTTTTTTTCTTCGTAGTTCTTTTGCATTCATCATCTCGCATCCTCCATCCCCCTTTACAAGGGGGCCTTTTCTTATATACTTCTCGCATCCATCATCTCATTTTCCTCCTACTCGAGTCCGAGAGGGGTTTAAAAGATAACACCAACCAGGTGTGTGTCTTGCCATCATTTCGTTATGTTTATCGCAAGGATTTGAATACTACACACTCATCTTTCTAATCCACTTGTTATTTGTTTGTCTTTGTTTTGCAAGGGTAATCGAGGAAAGCCCTCTCCGTCGGCCGGCCGGAAGGAGAGGAAGAAGCAACCCGCCATCTCCCGCTCTTGAGGTAGGCGCGATCACCTTCTTATTTTGGGGTCTTTCGGCCTCTGGCGATCACATCTTTTCATCGAGGCCGCGGCGAGTCACTTCCCCAATGGCCGTTTAAATTTCCGTCCTTATACTCTCTTTATGTTCTGTTATATTCTGCTCATATCATCGAGGCCGCGGCGAGTCACTTCCTCAATGGCCGTTTAAATTTCCGTTCTCATATTCTCTCTATATTCTGTCATATTCTGTTCATATTCTCGAGGCCGCGGCGAGTCACTTCCCCAATGGCCGTTTAAGTTTCTGTCCTTATACCCTATTTATGTTCTGTTATATTCTGCTCATATCATCGAGGCCGCGGCGAGTCACTTCCCCAATGGCCGTTTAAATTTCTGTTCTCATATTTTCTCTATATTCTGTTATATTCTGTTCATATTCTCGAGGCCGCGGCGAGTAACTTCCCCAATGGCCGTTTCAATTCTTGTTATTTAATTTTTGCATCATTCCCGTCCCCCCGAGGTCGCGGCGAGTCACTTCCCGCTATGGCCGTTTAGTCCCCATATTTTGCTATATTATACTTGTCCCGCTCGCCCCGCCGGAGCAATCTCCCGTGGTGGCCCCTTCTCTCTTCCATCTCATCTCTGTATTGCAGCAAACAAACACCCAACAAAAAGAGGAGCCCGCGCGCGCTCCGCGTCCTTCGCTCTTCTCCGATCTCCTTCCGAACCGCGTGACGTCGCTCACAGGTACTTCCACACCGAGAAGTTGGTCTTCTTTTGTTTCGTGCCTGAGTGCACATCTCACCCTCCCTTATTTGATCTCCGTCCAAGCAATCGTCAATATTTGAAAGACCTCCTTCAAGGTCGCCTCATTGAAACTTCAGGAAAGATTCCAAACAGTAACGTCACAAGCGTGTCTCATCACACCTTGGCATCAACTTATCAGTCCGCTCTCACTCCATTTCACTCCACTTCGATACCATTCCACTACGTATCGCTCCCTTGCAAAGCAGACGCCAAGGCGGGGCAGCTGTAGACACGCCATTCCTGACGTCTCCTGAGAAAGTCTCATATTACTATACAACGTCCCGCGACGGCTTACGCGTTTTGAATCACTTGAGTGCTTCCTTTTCTTGAGTCTTCTTCCGCCCTTTTCGGCATCCGGAATCGTCCCGTCACGGCATTCGGACGGCATCAACACCAGTCGAACGCATCAAGAGGTTCCGGAATCAAGAAGGGTGTCTGCCGGGCGCCTGCCGACGCCTGATCCAAGGACCCGGGTGGGTCTTAATGGGGGCGTCCAGGCCCCTGGACGCCCCCATGTTTTTGATTTATTTTATTTTTTTCAGGGCCCAAAATTAAATAAAAAAAATAATAAAAAAATATAATAAATTGTATGCGAAGCTCAGCAAGTGCGAGTTTTGGCTCAGCGAGGTGCACTTTCTGGGGCACGTGATTTCTGGTGATGGCATTTCCGTGGATCCAGCCAAGGTCGAGGCTGTGATGCAATGGCCGAGGCCGAGGTCGGTGACGGAGATCCGGAGTTTCTTGGGGCTTGCGGGTTATTATCGTCGGTTTATCCAGGATTTTTCCCGCATTGCGACCCCGATGACTAGGCTCACACGGAAGGATGTGCCTTTCGTCTGGTCCGAGGAGTGTGAGCAGTGTTTCAGGGAACTGAAGAGATTGCTCACCTCGGCTCCGGTGTTGGTTTTGCCTTCTGGATCGGGAGGTTTTGTGGTGTGTACAGATGCTTCCGGCGTCGGATTGGGTGCTGTTCTGATGCAGCATGGTAGAGTGGTGGCTTATGCATCTCGGCAGCTAAAGCCCCATGAGGAGAACTACCCTACCCATGATCTTGAGTTGGCGGCAGTGATCTTCGCGCTGAAGATCTGGAGGCATTATCTGTATGGCGAGAAGTTTGAGGTGTTCACTGACCATCAGAGTTTGAGGTGTGTGTTCTCGCAGAGAGATCTGAACCTCAGACAAAGGCGTTGGATGGAGTTCATGAAGGACTATGACTTCACCCTGTCTTATCAGCCGGGCAGGATGAATGTCGTCGCCGATGCCTTGAGTCAGAAGGTCGTGATCAGTACCTTGATACTGAGGAAGTGGAGGCTCTGGGAACAGGTGCCCGAAGTATCTTTCAGGCTCAAGATTCCCCAGGAGCCAGGGTTGGCAGTGCTCGCGAGTCTGACTGTCACTCCTGCTATCCGTCGTCAGGTGACAGAGGCTCAGCATGCGGACCCTGAGTTGCCCCGGATTCTTGCGATGGCTGACGTGGAGCTCGGCGAGGACGGTGCTGCGAGGTTTCGTGGCAGGCTGTACGTCCCAGCGGAGGAGCAGGTTCGTCGTGCGGTGTTACGCGAGGCTCATGGGAGCAGGTACACTGTGCACCCGGGTGCGACGAAGATGTATCGGAACTTGCGGAGGCAGTTCTGGTGGCCTGGCATGAAGAGAGATGTGGCCGAGTTTGTGGCCAGGTGCCTGATCTGCCAGCAGGTGAAGGCAGAGCATCAGCGACCAGGCGGTACTCTCCAGCCCTTGGATGTTCCTGCTTGGAAGTGGGACCATGTGACCACGGATTTTGTGGTGGGGTTGCCCAGGACCCCGAGTGGGCAGGACAGTATCTGGTTGCTGGTGGATCGGCTGACGAAGGTGACGCGGTTGCTACCGGTCAAAGTCAGCTGGAGCGTGCCTAAGTTGGCTCGTCTTTATGTGGAGCGGATCGTGCCGTTGCATGGGGTTCCCATTTCGATCGTGTCGGATCGGGATCCGCGCTTCACTTCTGGATTCTGGAGGAGTTTCCAGCGAGCTCTTGGCACGGAGTTGGCATTTAGCTCGGCGTATCATCCACAGTCAGATGGTCAGTCTGAGAGGACCATTCAGACTTTGGAGGACATGCTGAGATCCTGCTGCCTGGAGTGGCAGGGGAGTTGGATTCATCACCTACCGTTGGTGGAGTTTGCCTATAACAACAGCTTTCATTCGAGCATCGGCATGGCTCCTTGTCGGACTCCACTTGATTGGTTTGAGGTGGGTGAGCGTGTTTTGACGGGACCGGAGTTGGTGCAGCAATGTGTGGTTGTTGTGCACCTGGTTCGTCAGAACATGTTGGCGGCCCAGAGTCGGCAGAAGAGTTATGCTGACCGTAGGAGGCAGCCCCTCGAGTTCGCCGTGGGCGAACATGTGTTCTTGAGAGTTTCTCCGATGAAGGGGGTGATGCGATTTGGACGGCGTGGGAAGCTGAGTCCCCGCTACATTGGTCCTTTCGCGATTGTGGAGCGCATCGGTGAGGTTGCTTACCGGTTGCAGTTACCCTCTGAGTTGGCGTCGGTGCATGACGTGTTCCACGTCTCGATGTTGCGGAAGTATATGCCCGATGACTCTCATGTGCTTGAGTTTTCCGTTTGGCCTGAGGTGACTCCAGATCTTTCTCTCCCAGAGTTTCCGATCCGCGTGGAGGATAGGCGAGAGCAGCGCCTACGGAACAAGGTCATTCCCTTGGTAAAGGTCGTGTGGCAACGACACTCTGGTGGTGAGGCTTCGTGGGAACGTGAGGACGAGATGCGTCAGCAGTTCCCGTACCTGTTTGAGTGAGTCTTCCCCTTCTTTCCCCTTGGGTTGTTCTCAATTTCGAGGACGAAATTCCTTAAGGGGGGAGGGCTGTAATATCCCGGACCTTTCGGATCCTTCTTCGTGGGTCCCGGATCTGGTTTTCGGAGCGTCCGGCTCCGTTGTGTCCGAAATTTCGTTTCGGACATCTTTCGTGTTCGGATCGGCGCGATCCGGAGTCGTTTCGGAGGCCCGGAGGCGTTCCGCGGCTTTTTCCGCGCGTGTTTTCCGATTTCCGGTGTGTGTTTCGGCTTTTCTTCGGACGCTCGCTGCGGGCGAACCGGGCAGTTCCCCGAGGCACGAGTGGTACCGTTGCGATCGGTGCGTTCCGAGGATTCCGGAAATGTATTTTTCTAATTTTCGGTATTCTTCCGAAAAATCAGATTTTTCTATATATTCCCATTTTCTTTTCTTTTCTTTTTCTTCTTTTCTCTTTTCTTCTTCTTCCTTCCTCTCTCTCCCTCACGCGACCGTGGCCGCCTCCCTCTCCTTCTCTCCCGTTCGACCGTGCCGACCCCCGTTCCGGCTGCAGACGGCGGCGGTGCGACGGCGCGAGGACGTGGGTGACGTGGTGGCGATCGTGCGGGCATACGGCGAGCGTGGGAAGCGTGGGGAGGCGAGATTCTAACGACGTTCTTCGCGGCTTCGAGCTCGGATCGGAGCGTTTCGTCGCGGACCGGAGGTAGGGTGACGTTCCTTAGCCTCATGTCTTCCTTCCCCGTGAGTTTCGGCTCGAGACGAGGTCGAGAGGGGTTTATTTTGAGCCGGGAAGGGTTGATCATGCCGCGGGGTGAGTTCGTCCGATCCATCGTTTTGAGCCCCGATTTCGCGGTTTAAGGGCGTAGGAGCATGCTAGGGGGCTTGGGGGTTCTTCTCTCGCCATTTCCCTCTCCGTGGGGTTTGTTTTGAGGCCGATTGGGCGATTCCGGTGAGGTTCGCCATTTTCTCGCCGGTGAGCGATGTGCGGTCGAACCAGTGGCCGCACAACCCCTACGCGGTTCCGTTCGGACCGTTCATCGGCTCGGCGCGCTTTGGGTGAGGCTTGGCGCGCAGTGGGCTTGGGCGGTCTATCGTGGGACCGCATATCCTAATGTGCGGCCCCACAGCTACCGCCCAACCCTAAGGGTTTTTGACCGTTGGTTGTGACCGTTGTGCAGTGCTCTGGGATGTGCGGCCAGGATCTGACCGCATAACCCCTTGCACGGCCAGGTGCTGGCCGTACATCCCCTAGCGCTATGGTTGGATGTGCGGTCTGGCCCTGACCGCACAACACCTGAACGGCTAAGCCGTAGCTGCTCTTCCCCAAGTGCGGCTAAGGACTAACCGTCCAGGCTTTTTACCGTTGGGAGACGAGCGGCCAGGAGGTGACCGTTCCTCACCCACGTGCGGTCAAGAGTTGACCACACATCTGTTTGAACGGTCCTGTGTTGGCCGTTTAGCTGTCGTTTGGACCCTGGGTGGAACGGTCCTGATATGACCGTTCGAATCCTTGTGCGGTCCCTGTGTGACCGTACTTCCATGGGCGGCCCAGTGTGGACCGTTCAAGGGTACGGGTTGCGTCGGCGTGTCTCTCGTCGTACAGAGTGTACCGGGAGATGTCGTTGTCGGCTTGTCACCGTGCGTCGGTGTTGGTACAAGGAGCGTTCCTCGTACCTGCAGTTGCATCGTTGTTTTCCGTGACTTGAGAGTCTACTCCTTCAGTGACCCTCCACTAGTCGTAGCCTACTAGTACGCGTGTGCTAGTCGCACCAGGGAGTGGTGTACGGGCTGACCTTTAGAGACGGTTTGTGGACCGGTTACCGTTAGGCCCCACGTCTTGCAGCCAGAGTCCGGCTGAGGGGAAAACCGGTCAGAGGGCCAGACCAGGGACGCGCGGTCTGTGTGTGCACACGTGGTTGGGGGCGGTTGGACCCACGTCGACGGGCGTGACCCCAGCTAGTCACTTGTTTGTGGTTACTTGTACGGTGTTTGCGCCTCGGGTAGGACCTACCATGTCAGGCGGTTCACCTGCGGTGCGGTGTAAGACGTCAGGGGACGCTACCGGCTGTGCTTCTAGTGGGTGGTACTCCTGTTGAGTACGGAGTGTCAGACTGTCAGTCGTGTGTTTCCGACCTTCGGGTTTTGTCGGCTCGACCGTTGAGTTTCGGTCTTCTCGTACCGTGGCACGTGTGTCGGTTTGCGTGCCGTTAGGGTCTAGTTCTGTAGAGTACAGGGCTTTCCTTTCCGAGGTACTTTCCTACCGCTAGAGTAGTGGTTTCTCGTTTTCGAGGTAGGGTTCGAGTGATCCCTACTGAGTCTTATTCCGAGACTCATTCCCTGCGTGTTTTCACCGTGTTTCAGGTGAGACGCCACCTTCGGGGAGCGCGTCAGGAGCGCAGCGTGGTGCGGGTGCCCAGAGGTAGTGCCAGAGGTCAGAGCCGGGGAATGCCCCGTGTAGCTGTACTTTTCTTTCTTGTCACTGTACTAGTTGTGGACTGCTGTTATTGTTATTTTTATATTGTGGACCATGTAAATTGTTATCTTATAACTGTTTATTTTCTGCAATTATTTGTGATACTTGTGTAGTTTCCACACCATCCTTTTAACCCTTCCGAGTCTTCGGGCTCGTGGGTGGCGGTGCGAGTCTCGGGTTATCGGGCCTTCCCGGTAATCGGATTCTCGGGTCGTTACAGGGAGCTCTTGGGAGTCGTCAGAGGAGGCGAGTGTGTTGTGTGTCTGCATTGCTTATCTTCACATAATCTCATTACACTTCATCTCTGTTATTTAATATAGTGTTGCCATCATCAAAAAGGGGGAGATTGTTAGATTTTTGTGACTTCCCTAGTGTTTTGATGATGAGCATCACTATGTTAAATATTGTCATTTTAATCAGATATCTTGCGTAATGTTATGCATTTGAAATTTCCATGATTAATAGGAAAACTGCTATGAGGTAGTACCTTGTATGTCCGTACTGTTCCTTTCATACTTCGTGTTGTTTGTGTTTACTACACTTCGTGTTGTCCTTTTGTACATCGTGTTGTTCCAACTATGTTTGTTGATTGTCTTCGTGCTGGTTACTGAAGCAGCTCGATTTGTTCTGATGAACTTCGAGTCGTTTTCCTGTGAACCTCGTGTCGTTTCTTCAGTATTTAGTTGCTCATCTCGAGTCATCCTTTTTATTTTTGCTCTTGTGTTTTCGTGTCATTTACTGTAGTTACTCGAGTTGTTTTCCTGCTTTCACTGTTTTATCACGTGTCGTTGTAGCCGTTCCTGTCTTCTGTTGTTTTTCCTAGAACCCGTGTCCTTTTTGCTTTGTGACCACACTTCGTGTAGGGTTCTGTGTTCGTCTTCGAGTTGGTTTCAGTCCGTGCCATCCTCGTCTTCGAGTCGTTCGTAAGTTCGAGCAATTTTGTATTCGAGTCATTTTTTTAATGTCTTCGCGTTGTTTCTGTGTCTGTGTCTTCGTGTTGTTGTTTTTGTGTCTTCATGTTGTTTTTGTTTTTATGTCTTCATGTTGCTTCTTTCTATCTTCGTCCAGGTTTCCTCTGATCGCGTGTTTTACTATCGTTTTACTCCGTGTTATTTCCTTCTCACCTCGTGCTGTTCTCATCTGACTTCGTGTCTCTCTGTAGTGTTAGCCTTGTTACTGTGGTACCTCGTGTCATTCTCTCTTTATTTCGTGCTGTAGTCATCTTGTGTATCTCGTGTCGTTCTCAGTATAGTGCATCTCGTATTGCTATCACATACCTCATGCAGTTTTAGTTTTTGTGGCCCTGAGTTTTAATGGTTTTAATTTGTTTGCAGGAGAAGAAGAAAAACAAAAAGAAGAAGGTGATCCGAGGAATAATATTCCCCAGTGTCTGGGCTGCACGTGATCCAATACTAAAGGAACCAATGCTATAAGGGCACGTGGCAAGAAGGTTCTGGATCGAGCGCGGGAAGCACACGCCTTGCATGAACCCTCCTGATCGCTTATAAAAGCACTGCCTCACCATCTACGAAAGGGGGGAGCTCCGAGGTTACATGAAAGAAATTTGAGTGAGAGCAGACGAGAAAGAGCCTCCCTGAGAAACTAGAGTGATCCAGTTGAGAGAGAAGAGAGAGCAGAAGAGTGATCAGAAGATGGGTATTGACTTACGGATCAAATCCGAAGTCTGCTACTCAGTTTGAGCTACATTGTTTCCAGTTTCTGAAATTTGGCTTCCTTCTTTCTTGTTTTCGGTTTTATCTGTTTTTTCCTTCTTGATTGAAAGTTCTCTGTGTTACCTCCTGGTGTTCAGGGGAAGAGAGAGACGTGTTCTCTCTGGTTCACTTGCAACAGAGGTTGCAGTATTGTTCCCTCTCGTAGAAGAGGTGTTCCCTCTAGGCTTCAGAGGAAGAGAGACCTTGGTCTCTGGTTCTAGTGACTGCAGATCACTAGTGTTCCCTCCGGTTGGAGGAAGAAGAACTTGTTTCCTGGTTTCTAGGGACTTGGCGTCCTTAGGGTTCCCTCCGGGTGTGGAGGAAGAGGGGAGGGTGTTCCCCTGGTGAAGCTGTGAATCAGCCGTTGTCGTAGACTGAGTCTGCTTTGCTAGCAGGTGCTAGTGGAAGCCTCACTTTGATTTGAAGTGAGGGGTGGACGTAGGCAGACTGGAGGTCTGACCGAACCACCTTAAAAATCTCTGGGTACTCGTGTGATTGTCTGTGGTGATTTTGTGGTGTGCCTTCTATCCACTCGAGCTATTGTCCGCACTGCGTTTTTGTGGGTTCAACTCCGAGATTGCTTGTTTTAAGTGAATCATTCTTCAGTAATTTTTAATCGGTTGAAAACAGTGATCTATTCATCCCCTCCCCTTCTAGATCACTTTATATTTCTTGTATCATCGCCGGCGTGGACAGGGGCGTGCTGGTCGACGGCGGTGCGGTTGGTATCGGACTTGCCGGATGCGGAGAAGAAGAAGAAGAAGAAGAAGAAGAAGAGAGGGAGAAGGATGTGCGAGAGAGGGGGAGGAAAGTGACGGAGGTGACGAGGGATTTTCTTCGGGCACGAATGGAGCAGAAGAGGAAGGAGAGGGAGTGACGTGGGGGTGTGAGGTGGCGGCGTAGAGACGTACATCTAGACAAATGAGTTCACATAAATTTTAAAAATTATGATATTTTTATCAAACCAATAGTTATCTATTTTCGTCAATTTTAAAAATTAAATTAAAAACTGACGTAACATAATCTTTTAGGTAGATTTTTTTAAAAAAATAATGCTCCCACACACCCTATAAACTCACCCATGACCCATTTGCATTTTGTAAGGTTCTCTATTTGAATCGTTTCACTCGAACAACAAAGAATTGTTGAAATTATTCGGCAGAAAAGTATTTTGCATGATTATACATCCCTTTATAACCTTCGCGGTTTCATAAATGTAAGTTGGAGCGTCGTGTGGTTTCTCCCACCCGGCTAACTCACTTCTTTCTATCTCTCTCTATGGGAGCAGGAGCTGGTTAAAATTTGGTTGACTTGGAGAAAGATAGGGTGGAAGGATGGCCGACGTGAATGGAGACGAAGGGGTCTAGTTTGACTTCAAATTAATTTATACATTCACACATATACACAATATGTATATATGTACATATTGTATATATGTATAATATATATATATATATATATATATATATATATATATATATATATATATATATAAAAGTATATGTATATACATATAAGAGAGAGAGAGAGATGACAGAATAAGAGAGAGATAGTAGAATGGAAGAAGGATGTTAGTCAGGGATGTCAATGGATCGCGGATGATTTGACAGGTCTGCGGATTTATTTTGATTTTAGGTTAAGTTGTAAGATCTTTTTTAGACCCATATACTCTTAGTTAGGAATAAAAATTTGACTCGATTAATCTCACGGGTCGAGTTCAGACTTTGAGTTTGGACTGTAAGTTGGCTTGACTCATTCTTTTTTTCTTCTTTTAAAATTTAAAAATTACTTAATTAAAATTATGTTATTCTATTTAATTAGAAAATAAAAATTCTCTTTTCAAACAAATCAAGTAATTAACATCAAAATTCTAAATAATTTAATAATATTACAAATTTTATATTATTACTATTTTATTTTTATTTAAATTTTTGAGTCTTACTAAATATTAATCAAGTTTTATAATTTTTTATTAATATCAAGTTTGGTCCATGTCAACTCGACATAATCTAGGTCCGAGTCAGACTAGAACTTTAATATTTATACACTGACTCAAGTCAGATCGATTTGAGCACGACTATTGATAACCCTAATATTTTAGGGCCGCTTTGATAACAGAGTTGTCGGGCGATTCGCTAACCGACGAGAGAGAAAGTTGCGACGGGACCCGTCTCCCCCTCACACATAAACCTCTAATCGGAGATAATTAACGTGCTCGACTCTCCTAACCTTGCTCGTTTAGCAAACCTTCCCGGTGTTCGTGAGCGTGGATCATCTTCCTCGTCGTCTTCCTTCTCGGTAGGATGGCTTCCGCTTCAAGTACACATCTCAACATGTGGTATCAGAGCCAGGTTCTGATCTCTCGGACTCCTCTCATCGTTCTCGAAACTATTTCAGTCGCACGGAGAAGAACATACATCAAGTTTTTTTTTTTATTTTTCTGACCGTTGGACCGTGACCATCGACGCGGAGGATACCACGGCTGGAAGCGGCCCTGGGCGGAGGTGGCGGGCGGGGCTCCCTGCCCACGGACGCCACCGCGGTGGGGGCTTCTGTGCGCAGGGAACCTCCATAATATTAAAAAAAGGGGAGTTTTCAGACGCAGTGAGATCCTGGCGGCCACCTCCCCACCGGACGCCGCTGCCGGCGTCTTCAGCCAGTGGGGAGGCCGGCCGTCGCCGGCGGGCCACCGTCCTGGCTGTTCCCTGCTGGCGAACACCGCCGCGGCGGCCAACCCTCGCAGGGGCGCCGCGAGTGCATGCAGGGGCTTGCGCCCGCGCCCGGGCGCCTGCTGGACCCCGTCGGACGTCGCCACCGGCGTTGTCTCCGGCCGGCGGGGGTTCGACGGCGACTGCCCCCCCCTTTCCCTCTCCTCAGGGCGGCGGCGGTCCTCTGCATTTAGGGTTTGGGGCATGGGGGGCTTCGCAACGGTGGGGAAGATGAAGGGTCCTTGACCCTTTTACCCCTCATTAAATTAATATCATTAAGTTGGGAATTCAAATTATGGGATCCAATAAGGCTTGTGGATCTGGTTTTGGGTCTCCTATTAATGCATTTGGTTTTAAGTTTCGGGTTTTGATTGTGATCTGGGTTTAAGTTGTTTAACGGTTCTGGTTTTGGATATTGGGTCTGAGATCCAAACGGATCTTATTTGGAACCCGAATCTGGATCCGTTTACGTATCCGAATCCAATTAAAATCCGTTTTAAATATTCGTATCCATTATTACTTCTGTGTATCCTTTAAGTATAAACTGTTTATTCAAATTCATTTAATTATATCATTATTCTTTAAATTATGTTAATGGGTTTTCTATAAGATCCATTAAGTTATGGATCTTGGGCCCATTCATTCTGGGTACATATTGAGCCCATTAACATTTTTTAAAGGATATAGGGTCCATTTTGTGAACAGTTTGGATACAGAAGCAATTTCTGTGGACATGTTTGTAATTCAATGGTTATTTCTGCAAACAGATAGGGATATTTATGTAACAGCATGCTGAAACATGTGTTTTTCACCCCTTTTAATTTAGTTTTGGCATGATTAAGACTTGATAATGAACTAATAATTATTGCCTAAATATTAGGAGATAATTTTGTGATATTTTGACTTCTCTACAGAAAGTATTCATATATTAATATCTCTATTTAAGATTGCAATAATTATTATGTTTATGTCCTTTTTACTCATATTAAGTGTTATTTGATGCTATTATGCAGTTTTGTGTGAAATTTTTAACTTTTAAGTTGTTAGGTAGACCACCAAAGTGGCACTAACTACGAGGAATGATAAAATTTTACATTCTTAAGTTATAAATAGTGTCATTTATGAGCATTATAATTTGTTTGTTATCATTTTTAATTGGGGGAGGATATTTTATCATTCAAAGTGTGTAAGTTGACCACCAAAGTGGCCTTATGCATGGAGAATAATAAAGTATTCTCGTTAAGGAATTAAAATGATATCAAACTTTATGTTCTTGGTTTGAATGTAGAATTTAACTCCCAAAGGAGTGTTCTATTTTCATGTCATGAACATGATAGAATAAAATTTATATGCATAACGACTCTTGAGAGTTTTGTACCCAAAGGTGCTCTCTCTTGACATCAAAGTGTATATAAGTCTTAGTTCTATCACTTAAGTTATTTTGTGGGGAGTTTATCCATTAGCAAGCTAAAGTAATTTATTTCAGTTGTTAGAATTACTTAGCATTCATTTATATGCCTCATTATTTGCTGCCATTTCATATTTTGATATATGTGAGCATTTGGTTATCTTCATATGCTTCTCCTTTGTTTGCACCCTTCACTGGAACTGTCCCTTATCTGAATGGCACTAAATTCACTGAATGGAAATAAATGGTACTATTTACTTTAGGGTGCGTGGATTTAGATTTATCTTTGCGTGAGGAAAAGCCAGCTCCACTTACAACAGAAAGTACACAAGAACAGAAGACTCATTTTGAGAAATGGGAAAGATCCAACCGTTTGTGCCTATTGTTCTTACAAGGACATGTAGGTCAGAACATTAAGGGATCTATCCCTAAGCAGGCCACAGCTATTGGATTTTTAAAGGCTATCGAGGAACAGTTCATCAGTTCTGATAAAGTAAAGGCTAGCACCTTAATGGCTAAGCTTTCCTCGATAAAATACACTGGCAGTGGTAGCATTAGAGAACACATTATGATGATGAGAGATATTACATTTTAGCTTAATGCAATGTAGGTTACCATTTCAGATACATTCCTTGTCCACTTTATTCTCAACTCTCTTCCAAATGAGTATGAGGTCTTTAAGATCTCATACAACACACATCAGGCTAAATGGTCACCAAATGAATTGATGACCATGTGTGTTCAGGAGGAGGAGAGGTTGAGAGGGGAGAGAAATCAAGTTGCTAACTTCTCCTCTCATAAATGAAGTGAAAGTTCAGGAAAGCACAAGCGTGTTCAGAAGAAGGGTAAGAAGAAGCACTACAAGAAAGAAAAAGGCAAAGGCAAAGAAAAAGAAAAAGAAAAAGAAAAAGAAAAGAAATGCTTCTTCTATCATGAACCTGGACACATTAAGAAAGAGTGCTTGAAATTCAAGGGATGATTTGAAAAGAAAGGTAATCTCTCATCTTATGTTTGCTATGAATCTCATTTAGTAAATGTTCCAAATGATACATGGTGGATTGACTCATGTTCTACTGTGCATATTGCCATTTCTATGCAGGGATTCCTATTCCAAAAACCTATCAATAAGGGTGAGCAATGCATCTTTTCAGGAAATAGGACGCGCTCACATGTGAAGGCTATTGGAACTTATATGATCATTTTGAGTTCAAGATTTGTTCTACATTTGAAAGACACTTTTTATGTACCTTCTTTTAGTAGAAATTTGATTTCAGTATCAAAACTTGTTTCAAAAGGTTTTCATGTTAGTTTTGGAAACTCTTTAGTTGAATTAATGAAGGATTCTGTTGTTATTAGTACTGGTTCTATATCTGATGGTTTATATAAATTGTGTCTTAGTAATGTGAATGAACAATCCTTGAATACCCTGCATACTTCAGTTTCTATTGGCAACAAACGTGGTAGAGTTTTTGGAATAGGTAAGCGCTCACTTCAGTAAGTTTTTGGAATTTGTAGGTTTGAAACAAGGGGTGGGTCTTTACCAAAAGTCAAATCCAAGATTTCAGGGAAGAAAAAAGAGGGGCAAGGCACTCTTCATTCTTCATTCGAAACTCATGAATGTCGGGTCGGGGGTTTCTGCCTTGTTATAAAAAAGGGGAGTTGGGTAAAGCAAACTCCCTCCTTGGACGAGCATGGGGCTTAGTCAAGTAGAACCGGGTTGCGCTGCTTGATGCTCCGATCGAAAACAAATCAGTGGGGCCTGATTAAAACCGGTACGACAGAATATGCGTTAGAAAGGTCAATCCCTCCCCCCCTTTATTATTAAGTAAATAAAACCGGGCCGAACTTCTAAAAAGCAGCCCGCCCGCTTCCATAGAACAATATCGTGGCAACGTAGACCTAAGTGAGTTTATTGGATCCTGGGAACCATCACAAGTACGGCCGGCCTATATTTGAACGAGAATGCCGTGTCGTCCAGCGGAGCTTAGAAGAAGGTGACTCGGAGCCTAGAAGAAGGTGACTCGCGCAGACAGCTGACTCCTTTTCAATAGAAAGGAATAGCCAAACCAACCCAGCTGGCTGGTCAATCTCAATGATCTTATCGGCCGGCAAACCGGAGACGGACGACCACGGTCCCGACCTTACCAGCACCGTAGGTTTACTAATCAATGAACCCCCGAAACCTACTGTCTTTTCTGAGAAAGTCAACAAAGCCGGAACAAACCGGACTAAAAAAGTCACGACATGTTGTTGATATTGATGGAGTTGGAGGGAGTCAGAGACTACCACTGAATCCATCCATAAACCGTCACCTTCCTTCGTAACCAGCACTTTTCCAAAGGTTACCCGTCATCGAATCTCCAGTAGGGGGGCAAGGAGGAGCACGTAGGAATGCCGACCACTACATAAGCCGCTGGCGGCTGAGGCGAGCAGCAAGCGGGGGAGAGTCAAGTAAAGTACAACAACGTTGGGGTGGGACGCTAGTACTTAAACTAGGGTTGCTTCTTAGCGCTAATCTTGCCTTTTTCAGCAGGCTGTTAGTTGTAGCGCGCTAGCGCGCCTTCCCTCCTTCTCTCACTTCGGAAAGATTTTTCAGTATTTTCTTATGATGACCTGGTCGAGAGAGTACGAAACATCGGTGTAAAAGATTGAGTGGGATCAGTGAGGTTGCTTATAGTAAGGCCTGGCCTAAAGTGCGCGGCTTACGAAAAGTTCGGTTAGGTTGACTTTGCCCCCATTTTTGGCTTTTTCTGCATCGGAAGATAATCCCATTTTGATTCTCCGCGGGATTTATCTTTCCCAGTTGGTTCCGTTCGGTCCTCTTCCCCATGGTATGGTATATGAACGTGAGAGCAGAGCAGGAAGTTCTAGCATAAGAAATCCTTCTATTCCTAAAGTAGAATAGGCCGAGTGAACTGCATGTGTCCTGCCTCCGGGTTCCTATCGAATGAATGATTGAAGAAAGAAATTCACTTTGTTCAACGTTCGTTTTTCGACACTGACGCTTGTAGTGGAGCATAAAAAATCAAAGCCCGCTATCTGCTGATTCTTTTTTGAGGGCGCGCGCGATAAAGCTCCTATTTCATACTAAAGATATGCCTTACCATAGAACCATTGAAAGTGCACGCCCACTTCCGTTTCCTTGCAATGTGCTTCCTCCAGGGGACATTCTCCACAAACTTAGTGTTTCCAGAGATTGATTTTTTCCCCTGTTCCAGGAACCATGATTGAATTAGATTCAATGTTTGAATCATTTCCATCCCCCCAAAGACTCATCTCCTATTTTTTTAGCCTATATAGTAAATGGTTTATAGTCATTCTTCGAAAGGTTTTTCTCCACCATTATCTTTTTTATTTCCGCCCCTTTAAGAGTGCGGGGTCGAAGAAGTTAGAGTTCTCCATAATAGTTAAGCTCTGAGCATTCGGCTGACACTCCCACCGCCTACTCCCTCCTTTCCTTGCCCGCCTTCGATGAGAATCGGAAACTACCTCCACCCAACTTTGAGATCTGCACTTGCCTATTCTCTAAAGCTAACTAGGGATTGGATTATGATCGAATTCACCCACTAGCTATCACAATGGATAGTGAAAACGCCTCTGGGTCCTGTTCCTTTCCACCTAAACTGGAAGCAGCAGATCCTACTCTCGCACGCACCTCGCAGATCCTTTCTCGTCATATGTCCCGCTCCTGTGTTCCGTGACCTCCCTTCTTCTCGCATAATTTGGATAGATAAAAGAGTCTGGCAGTCCCTGATCTGAAGTCACATTTCTTGCATGGGCGACCTTCCCAACAAGTTCGGGTGAATTCTGCACTTGCCTATTGAATATGATTCTAGAATTCTTTTTTTGAACCATATGGGGGGCTGGACAGACTTATAACTATTTATTACATATGTCCAGTTTCATTTTCCTAAGCTAAACTAGCTTTTTTTAGTCTTACGTCGTAAAAAGATAACAATTCTTATTCAAATTTTAAATTGTTGTAATATTGTAATTAACTAAACAAATATCAAATATAAATAACAAAACAAAAACAAATAAAATATAAATACAATATCAATTTATTTTATTGGAGAAGTATAATATAAATAAGCCAAAATCTTAGGAAAAAGAGATCATCCAGATCTTTTTCCTAAGATTTTTTTACAATTAAATAATATCGTACATCTTTCCTGCTACGACTCTATACCATATATAAAATTTTTATCTATTATGATTTCTCGCCAAGTCGATTATATTAAATTGAACTCCACATGAATTGGGATAAGGTTGAAAAAAAAAAATTTCGAAAGCTAGTCAATGATGACCCTCCATGGATTCACCTATATAAGCCGCGGCTAAAGTTGCAAAAATAAGAGCTTGAATGCCGCTTGTGAATAATCCAAGGAACATGACGGGTATAGGAACTACTGAAGGGACTAAAGAAACAAGAACAACAACTACTAATTCATCAGCCAGTATATTTCCGAAAAGTCGAAAACTAAGCGATAAAGGTTTTGTGAAATCTTCTAGGATGTTAATTGGTAAAAGTATTGGAGTTGGTTGAATGTATTTACCAAAATAACTCAAACCCCTTTTTGTAAGACCCGCATAAAAATATGCCACTGACGTGGGTAAAGCTAAAGCAACAGTAGTGTTTATATCATTCGTGGGCGCAGCTAACTCCCCATGAGGTAACTGTATGATTTTCCGAGGTAAAAGAGCACCTGACCAGTTAGAAACAAAAATAAATAAGAACATAGTTCCAATAAAGGGAACCCAAGGACCATATTCTTCTCCAATCTGAGTTTTACTCAAGTCCCGAATGAATTCAAGGATATATTCGAAGAAATTCTGACCGTCGGCCGGAATGGTTTGTGGATTCCGAACAGCTATGGTAACTGAACCTAATAAGATAGCAATTACGACCCAAGAAGTGATAAGTACTTGGGCATGGACTTGTAAACCTCCTATTTGCCAATATAAATGTTGGCCTACTTCTACACCCGATATATCATACAGCCCTTTGAATGTGTTAATGGAACATGGTATAACATTCATATTGTCCTCTGACAGAAATTGAACTTCAAAAAAAAAATTATTTTGATTCTACCACCTCTTTCTTAACTGACCCACTTTAATCATTAATCGTATATTTAGGATACTAAGTAATCACATAATATCCCCAATCTGAGTACTTTGTACTTTTTTTTTATTTTTTTTATCTTTTTTTTTTTGAAATCCAGGAATAGCAACCGATCAAATAAATAAAATTTATGAAGTTTCCCGAAGTAATTGACTTATCCATCTTATTATTCCCGAAGTAATTGACTTATCCATCTTAATCTTATTATTATTAATATTAATATCTTATTATTATTATTAATAATCAATGATTTCTTATATAACTAGAACTAGAACGACCTTCACAAATTGCGGATACTAATTTGTTAAGAATCAATCGGATTGAGGCGATAGCGTCATCGTTGGCTGGAATCGAAATATCTGCGAGATCCGGGTCACAATTTGTATCGATTAAACAAATCGTCGGAATCCCCAAAATGACACATTCTCGAAGAGCCGTATATTCTTCTTGCTGATCAACGATAATTACAATATCGGGTAACCCTGTCATATATTTGATCCCACCCAGATATGTTTGCAGGGTGGATAATTGTCTCTTCAACATTGCTGCATCCCTTTTGGGGAGACGGTTGAGTTTCCCCATCCTTTGTTCGGCTCTTAAATCCCTGAACTTTTGAAGTCTCGTTTTCGTAGTGGACCAATTCGTTAACATACCACCAAGCCATTTTTTATTAACATAATGGCACCGAGCCTTTATTGCAGCGGATGCTACTGAATCAGCTGCTTTATTTTTTGTACCAACGATTAAAAAATGTTTTCCTCTACTTGCTGCATCAAAAACTAAATCACAGGCCTCTGATAAAAAACGCGCAGTTCTCGTAAGATTTGTAATATGAATACCTTTACGTTTTGCGGAGATGAAAGGTGCCATTCTAGGATTCCATTTCCTAGTACCATGACCAAAATGAACTCCTGCTTCCATCATTTCTTCCAAATTAATGTTCCAATATCTTCTTGTCATTTTTCCCCATACTTGCTCGTTGTTTTTTTTTTTAAACAACGAGACGAGGTATCTGAAATAAATAATTGTTCCGATGGAACTTTCTACCGAGGATTGACCGTTGATACACGATCCAAACCATTAATTCCTTTTAATTCATTATGATCTTTATTATCAATCAAATAGGAAAATTGGACCAGATAATGAAATTATAATATAAAAAAACGAGTCTCCTTTTAGGAATCATTAAATTGTGTCAATAATTGTTCTGATGTCTCATGAAAATTGTTTGGGACGCAAGAACTAAAAAATTCTCTATGGTGAAATAAGATATTTCTCATCTTTCCTTCAAACACATTTTTCTTTTTGATTTCCAAATGAGTGTTTTTGTGTTGCCTTGAATGATGCACTAATTTTTGGAATCCGGTACCAACAGGTATAATTCCCCCTAGAACAACATTTTCTTTCAGGCCTTTCAACCAATCAATACGACCTCGTAGAGCAGCTTTTGCTAAAACTCGAGCAGTTTCTTGAAAACTAGCTTCGGATATAAAACTTTGAGTATTAAGAGATGCCCTCGTTATTCCCAATAAGATTGCTCGATAACAGATCGCTTCATCCAAAACACGCCCTGCTCGTTCCGCTCGCAACAATCCGATTAGCTCTCCGGGTGAAAAAACATTAGACATTCCATCTTCTGAAACCAACACTTTTGATGTTACTTGACGGACAATAATCTCTATATGTCTATTATGGATCTGTACCCCCTGAGATCTATAAACCTTTTGGATCTTATTAACCAAAGAGATACGGCTTTGGGCGATGGTTAGCTCCGTGCTAATCAAGAATCCCCAAGGGATTCCAAGAATTCTTGATATACGTTCATTCCAACCTTTAACCCTCTTTTCGAGATTTATCGATATTGAATCAATCGAACGCACTTCTAACACTTGTTCCACTTTTGGAAGACCTTGCGTTATGTCACCAGATCTCGATTTTTCATATATAAATGTAACTAATGTATCTCCCTCGTGAAGGGTTTCTCCATAATGACCATGAACCGTTGCTCCTGGAGTAGCCAAATAGGGCTTGACTGATCTTATTACTAAGTAGTCAACATGAACAATTAGAACTTGACCAGATTTTTTCTGTGATCCGTATTTGAATAGACATACATTTTCACAAAAAAATTGTCCAAGGCTAATAATTGTGGACGTCTCATCACAAAAATCGTGGTGGAGAAAACGCCAATTTAAATCGAATGGATTCAAAATGATGTTACTGCACGGATCGGGATTATAAATCCCCCTATTTTCATCTATTAAAAAAAATTTAAGTACTTCGAAAGTCTGACTCAATTTGTTAAGTAACAAATATTTCTTTAACAAAATCTGATTATAAGTTATTAAATGGCAAGATGAATAAAAATTCGCAATTTTGAGTACTACTGTACCTAAGGGGCCTAACGAATTCCTAATTGGAATTATAGGATCCGCTTTAATTGATTCTTTTGTCACATTGTTATATTTCAAACCATCGAATGGACCAATTCGAGAATAGTTGGATGATAACAAAATTTTCAAAGATTGGCATTCCCTATTTTGATTCAACAACGTACCACAAGTTCCTTTATGTTTGGTAAGTGATTGAATCTTTGCCTTGGCATAAAAAGGATTAATATTGGTGTAATCTAATCTATTATGGTTAATCAATCCTGAACCCACCGTACAATTTCTTTTTCCGGTATACAAAATAGGGGACTTGACTAACTCAATTCTTATGAAATCGCAAATTAGATCATTTGTCCTTATTTCAACAAAAGAAGCACGAACCCCCTCTATAGAACCATTTTGTTCTTGGTTCCAATCCAATACCAAGCAAGTCCGAACTAATTGAATGCTTGTGTGATAAAGTCCTCGAATTGGCTTGCCATTTCCATAAATGATATAATTAACAACTCTAAGTTGGACATTATCCCCTTCCTGAAAAAGATCCTGGGGGAAAAATGTTGCTAAATTGGTCCCATCCGCTATTTCATATGTGACTACGGGTCGAACCAAAACAAAATACTTTTTCTTAGTAGGTGTGATCCGTTGGACATAGATCCAATTTTTCAATTTTTTTGATTCCTTAGAATTTCTTTTTCCCGTTCCCGGGGGTATCAAAATGCCGCCGTGCCTGGATACCTTATCCGTCTCTCCAGGAAAATGGATATCCCCAGAAAATATTTTTAGTTCAATACTTTTTTTTTTCTCTCCACTCGGACCAATCCCCCTACTCGGCTTCTTGTATTTAAAGTGAGTGGTGTATCCACTCCAATAATACTATTGTTCCGGACCATTATCAACGAAGATCCAGGTAAGACATGCGCTTCCTCGGGAATGAAAAAAAATCGATCTACTTTCATTTGGTATTTTGGACTAAATTCTTTTGCTCCTCGATATTCAATCAAATCCTCTTTTTTGACGATTGAATCGATCTCTACAGTCCCATATTTAGTAATCCCTGAACTGTTTCTTCGGTATCGGGGATCGTCGAAATAAGCAAGAATACTATTTCTACGTAAAATACCATTTATGGGTATTTCAATCGAAACACCAAAACGGGGTATTAGTTCTTTCTCGCGCTCTTGATCATATTGTAATGGAATGATCAATCTATTTCTTCGCCTCTTCGCCAAAAAATCAAAATTTTCGTGGAGAATAGAAGGATATTTTAAATTCCAATGACCATTGGATATGCTTCGATCAGGTCTTGAATAATCAGGAGCCCCCCCCCCTTTTTTACTAGAAGAATCCGAACTAAACAATTTATGTCTCGTTGGATCATTAGTTACTGATAGTTCAGAGATATATCTTTCTTTGAGAGAAAAAGAATGAACATTTATTTGATCTTGATCCTTGTGGAGAGAAAAACAGACAATACTGGATCTGCACGTACCTACTGCTAATATCCATAAATGACTTGTTTTTGGTAATAGATGAACATTACCATAAGTATATTCAGGTGCATGGTAGACATCGGTACTCCAGTGCATTTCTCCCTCTGATTCAGAATAAATATGTTTTCGAACCTTCTCTTTAAAATTTAAAGTGGATGTTCCGGCACGAATCTCAGCAATCACTTGTTCTGATTTTACGTATTGATCATTTTGAACTAAAATCAAACTTTTGGGGGGAATATTTACATTATGGATAATATCCTGACTTTCAATAGTTACATACAGGTCTATAGAACATAGAAAAGCGGGATGTCCATGACGGGTACGTGTGGGATGAACCAAATCCTCATTGAATTTTATTTTTCCATTAAAGGGAGCTCGTACATGTTCGGCAGTACCGCCCGTGAATACTCCGCCAGTATGAAAAGTTCTTAATGTTAGTTGAGTCCCTGGTTCTCCAATTGACTGACCCGCAATAATACCTACAGCTTCCCCCAATTCGACCAGGTCACCGTGAGTGGGACTCCGACCATAACATAATTGGCAGATCCAAGATGTACTCCTGCAAGTAAATGGAGTTCGAATATATATTGGTTGTGCTCGAAAGGTTATGAATCGATTGACAAGTCCAATCCCAATATCTTGATTTCGGGCGGCAATGCATCGTAGACCTATATATATATCGTCTGCTAATACACGACCAATTAGTGTTTGGATAAAAATTCGTTCCGTCATCCCATTTCGAGGACTTACGGAAATACTTCGAATAGTACCACAATCCGTTCTGCGTACAATAATGTGTTGAACTACTTCAACAAGTCTACGTGTGAGGTATCCAGCATCTGATGTTCGTACAGCAGTATCTACAACCCCTTTACGAGCTCCATAGCAAGAAATTATATATTCCGTCAAAGAAAGTCCTTCGCGTAAATTGCTTTGAATGGGTAAATCAATCATTTGTCCTTGGGGATCCGACATTAATCCTCTCATACCTACTAATTGGTGTACCTGAGATGCATTTCCCCTAGCTCCTGAAAAGGACATTAAATAGACTGGATTAGAGGGATCAGTCATCCGAAAATTAGGATTCATTTCTTGTCTCAAATATTCGCTGGTAGCATACCATATTTCAATGGATTGACGTAATTTTTCTACCGCATGTACATTCCCATAATGATGGTGTCTTTCCAAAATTAAACTTTGTTGTTCAGCATCTTGGACTAACCACCTCTTAGAAGGTATTGTTAAAAGATCATCAATTCCTAATGAAATGGATGTAGCAGTGGCTTGCCGGAAACCCAAAGTTTTAACTTGATCCAGGATGTGTGATGTATATGCCATCCCGAAGTGATCTATTAATCTGCTAATAAGTCGTTTCATGGCAGCTCCATCTATCACTTTATTGTGAAAGACCAGATCGGCCCGTTCTGCCATAAGTAAGTACCTCCCTATTCTGCTGAGTAGGATTCTACAATGGGTCTGAGTCAGTGATTTGAAAACTTCCTTTCCTCAATCTTGATTCACGTAGAAATTCAGGAATTATGATATCAGTAAAGCCCTAGCCAAATTTAATTCTCATAAGTATCAGCTAATTACTTAGTTTAGCTAGTGTATGAGTAGGCTCGACAAAACCCCTGTATGGCTTCTTCTATTTCTCGATAAAAAGAAATATGACCAACGGTGGTTCGAATGTATATACAACGGGTTTCTTTTTTTATACTTCGTACTATTAAATAGTGTCTATAAATTTCATGGTAGGTACCAAAAGATTCATATTGAACTTCGATGGGAACTTCCCTTGAGCCAATAATGATACGTTGATCTAGTCGCCATCGGAGCCACAAAGGACTATCTAAATGGATTCGTTTTCGACGATAAGCTCCAAGTGCATCATAGGAACTACAAAAATATGGTTCCTTCTCTTTCGTATACTGATAATTATTATTGCCAACAGTTTTATTTTGATCTTTTTTGCAATTAGATAAATTATACCTATTTGCACAAATACCTCGACGATTCCCGATCGTTAATACATAGAGCCCGATTAGCATATCTTGAGTTGGTACAGAAATAGGATCTCCGATAGCTGGAGACAAGAGATTCATATGAGAAAACATAAGTAAACGAGCCTCCGCTTGAGCTTCTAAAGATAAAGGTACATGAACAGCCATTTGATCCCCATCAAAGTCTGCATTAAAGCCCTTACAAACTAATGGATGTAAACATATAGCACGCCCCTCCACTAAAATAGGTTGGAACGCCTGTATGCCCAATCTATGCAAGGTAGGTGCTCTATTCAGCAATACAGGATGTCCCTGCATGACTTCTTGAAGTATCTCCCATACAATGGGTTCTTTTTCTCGAATTTGACTTTTAGCAATCCCTATGTTGGAAGCAACGTGTTGTCTGATTAGACCACGAATTACAAATGTCTGGAAAAGTTCTATTGCTATTTCTCGAGGTAATCCACATTGATGTAATGAAAGTGAAGGGCCCACAACAATGACGGAACGCCCCGAATAATCGACCCGTTTACCAAGCAAGGTCTCACGGAATCTTCCCTCTTTGCCTTCAATTACATCTGAAAATGATTTGTAAACTTTATTATGACCATCCCTCATTGGTTGTCCGCGGATACCATTATCAAGAAGTGTATCTACGGCTTCTTGTACCAATTTCTCCTGACACATTACTAATTCCCCCGGCGTGGATCTACTTGTTGTTAATAGATCAGTAAGAGTATTGTTCCGATAGATAACTCTTCTATAGAGTTCATTAATATCCGAACTCATTAACTTACCCCCATCTATCTGAATGATGGGTCTTAACTCAGTAGGAAGAACTGGTAATAGGCACAAAACCATCCGTTCTGGTTCTACATTTGTTCGAATAAAATGTTTAGCTAATTCCATGCGTCTAACCAAAAAATCCTTTCTTCTTCGAATTTTTCTATCTTCCCATTCATTCCCGGTGGACCCTTCATCTCCTAATTCCTTCCATTCTATCAATGAATTATCTGTAATAATTCGCAAATCCGAATCGGCTAATTGTTCTCTGATAGCACCTGCTCCAGTAGAGATTTCTCTATTTCGAAATGTCTCGAAGCCTTGGGTAGTAAAAAAAAGCGGGATGCTGTATTTCCAGGATTGGATTTCATATTCGAATGAACCTCGTAATCGTAAGAAAGTGGGTTTTTTAGCTATGGGCCTAGCAAAAGAAAAATCGAGATAGGTTCCTATGGATTCCCCCTTTCAAAATCGGACGTGAGGGTTTCCTCTCATCCGGCTCAAGTAGTTAAATCAAATAAAGAAAGGGGTTCTTTCTTATTTTTTTTTTTGTTTGAGAAAACCCCCAAACAAAAGAGCTACTCTACTCCTTACTCAAGTTCTCAGTAAAGGCAAACCAATATTTCATTGATTCATTCTTCATTTGACACTTTAATTTTCTGAATTACTTATTCAATTACGACATAATACATAATAATAATACATAATAATAATAAATAAAATGTAAAATTTTTGAGTAGTCTACTTCCCTTCGAATGATGAATCCCCCCCCCTTTTTTTTTTTGAAAGGAATACTTTTGAACTCGTAAGGGATTTACTTGTTGATATATTGTTCTATTCGATCTTTTAGGTCCCTACTCACCTCGATGGTTATTCTGTGATGTCCCTTGAAGTATATATGCGATGGATAAACTCCTGTAACCATGCTATATTTGCTTACTTGAACAGAATCTCTCTCTAAAAAAAAAATAGAATGGCTAATTCCACAAAAAAGTTTTTTTTTCACGAGGTATAACTAGCAATTCTTATTTATCTATTACAGAATCGACCATGGATCAATTCCCCTTTCATTTGGAAGTATTGAGAATACACCCATAATTCTGAGCTTCATGTTACTCGTCCCAATATACATGTCAAACTAGGGGCATCCCAATCAGATTGAATGGGATGACAGTTTCTCAGTCCGAATCTGTAAAATGATAATTTCGATCAAATCACACATCGCAGTATACTAGGCCCTCTAATTCCTTAAGTGGTTTATCTAAAAGATTCGCGATATAACTAGGAAGGCGTTTCAAATACCACACATGAGTCACTGGACATGCGAGTTTTATGTATCCCATTTGATATCTTCGTACACGAGAATCAACAAATTTGACCCCGCATTGTTCACAAAATTTTTTGTCTTCCTTTTCAGCTCCGATCACTCGATAATTTCCACAAGCACAAATTCCACTTTTTATAGGTCCAAAGATTCTTTCTGCATTACCTAAAGAATTGCACTAGGTAAGCGCTTCGATGTAGCCAAGCTACCTTCGTACTGGTTCTCCAGACATGGGAAAAGAATAAAGACCCACAGCACAGGTTCGTATGAATTCGATGATACGGGAACGACCACGGTTTCATCATTCCACAGGGAGCCCCGCCTAAAGTTTATTGGTGATGGTTCTCACACTGTGTTCCCATTCGGGAATTGAGTGTTTCATCGTGAGGTAGGGTTTCGTATCACCGATAGGTCTTTCGCTCCTGTTATTGGTTCAACGGGTGCTGCCAAATGACCGAACCGCTGTAACGTAACGGAGCTGCTTGGAGAACTGGTGTACATTCGTCTCGTATTACGAAGCGAGCGTTGACCAAAAGCACTTTTTTCAAAAAAAAGGAGATTTATATTATCCCGGCCTCACGATTAGGGCATATCTCCATTAAGAGGCATAGGAGATTAGGGCATATCTCCATTAAGAGACTTGTGAGGTTAGTGGGAAAAGGAGTGTTACACACTCTAGATTTCACTGACTTTGAGACTTGTGTTGATTACATAAAGGGAAAGTAAACACTCACGCCTAATAAAGATGCCACTAGAAGTTCTGAACTTCTAGAAATAATTCACACTGATATCTGTGGTCCATTTTCACCATGTCTTACTGGTGAGCGATACTTTGCCACATTCATTGATGACTACTCTACATATATGTATCTCTATCTACTTCTTGAAAAGGTAGATGTTTTCAATGCCTTTAAATATTTTAAGAATGAGGTAGAGAAACAATCAGGAAAATCTATTAAGGTAGTCAGATCTGATAGGGGTGGCGAGTATTATGGTAGGTATACAGAGATGGGACAGAGGCCTGAACCATTAGCTAGGTTCCTTAAGGAAGAGGGTATTGTACCTCAGTACACTACTCCTGGCAGCCCTTATCAGAATGGGGTTGCAGAAAGAAGGAATCGAACGCTTAAAGAAATGGTTAGGACAATGTTAAGTCACTCTACTCTTCCTTTGTCTTTGTGGGGGGAGGCCTTAAAGACAGATGTACACATTTTGAATAAGGTTCCTACTAAAGCTGCTCCCAAAACTCCCTATGAGTTGTGGAGTGGTAGGAAATCTTCTTTGAGCTATATGCGCACTTGGAGATGTCCAGCTGAGGCCAGACCATATAACCCACAAGAAAATGCTTTTGATCCTAGGATAACTAGTGGATTCTTCATTGGTTATCCGAAAAGATCAAAAGGGTACCGATTCTACTGTCCATCACATGTTCCCATCATTATAGAAAAAGATAAGGTAATGTTTCTTGAGGATGGCGGAGTCAGTGGGAGTGGACCTTCTCGAGAGATTTCTTTTGAGGAGTTACATGATCCAGTTGAAATACCTGTGACAACTGATAACTTTGTTCCCATATTCATTCCTCAGAATGATATTCAGAGGGAATAAGAAGTTGTAGTTGGTCCACCTCAAGTGGCTCCAGAGCCAGAAGATGCTGTAATTGTTGACCAACCACCTCCTCAGGTGGATCAGGGGCCAACACTACCCAGATCTGAGAGAGTTAGGAGACCTGCCATATCTGATGAGTTTTTAGTATACCTACAGGAGGATAATGTAGACAGGGGTGACATTGATGATCCAATGATATTTTCACAAGCCATGAAAAGTGAAAAGTACACCTATTGGTTTGAAGCCATGAAGGAAGAGCTTGACTCAATGGCTAAAAATCAAGTCCGGGATCTCGTTGACTTGCCTAAAGGGTCCAAACTTATTGGATGCAAATGGGTTTTCAAAACTAAAGTGGACTCTAAAGGTAAAGTTGAGAGACATAAGGCCAGATTGGTGGCTAAATGTTTCACTCAGAGGGAGGGCATTGGCTATAATGAGACATTCTCTCTAGTTTCTAAGAAGCTCTCATTCAGGTTAGTCATGGCCTTAGTAGCTCATTTTGATTTAGAGTTACACCAAATGGATGTGAAAACGGCATTTCTCAATGGGGACCTAGATAAAGAAGTGTATATGGAGCAACCTCAAGGGTTTCATGTTAAGGGAAAAGAACACTTGGTATGCAAATTAAAGAAATCCATTTATGGACTTAAGCAAGCCTGTCAATGGTTCATAAAGTTTAGTGAAATCATTTTATCCTTTGGGTTTAAGGAAAACATCATTGATGAATGTTTATACCTAAAGGTCAGTGGGAGTAAATTCATTATCTTGCTTTTGTATGTGGATGACATCTTGCTTGCCAGTAGTGATCTTGGTTTGTTGCATGAAACTAAGGCTTTTCTTTCTAAGAACTTTGAGATGAAGGATATGGGTGATGCATGTTATGTCTTAGGCATTGAGATCACCAGAGATAGACCTTCAAGTACACTTGGTCTTTCTCAGAAAGCTTACATCTCAAAGATCTTAGAAATGTTCAACATGCAATTCTGTGCACCTGATAAAGTACCTATTGTGAAAGGAGATAAATTCAGTGATTTGCAGTGTCCTAAGAATGACTTAGAAAGGAAGCAGATGGAGCTCATTCCTTATGCTTCAGCAGTTGGGAGCCTAATGTGCCTTCAGACTTGTACACGTCCAGATATTACTTTTGCCGTGGGTATGCTTAGCAGGTACCAAAGTAACCTAGGTTTGGATCATTGGAAGGCTGCCAAGAAAGTCATGCGCTATTTGAAAGGGACTATGGATTATTTGCTCACTTACAGGAGGTCAGATCAGTTGGAGGTCATTGTATATTCTGATGCTGATTTTGGTGGCTGCCTTGACACGAGAAAGTCTACTACATGCTATATCTTCCTCTTGGCAGGGGGAGCCATTACTTGGTGTAGTGAGAAACAGAGTATTACAGTGACTTTCACTATGGCATCTGAGTTCATTGCTTGTTTTGAGGCTAGTGGACAGGCCATTCAGTTGCGGAACTTGCTCACATGTCTACCATTTATTGATTTCATCTCAAGACCTATCAAGATTTACTGTGACAATTCCGCTGCGGTCTTCTTCTCTAAGAATAATAAGGTATCCAAAGGTGGTAGAGCCTTGGATATTAAGTATTTTACTTTTAGAGATAGAGTGAAGAATCATGAAGTGTCTATAGAACATATTGGGACATATCTTATGATTGCTGACCCACTCACTAAGGGACTACCTGCTAGCACCTTTTGTAGTCATGTGATTAAGATGGGTCTTGTTAGTTCTCTTGATATGTTATGACACTTACAGTTATTTGTGATCACATTTATATCATGATTCTTCTTTTATTTTCAGCCTATTCCATTTGTTGTATATACATGTTGGTTATGGATTATGGTTGGCAGAATGTATGCTTAAGTGGTGACCAGCAGATAAACATTAAGTTTGAGTTTATCTATTAATTCAGTTTCAGTGTTCAGTTGTAGTAAGTTGGTGGCATTGTGGTACATGGAAGGTGGTGTGTGATTAGAATACATTTACCGCCATGACTCGTGTCATTTGATTTACTATACTTGAACTTCTTCAGATTCTATTAGCTAGAATGGTGTGTGGTTTTGTTTTAATCATGCGCACATGTATCGTGTTTTTCCCTTCAGGTGTAGGTCCACTATCAAATCTTCAAGTGACTTTTAAACTATATGTATGTCTATGTTATATGTATATTTTCGAAAGGAAGATTTGATATGTTTGTGACAAGATGGACCAAGTGGGAGAATGTTGGGTTTAATCCTAATATTGTGGTCCACTTGTCATTGGGCCACACACACTTAAACACACCATTAAGTCCAGTTAAAGGAATATGTTAATGGGTTGAACCCATTCAGTGCCCATTAGGATCCTGTTATGGGTGGGATCCTGCTTAAGCCCAATTGGGACTGGTCCCTCCTCTCTACATTAGTGTGCAACTCCCCATTAAGTTACACATACATACAATACGTGAGATAGAGAGAGGAAACCAGAGGGAGAACGTGGTTCCGTCGCTCCCTTCCCGGTGTTCGTGAGCGTGGATCGTCTTCCTCGTCGTCTTCCTTCTCGGTGGGATGGCTTCCGCTTCAGGTACACATCCCAACAAACCTGTCCTCAGTAATTCCAACACTTATAACCGAGAGGAGCCTATTTGACATGGACACGAAGAAACAAAAATGGATCCTACATTTTTATTACATCTTGCATGATGCTATAATAGCAACGAGAGAATTTGGGGATTGAGATCATCGCCTGCCAGCTGTGTTTAAAAATTGTTCTCGATAAGAGAAACGAGGAAATAAATTGACGCGTACTTCCATTAGTATCTGGGCCTCCTTATTGTGGAGGTGGTGTGCACGCGTGCTAGATCCAAGAAGAGAAATTACACAAATGATGGCATGCATGTTCTACAGAACGGAATATGGAGTCATAGATTAACAAAAAAGTCTATGTCCCTTGTATAGTTAGAAAAGTATTTATTCATATAATATAATTTCACTAAAAATTCTCATTCTTTGAAAGTTTATCGTATCATACGTATCGTCGTATTGAATTGTGATAGTTTTACGGTTGTACACTTTAGTACAATGTGGTACATTATATGAGATGTTGCTTCCTTGGTTCCTGAGTAATTCCCTCTGGCATGATTCCTGCAGAAGAACTCGAATCCTTGAAGAGACCATGATGGGAGAGTTGTAGAGATCTGAGCACGGAGTAACGGAAGAATTGAAGAGGAAAGAACATAGAGAAGAAGAGTAACAAGAAGCTAGGGCCAACTGTGTCGTTGCTATCGCAGCCCATCTCTGTATTTATATTATTTACAGGACTCCGATCCTAAAACTATGCCACAACTGTTGACTAGTATTCCCCAAACTTGTAACTAACCCTGCTGTGCAGCAAGCAATTAAAGAATCATAATTCTTGATCTATTTTTCCCATGTTGTCACACCGTTGTTTGTTGAATGGCCGTTATAACCATTATAACAGTTCCTGTGTGGAGGGCCGTTTGCTAAATGCTACATTACAAACTCTTTCCCTCCTTTGAAGACCTTGTTCCCAAGATCAAAGTGAGGATATGCTGTAATAAAATCATCATAGAATTCTCATGTTGCCTTACTCTGAGGGTGATCCTTCCGCTGAATCAATATATGAGTGGCAGCCTAGTTATGCTCTCGAGTAGATGACAATCTAGAAGCATTTCTGGTTCCTTTGCCAATGACTCTAATGCTGTTGGAAGGGGAAGACTATTGACGGGATGATCTCCATGCTTCTTTTTGAGCTGAGACACATGGAAAATTGGATGGATCATACTACCGGCAGGTAGCAAAAGCTTGTAGGCTATTGCTCCAATGCGTTCAATGATTTCAAATGAACCATAATATTTGGTAGACAATTTGTTGTTGTAGCGCCTCATGATAGAGTGTTGCCTATATGGTTGGAGTTTGAGATAGACCCAATCACCAACATTATATGATTTATCTTTGTGGTGCAGATCTGCTAACCTCTTCATCCGATGTTGATCCTTAGATAAATGAAGTTTCAATTCGGATAGAATGTGATCCCTGCTGATCAATGTGTCTGCTACTACTTGTGCCTTGGCAGTGCCCGGAACATATGAGAGCAGAGTTGGAGGTGGGACCCCGTATATAGCTTCAAACGGTGTGATGCCCATTGATGTATGCATGGTGGTATTATATCAATATTCAACCCAATGAAGCCACTCAAACCAATACTTCTGTTGTTGGTAACAAAAACACCTTAGATAAGTCTCTAAACACTTGTTTAATGCCTCAACTTGCCCATCCATTTGTGGATGATATGTAGAAGACATGTGAAGTTTGATACCCTGCAATCTGAAGATTTCTGTCTAAAATTGACTTGTAAAGAGAGCATCCCTATCAAACACAATCACTTGGGGTAAGGGTGTTTCAATGCCAGAAAGTGGGCATACTTGGATAGTCTGTCCACAATTACCAAAATGGTAGTCTTGGACTGTGAAGGTGGAAGTCCCTCTATAAAATATATGTTAATATGAGTCCAAATGGTTGATGGAATTGGTAGTGGTTGTAGAAGACCTACTAGTGATTGTGTGAGGGATTTACTTCTCTGACAAGCATCACACTGTTGAATATATTGCTTAACTGTGCTACCCATACCCGGCCAATAAAAATGTATTTTAACTCTATGAAGTGTTTTATGATAGCTAGAGTGGCCCTCTTCTGGGGCATCATGATGTGCATGCAATATTGCAGGAAGCAAGGAAAAACCCTTGTGCAAATGAATGCGACTTTTAAAATAGATGACCCCCCATGTAGTGAATAAGTGGTAAGATCCAGTTTGCCTGAAGTCCACTGGTCCATGGGCTGGAGGAAATATGCATCCTCGCAGTAGGCTTTTTGTATAGAGGAGAACCAGTTTGGGATCACTACAAAACTAACAGCAACATAAGATTCCCCATAGAATCTGGAGAAGGCATCAGCCACCTTATTATGGTGCCCTATTTTATAATCCAAAGTGAAATCAAAACCCAGTTGCTTAATTAGCCACCGGTGTTGAGTTGGGGTATGAACTTTCTATTGAAGGAGATGACGGAGGCTTTGGTGATCACTAAGTATGGTGAATTTTCTACCAACTAAGTAAGACTTCCATTTTTGGACAGTATATAGTAGAGCTTCCATCTCTCGTTCATAAATGGAAAGAGCTTTTTGTTTATCGGTGAAAGCTTTGCTAAGATAAGTGACATGTTTGCCTCTCTACATAAGTACAGCTCCTAAGCTCGAGTTACTAGCATCACATTCAAGAACAAACTATTCCTAAAAAATGGGCAATGCCAAAATAGGTGCAGAAGTCATAATTTTCTTCAAGGTTTGAAATGTTGTTTCAACAGTAGAACTCCACTGAAAACTGTCCTTTTTTAACATGTGGGTTAGAGGTGCTACTATGGTACCATAGTAATTCACAAACTTTCTATAGTACCTTGTAAGCCTGAGAAAACTCCTCAGTTTTTTGAGGTTTGTTGGAGTAGGCCAATCAAGAATAGCCTCCAGTTTACTTTCCTCCATAGAGACCTGTCCCTTAGATATGACATGTCCTAGGTAAACCACCTTGGTAACACCAAATTCACACTTGGATAGTTTTGCATATAATTGATTAGTTACTAAAGTGCTGAGAACTATCTGCAAATGAACAAGATGCTCCTCCCAAGTCCTACTATAGACTAGTATGTCATCAAAGAAGACAATGACAAATTTTCGAAGGTAGGGTCTGAATATATTGTTCATAAGGTGCTGGAAGGTGGACGGAGCATTTGTAAGGCGAAAGGGCATGACCAAAACTCATAGTACCCTTCATGGGTCCAAAAGGCTATTTTATATATATCTGTGGAGGACATTATAATCTGATGATAGTTTGAATGGAGGTCTAGCTTGGAAAAATAGGTTGCCTCATACAACTCATCTAACATGTCATCCACCAGAGGAATATGATACCTATCTTTGATGGTTTGATGATTCAAAGCGCGGTAGTTAATGCACATGCGCCAACTACCATCACGCTTTTGAACAAGTAACATTGGTGCAGAAAAGGGGCTGGAACTATGTTGCAGGTGAGAATTGACTAGAAGATCTTTGACTTGTTCAATTATAGTTTTATGAAATGGGGAGTGGCGATATAGGGGTATCGAAACAGCTTTAGATTCATCAATGAGAGAAATTTTATGATCACACACTCTCTTTGGAGGTAGACCCTTAGGTTCCTCAAAAGCAAAAGAGCGAGAATACAGAAGTGAAGTTATATCAGGGTGGTAGGAAGAATATTGGGATGTGGAGGCAGGAGGGTCAATAGTCAGAAGTAAGTGCAAAGCATACAGCATAGTAGCATTCCGCAGTTCCTTATGAAATTTAGATCCAAATACTAGATGCACTTGCTCGTCCAACAATCCCTTGAAACAATATGTATGTCCCAACCAAGAGAAAGACCTGGTCATATCTTTGATATTAAGGACTATGTCTCCCAAAAGTTGCAGCCAAGTAGCACCCAATACAATATCAATACCTCCCAATGGTAAAATTAAGAAATCAAGGGTGAAAGATATACCAGGAAGCTGAAGAAGGATATCAGAGCACATGCCCTCAGAATACACGTGTTGTCCAGAAGCCAACTTGATTATATGTTGGTTGCTGCTAGAAATTGGAAGACCTAATGCTTGAACAACATAGGGATCAATAAAATTGTGGGTACTACCATTGTCAATCAAAACAAACTGTGAGGACCCATCTATCTATCCACAAATCTTCGTAGTACCTGGAGAAGATAGTCCACTGACAGATTGGGATGAGATGGAAGGTGTGCTGTCAAGGAGCAAACTCTGGTGGTCAGCTGGAAAGTTAGGAGAATCTAAACCATAATCTTATGCTTCCGATAATAATTGAATCAGAAATAATTTCTGAGCCTGACATTTGTGACCCTGGATCCACTTTTCATCACAATTGAAACAAAGACCTTTGGCTTTCCTTTCTTGCAATTGCTGGTTTGTCAGCTTCCGGACCTGTGAAAAGGCCGGCCGAGGAGTAGGTAACAAAGGAGGAAGGGAGGATGGTTGACCCCCAAAATACCTCCTCGAGAGAACCTTAACCTCTTGTATCCGAGCCAGCTCCATGGCTTGTACCAGAGATTGTGGTCTGAACGATCTCACCTCACGGGCAAATTCATCCTTCAACCCACTCAAGTAAGTGCCTAATAAGTGTTCCTTTGGTACTTGTGAGATTTGTTACAAAGCTTTTCGAATTGCCGTTGATATTCGAGGACAGATCTAGTTTGTTTGAGTTTGCTGAACATACCATGCGAGTCTAGAGATGAAATTGACTCAAACCTTGCATCTAAGGCCTTCAAAAAATCTGACCAAGAAATGTGCTCTTGTGTTGATGTGTAGTGCCAAAACCACTCAAGAGCATCACCTTCCAGATAGAAAAGTTGTAGAGATTTTGTGTATTTATGGAATTCTATTACAGTCAAAGAAACTGTTTGCTTTAAACTTCCACTCTATCGGATCAGTGGATCCGTCATAATGAGGAAAATAAGGCATTTTAGACCGAAATGGAGAGAAATTATCTGATCTACAATCAGTAACAGGAGCATGTTCTTGATGAAGAAACTGTGATTCTGGATTACTTACTGTCTGCTGGAATTCCTGTCGTATGGAGCCAACCTCCAATCGGATGGCAGCATGGAGCTCCTGGAACATGCTTACTTGTAATTCCTGGAACATATATAGTCTTCAAGGATTCAAAAGGATCAGAAGCCACGTCCGCAGAAAAACTGGAGTCGGAGGCAGGATGAGACACCAGTTTGAGATGCTGCTTTCTTGGTTCCCAGGCAATTCCCTCTAGCAGGATTCCTGCAGAAGAACTCTGAGTCCTTGAAGAGGTCATGATGGGAGAGTTGTAGAGATCTGAGCAGGGAGTAACAGAACAATTGAAGAGGGAAGAACATAGAGAAGAAGAGTAACAAGAAGCTGGGGCCAACTGTGTTGTTGCTATCGCCGCCCACCTTTGTATTTATACTATTTACATGACTCCTAGAAACTATGCCACAATTGTTGGCCAGTCTTCCCCAAACTTGTAACTAATTCTGTTGTGCAGGAAGAAATTAAAGAATCACAATTCTTGATCTATTTTTCCTAGATTGCCACGCTGACGTTTGTTGAAAGGCCGTTATAACCGTTGTAACAGTTATTGCGGCTGGCTGTTTGCTAAATGCTACGTTATATTGTCGTATCAATAATAATTTTTTAGGGTCAAACATTATTTTTTAATTAAAAAAATCACAGTGTACCCATTAATGTTAGCGCGCCGACTTTTTCACTAGTAAGTTTCAACACGATTAGTGTCCATCGATACTTTGCTATCCGAAAAATCATGCCTATACGTATCTCTATAGTTTATACAATTCTTTTGCACAACTACTTTAACATAAAGTCGCACCCAAATAAAGATGCATGCAATTTTAGCTTCTATATTGTTGTATAAAAAAGACATATATAATTACTGTACAAAGAAGTTCAAGTTGAATCTATGTCAAATAGGATTAAATTTGATATGAACTAGACTTTGAACTGACCCCAGGTTGGTCATTGATCCAACTTCACTCCCCAACTTGCACCATCCAATGGAAGAATCATTTGACTTAGACATTTGGTGACATTGGTTTTGAATTATTTGCAGTTTCTTCTCACAAGTACTCTCCTTCAAATAAATCTGTTGTTTAGAGGAGCAATTGCTTGGGACCTCCATAAACTAAGATTACATCGACATTTTATGTCTACTTGAGGTGTTTCCCTATTTTAGTCTTCAAACAAGTATAAGCACCTCTGGCCAAGTGATATCACATCTAGAAAGTAACACTAAGTAATTATTTGAACAAAAGCCACACTAGAATTGTTTTTCAGATAGCATTTGGTATATAGGAGATTTTCCTATATTGGCATAATTATGAGCATCTAGATTCATTTCCCATCATTTTTTTTCTAGTGGCAATGTTAGAGAATGTTGCTAGATGCCCAATTTTAAACGTGGGCTCGTCTCAAGTTTTGAAATAACCCTAAACCCTAAAAACTGCTTCCAACTTTCAACTTTTTATTTAGGATTTTTTACAATTAAACCCCTATAAAACTCTGTATTTACATATATTTCTTTCCTTGGCATACTGACACTTATATCTCAAATATATCTCATATTTATGCAATTATAGTCCCGTGATTCTCGTGTCATCAACCATTGATGAATATTATGAGAAAATGCAAAAAAAAATCGTCAAGACGTCCGAAATCTAGAAAATGTCTCCATCCCTCCCTCCCTCTCTCTCTCCACCACTGGCATCCCCCCTCTGCCCCCATCCTGGTGGCAATATCTGTTGTGTTATCTCCCCCTTCCATCTCTTGCTGCTATTCTCACTTACCCTTGTTGTACCCCCCTCTTTTTCACATCCCATATTGGGTGGGTTCTCCAACATTGGGCCCCATCTCCAACTAGGGGTACAAACTCGAGTGGGGAGTTGTTTCGGCGCTCTGCTCTCTACTTCCTCCCTCTTTCTTGCTGCCCTTTCCACCCACCACTGCCACCCCTCTCTCTCTCATAGCCCTTGCTGGGCACAGAAGCCGACACTAGAGGGGGAGACCCGCACTAGTACTCTTCTTCTCCTTTTGCTCTATATCCCTGCCACCACCACCTCTATGTCTCTCTCTTCCCAGTGCAAACTTGCAACTGCGACCTTGACTCCTCTACCTACAGTCCCTCTACCTCACCGGCAATAACTTTCTCTGGCCTCATTCTATGAAGGTCAACCCCCCAGCAGCAGCTTGCCTCCGTCAAGATGGTCGGGTGGTGGCATTGGAACTCGCTGGCCTCCGGTGCACCCGGGTGGTCCGCCTCAACCCACGCTTCACCGTCGACGTTGGGGGTGGGGGTAGAGAACTCACAAGCCACCCTTCCTCTCCCCCACCCCTTCCTATCGGCCCCTCTCTCCCCCACCAGAGCTCGTAGGCTCCCCTCCCTCCCGGTCCTCTTCCCATCGGAGGGCACTCGTAGACCCCCCACCCCGCTTCCACTCCCATTATCGCCACCATTACCCTCACCACTGCCTCCTTAGAAGCCACCACCTCCCGCGTCGCTAGTGCTACCACCAAACCCACCCACGTCGCTGCTACCTTCACCTTGACCGTCGCCACTGTAGACACGTCATCTTTGATATTTTTACTGATATATTTCATATTATTACACAGCAATGCGGCTCACACTTTCTATTTATCTGAGTGATTTTCATAATCTATGTTGCATATTAAAAAAATAATAATAATAAATAAATGAGAAAATGTTAAAATAATAATAATAATAACAACAAAAAAGAGAGAGAAATAAATACAAACCCCCCCAAAATATATATATATATAGTTGTGTTTATATAAAAAATAGTATACTTATTTTTCTAGTAATTTTATTTTTACATAAAACACAAAATATAAAAAAAGAAACAACATAATATATATTTGAGATTTTTACATATATACCCTCGTAAAGTTCGGTTATATCAAATATACCCCTCATCTGAGTATATTATCGTGAATATCCTCGAAATATGGGTAATGTCATGATTATGCCCTCGCTGTAACTACCGTGTGTTTAACCCGAGTTAAGTGTGAGTTAAAGAGTAAGATTTTTACATATATACCCCTATAAAATTTGATTTTGTCATATATACTCTAGATCTAACGACCGTAGATGACATATTTCAGAGAATATTCTCTTCCCGTCGACGACAGTAAATTAAAGAGTATAATCGTAACATTTCTGTCTAAATGAAGGATATTCATGGTAATATGATCAGATGAGAGGTATATTTGACAAAATTGAACTTTCTGAGGATATATATATATAAATCCCTATGTATTTATAGTTGTGTTTTTATATAAAACAAACAAAAACTAGATATATATATATAAACATAAACCAACAAAACAAAAAAAAAATAAATAAATAACTATCATAATACCTACCCCACACCCCATTTATTTTTACATCTTGTACCTCCCTCTCTCCCCCAAATAATTCCCCCCTAACCATCTAATCTCTTTTCTCTCTCTCCCTATCTCTTACGTAACCCACTCTCTTATTCTTCTCCCACGGTCGCCACATTCCTCCCATTGCACTAACAACCCACTCCATCATTCTCTCCGCACACACTCCCTCATTCGATTCTCAACTCTCCCATTCCGAAAACCCACTGCCGTGGCCTCCCTGATTTCACTCTCTCAACCCCATCATTCCGAAAACCCAGCTGAACTCCCTCATTCATTCCATTCTCTCCGGCCCCTCTCACTTCTCTTCCCATCGGAAGCCAACCTACTCCCCATCCCACTCTCTCATCTCTGATTCCCTCAACTTCCTCCTCTCCTTCTCTCCACTGCCAACCTCCCATCCCCTCTCCACTCTGCAGCCGAACACCCCCCTGCCGCAGCACCCCCTCCGCCTGGGTCTCTCCACACGCTGCCGCAGCCCCTCTCCTTCTACCAACGCCACAACCCCCTCCCTGCACCTCACGACGCCATCAGTCCCTTCGCCTCACCCTCCTCACCTTCACCATCGCCGCTGCCAACCCCATCTCTCCCCATCGCCTCACTCTCCCTCCCTCATACCTCTCACGCCGGCGACCCACTCTCCCCACTTCCTCCTGGCCGCTCTACCTCTCTTCCTCCTTCCTGAAAGCCACCACACAAGCCACGTTCCACTTCTCTATCTAACACCAAACCGCCACCCCCGCCTCCGAGGATCTCCAAACCCACGTCGCACCCTCTTCTCACCACCTCCTACCCCTCTCTTCCCTGCCGTGAACCACCCCCGGCCTCCACTCCTCTCTTTCTTCCCTCTCTCCCCATCTCTTCCCTCACCTTCTCTCTCTCTCACAACCCACCTCTTCGGCCGCCGCGTTGCCATCTCCATCCTTCTCTCTCTAACCCGCGAGACATTCCCCCTGCTCTCACCCTCTCCCTCATCCGACCACCGGCGTCGTCACCCCCTCTGGGCAGCGCCCTCACATGCATGCATGTCCATTCCTCTCTCTCCCTTTCTGTCTTCTACGCATGTAGCAGCGTCCCTCTCCCTCTGTACGCACACGCGCGACCTCCCCCTGCGTATCCGTCCTCCATCTCCCTGCTCCCACCATGACACCCCTCTCTCCGTCGTGAACCTCCTGCTAACCTCTCACCCTCTCCCTCCTCTCTAGCCCACACCCTCTCAAGCCACCCTTACACCGCCGGCCCTCCTTTCCCCCTGCCAGCACCGGCCGCGAGCTTCACCTCCACAACCACCTCACCTCCAGCTTGCTTTTCCTGCTCTGCTATATTCCCTGCTCCCCCCCTGGCTGTCCATTTTCTTCTTCCTACACACCACCCACCTGCATCACCTCCCAGCCGCAGACCCCTTCAACCCTCTCCCCACCGTCGCTCTCCCTTTCTCTCTTCTCTCCTACGTACCCCCCACTCTCACTCCCTTCACTCACATCTCCCACCACCCTGCTAACGCCGCCGCGGCCATCCACCACTCGGCCATCCTCCAGCAACCCCCCCTCTCCCCTCTCTCACTTCCACTCCGACAACACACCCGTCGCCAGCCACTACCTGCCACCTCCGGCCATAGCACAGCGCCGTCATACCAAAGCTATACCACCTCCATCTCCCCGGTGCTGCATCCAGTGGTCACGGCCGACCTCTCTCTCTCCTCGGTCGTCGCCTGCCGGTAGGTGGTCTAACTGCTGGGCATTTGGGAAAGTGAGAATATAATATCTGTGAGACTCTGACAATATTCGAGAAATTATGCTAGTGGGATATCACGTGCATATACAATCTTAAACTAACGTGTGCACCATAGTCGAGATATATGTGAGAGATGTGAGATTTTCTTTAATGTACAATTATTGACTATTTGACTAGTCAAAATATTTTACCTTTTACGTAAAACTAGTCATAAATCAAAAAAAATAACAATAATCTTACTATGTTTTCTGTGCACAAGAGGCGACCCTCTTTCCTTGCACCGGAAGTAAATCTGAAATCCATTTATTTGCTTCGGCCGACTCTGTGATAAAGTTTAAATTATATCTTTGTTTAGAATTTCAAATGTTATTGTGATACAGAACCGTAGAATATGAAGATTGTTATGAATATCAGAATTCCCTGAAAATTATTTACCTGAATTGACTTAATGATAATGTAAATCTATAGTTTATTCAACTGTATAAAATTGAGTTTTTGTTCTGATAACATAGATACCTGCCAGAATTTTCTTTGGTTCATATAATATTAACTTTATTCATTAGGTCATCCTGTTAGTTCACGTATCTTGTTTAAATGTTATATACTTTTGTATCCATGTTAAGATAACATATCCGACGTACGTGTTACATCTTGCATAAAATAATAATAATTAAAATTTTAAATGTCATCACATAATATTGTCATACTAATTTCATTAATTCTTAAATAGTTATATATTTACATTTATATCTTTGTTTATTGACATAGATACATATTCATGATATTAGAAATTAAAAATTACATTGATATTAGTCATTTAATGATTAATTAAAAAAATTAGACATGATATTTTTTTTGCATGTTTAATTATTTTATCAATTAATTATTTTGATCACAAATTAAACAAGACAAAACAAAATTCAAAACCCCTCACAAAGAAAATGATTGAATTAATCAACATGAACCTTAGTTTAATTTTTATCATCATGGTTAGGCTTATTAAATTAAGCTGTTATATTTTCAGATTTATTATAATTGTAATGGCCAGTAAACTCGTTGCTTCAGAGTTGGCAAAATTAGACAAACTTAATGGAACCAACTTTGACATGTGGCACCGGAAAATCCGATATGCCCTTATCCATGACAACATAGAACATGTCATTGACACCAATGCTCCAGAAGTTATTGAAACATCCACGGAAGTGGAAAAGAAAAAACAAGAGCAATTGTTAATAGATGACAAAAAGGCTAAGAACCTAATGCTCATGTTCATGGAGGATAATTTAATAAAATTTTTCGAAACTTATAAAACCTCCAATGAAATGTGGAAAGCTATCAAAGAGAAGTATGACACCAAAATAGAGGTGCATACTCAACTCTTATTGCATCGTTACAACACATGTAAGGTGCAGGAAGGTGATAGCGTTGTCGAGCATGTAAACAAAATGATTGTCATGGCTAAGGAGCTATCGACCGCTGGAATCGAAATTCCAGAGAAGATGCAGGTGGCGACTATATTGAATAGTTTACCATCATCATTAGACATGGCTGCCACAACCTTAAGAATGAGTGGTTTTGTTATAAGTGTCACAGATTTGCCAGCTGGGTTAGCAATTGAGCAAGACATTATGGTCAGAAGAAAAGAACTAGAAGCACACTTGCAGGAGGCCAATGCCGTACATCGAAAGCCCACCGGCCAGAATCATCCACTCGGAACGTAAAGGCCCAAATTTAAGGGCAACAAATTCCAAGGCAAAGGAAAGAAGGTTCCTCGTGGTGCTTGCTACTCATGTGGGAAGTTTGGTCATTTTATAGCAAATTATCCCCAAAAATATGGCAATGAGGGTGGAAGCAAAACATCCAAAAAATAGAAGAGCTGGAAAGAGAGAATTTATCGGCGTCACGGAATGCAATGCCGCGATTGCCGACTCAAATGAATGGTGGGTCGATTCTGGAGCCACTCGTCACATTGCCAAGATGAAGAAGGGGCTGGTGACGCTGAACAAGCTCAAGACATGAGAACAGATGATATATATGGGTAACAACACCTATCTTGATGTAGAAGGTGTTGGTAGATATAGGCTGGATCTTGGGGATAACATCATGGTCCTCAAGAATGTGTTCTATGCACCTTGAATCCGGCGGAATCTGATCTCTGTATCAGCCTTGGTGAAAAATGGCCTGGAAGTGCGTTTCTACAACAACCGAGTGTCAATAGGGAAAGATAGGAAACTACTTGCCATGGGGAGGTTTGTCCCCGAGCATGATTTATTCTGTATCCCTGTAATTGACACTGGGAATAATAATATTGAAGATTCTGAGTATTCCTTGTGTTCTTTATCAGAATGTGATCTATGCGATTTTAGATTGGGACATCCCGGAAAATCTAAAATGGAACGAATGATTAAGATGGGTCTACTGTCGGGTTTGTCAAAGGTGGAACTAACACCTTGTGAACATTACTTAGTAGAAAAAATGACTAAGAAACCCTTCGCAGTAGGACATAGATCGAATGAATTGTTAGGGTTGGTCCACTCGGACATTTGTGGCCCCCTAAGTATAAAGACATATAACAACAAGGAATATTTCATAACTTTCATAGATGATTATTCCAGATTTGCCTATGTTTATCTGATTTCTACAAAATCAGAGGCATTTGATTACTTCCGAAAATATAGAATGGAAGTGGAAAGGCAACATGGAAGGAATATTAAGGTGTTGAGAACGGATAGAGGTGGTGAATATAACTCAAAGGAATTTGAGTTATATTGTCAAGAACACGGAATCAAAAGATATGTGACAATGTCTTACAGGCCACAACAGAATGGTGTGGCAGAAAGAAAGAATAGAACTTTGATGAATACTGTTAGATGTATGCTATCGCATTCAAGTCTCCCTAAGAATTTGTGGGGAGAGGCATTGCTTATGACAAATCATATCTTAAACAGAATTCCCACAAAATCCGTATAAAGTACACCTTATGAATTATGGAATGGGAGGAAACCCGACTTGAGTCACCTCAAAAAGTATGGGTCTATTGCCCACGTTCTCATTCCGAGTCAACTTAGAGATAAGTTAGACTCAAAGACATTGAAATGTAGATCCATAGGGTATTGTGAGAAATCATCTGGTTATAGATTTTTCCATAAAGAAAAAGGGATCATTGAATATAGGGATGCGACATTTCTAGAAAATCTAGAGGAAGAGGAATCTCATGAAAAAGAGAAGGAACCTCTGGTTGTAATAGATGATGACTATTACAATGATGTCCCTAGAAATGATCCAGAAATTGAGGAAGAACCTCAAAATATGGAAAATGAACCAGTGCCTATGAATGAAATGCAGCTTGATCAACTCGGAATAGGCAACAAAAGATTGAAAACTCCACCAGCATAGATGGATGATTATCATTTGTATTCCTGTGAGCCTTCATGTCTGATGATAGACATGGAAGACGAAAATTACGTAGATCTCATGAATTATGTAGATGCGATGAAATTGCATGATACAGAATCATGACAAGATGCTATGAATGAAGAAATTGATTCCATGAAAAGGAACAATGTATGGGAATTATGCGATCTTCCAAAGAATCGAAAGACTATAGGATGCAAATGGGTATTCAAGAAAAAGCTTAAAGTTGATGGGTCTATTGATAAATATAAGGTCCGGTTAGTTGCCAAGGGGTTTACACAGAAACTAGGTATAGATTTTCAAGAAATCTATTTTCCAGTGGCTAAGTTTGCATCTATAAGAATGATCTTGGCAATAGTTGCATATTTTGATCTGGAGCTGCACCAGATGGATGTAAAAAAAACATTCCTTAACAGAGAGTTGAAGGAAGACATCTATATGAAATAACCTGAGGGATTTCAGGTAGAAGGCCAAGAGTAAAAGGTATGCAAGTTGAAGAAATCAATATATGGTTTAAAATAATCTTCTAGACAATGGTATCTCAAATTCCACGAAGTCGTTGTCCAACTAGGGTTTGTTTCAAACAAGTTGGATAACTGTGTGTATGTCATGAAAAATGGGAGTAAGTATATCGTGTTATCCCTATATGTGGATGATATTTTACTCGTCAGTAATGACATAGAAATATTGAATAAAGTCAAATTAGAACTTAGTGGAAAGTTTGAGATGAAGGATATAGGTGACGCATCCTATGTTCTTGGTGTACAAATCCTAAGGGATAGAAAGTTTTGAATGTTGAGTATAAACCAAGAAAAATATTTGAGGTCTGTATTAAAGAGATTCAGAATGCATAATAGCAATCCGGCACCTACACCGTTAGTCCTTCGGATCCTTCTTCGTGGGTCCCGGATCTGATTTTTTGGAGTGTCCGACTCTGTTGTGTCTGAAATTTCATTTTGGTCATCTTTCGTGTTCGGATCGGCGCGATCCGGAGTTGTTTCGGAGGCTTGGAGGCGTTCCGCAGCTTTTTCGCGCGTGTTTTCTGATTTCCGGTGTGTGTTTCGACAATTCCTTCGGAACCTCGCTGCGGGTGAACCGGGTCGTTCACCTGGGCACGAGTGGTACCGTTGCGATCGGTGCGTCCTGAGGATTTCGGAAATGTAATTTTCTATTTTTCGATATTTTTCAAATTTTCTGAATTTTCCTATAAATACCCCCCTATTTTCTCTCTCCCCCCACCTTCTTCTTCTTCCTCCTTTCTCCCCCACCGTGAGCACCGCCCCCTCTTCCTCTCTTCTTCGTCCGGCGAGACCGCGGCGGCGTCCCCTCCGGCTGCAGACGGCACGGGGCGACGGCGTGGTGACGACAGCGGCGACGAGGTGATCGTGGAGGCGTTCGTGGGTCGTGGGAGCTCAAGGAAGAACGAGGGTTTTCAAAGCATTTTCTTGCGATCGGGGACGATCCGGCGGAGCATTCGCTCCATTGAGGTAGGGTGACGTTCCCTAGCTCCCCGCCGTTCATTTCCGTGGTTTATAGGCCGAGGGGATGCCGAAAGGGGCGTGATTGAGCGGGTTTGGGGTTTTCCATGATTTGGGGAGAGCTCGCCCGATCTATGGATTTAGCCCGTGATTTCACGTTTTGGTGGCTTAGATACATGCTAGGGGTCCCTAGGGGTCTTCCCCTTTAATTTCCCCCTCTCCGGTGGAGGTACGGGGGCGTGGTCGAAGTTTTTGGGCGGTTCTGCCGTTTTCACCGTCGGGTGCGTGTAACGGTCCTTCCAGGGACCGTTACATGATGTAACGCGCCTTGGAAAGGCCGTTACATGCCCTTTGCTAGCTTGTGGGGTCATGGGCTGTGACGGTCCCGCGATAGACCGCCACAGCCGTGTGACGCGCCTGGGAGGGTGCGTCACAGCCCCTGTTAACCAGCTGGGGGCTGGGAGTGTGACGGCCCCCGCCAGACCGTTACTTGCCTGTAACGCACCTGGGGTGGACCGTCAGAGGCATCCGACCGTTGGTTTCTGACCGTTGGGGGTCAAGGCGTGTGACGCACCAGGACTGGCACGTCACAGCCTTGTGACGGCCTAGGGTGGGTGCGTCAGAGCCGTTTTACCCCCAGGAAGTGTAACGCCCCTGGGCTGGGCCGTTACGTTCTGTGACGCACCTGCTTAGGCGCGTCACAGTCTGTAACGCGTCAGGGCAGGCGCGTTACATTTTGTTTTGGCGCTGAGAGTGTGACGGCCTGCGTAGGACCGTCAGGCTTCCTGTGACGGTCCTGCCTAGACCGTCACTTGCCTGTGACGGTCTTGGGGTGCACCGTCAGGCGCCTGGTTGCCCCGAGAGGGCTGCAACCCCGTTTTTAGTCCGAATGTGGTCGCCGTGCGACGGGGCCGGTACGTGGACTGGTCCCCGTACGTCGTCGGATGCGGACATTATTTTTCGTTGACTCGAGAGTCTACTCCTTCAGTGACCCTCCACTAGTCGTAGCCTACCAGTACGCGTGTGCTGGTCGCACCAGGGAGTGGTGTACGAGCTGACCCTTAGAGACGGTTTGTGGACCGGTTACCGTTGGGCCCCACGTCTTGCAGCCAGAGTCCGGCTGAGGGGGAAACCGGTCAGAGGGCCAGACCAGGGACGCGCGGTCTGTGTGTGCACACGTGGTTGGGGGCGGTTGGACCCACGTCGACGGGCGTGACTCCAGCTAGTCACTTGTTTGTGGTTACTTGTACGGTGTTCGCGCCTTTGGTAGGAGCTACCACGTCAGACGGTTCACCTGCGGCGCGGTGTAAGTCGTCGGGGGACGCTACCGGCTGTACTTCTAGTGGGAGGTACTCCTGTCGCGTATGGAGTGTCAGACTGTCAGTTTCGTGGCTTTGACCTTTGGGTTTGCCGGGTCGACCGTTGAGTTCGGTTGTCTCACCGTGGCACGTGTGCCGGTTTACGTGCCGTAGGGTCTTTGTTGTGTAGAGTACATGGCTTTCCTTTTCGAGGTACTCTCCTATCGCTAGCGTAGTGGTTTCTCATTTTACGAGGTAGGGTTCGAGTGATCCCTACAGAGTCTTGTTCCGAGACTCATTCCCTGCGTGTTTTCACCGTGTTTCAGGTGAGGCGCCGCCCCGGGGGAGCGCGTCTGGGGTGCAGCGTGGTGCGGGTGCCCAGAGGTAGTGCCAGAGGTCAGAGCCGGGGCATGCCCCGTGTAGCTGTACTTTTCTTTCTTGTCTCTGTACTAGTTGTGGACTACTGTTGTTATTTTATGGACATGTAAAATGCTAATTTATTTCCTGCTTAATATTATAACTGTTTAATTTCTACAATTACCTGTGATACTTGTGTAGTTTCCACACCATCCTTCTAACCCTTCCGAGTCTTCGGACTCGTGGGTGGCGGTGCGAGTCTCGGGTTATCGGGCCTTCCCGATAATCGGATTCTCGGGTCGTTACAGCTGGTATCAGAGCGCGGTTGTGGAATTACATGTGAATCATAGGTAAGTGTAGTGGTCCACTTGTCCACAACAATGATGTACAGTTGACACTAGCATCGGGCATCGTGTGTTTTTCTTGACCATGCCGTTTTCGTGTTTTCTGTCTTTTGCTTCAGGAGCGAGTATGGCGCCGAGGTGGAGCACTCGCTCTCAGCAGGGGCAGTCGGCTGGAGGTCAGGAGATCCAGCAGGGGGTCCAGGGGGACCAGGAGGAGCATAGCAGAGCGCCACTAGGAGCTACCGAGGCCGCGGCTACTGCGAGGGTTCCGGGGGCCGAGGATTTCTTCCGTGGCATGTACCAGCTTATGTCTCAGTAGTTCGGCGGAGAGGCTGGTGAGAGCTCGTCAGCCAGGGGTGGGCCAGGCTGTGCAGTGAGAGACTTTCTGCAGTTCCATCCGCCTTACTTCAACAGCCATGCAGACCCTGATGCGGCTCGTGATTGGCTTGATGAGATGGAGCGGGTGTTCAGTTCTGCGAAGAGTGCTGCCGAGGACAGAGTGGTGTTGGCCTACAACCAGTTGCAGGGTACGGCTCGGAAGTGGTGGTCTTCCGAGTGGAAGACGTCCTTTCAGCTTCGTCCACTTGAGCAGGTCGAGTGGGACGACTTCGTCAGTGCTTTCGAGCGTACGTACTGTCCAGATTTTGTTGCTACGCAGCGGATGCGAGAGTTTCTAGAGCTGGTACAGGGCGACACGTCCGTGTTGCAGTACATGGCCCGATTTGTCGAGCTGGGTCGGTATGCACCTCACATCATGGAGCATGAGAGGGTGAAGACCGCGCAGTTTGTTCAGGGTTTGAGGCAGGAGCTGAGGCACCATCTGATTGCGAACGGGGCCACTGATCTAGAGACAGCGTCTCGTGTTGCGGCTTCTTTGGAGATGGATATGCAGAGGGCCCGAGGACCGATCAGCCATGGGTAGTCTTTGTCAGGTCGCAGCCAGCAGTCGGCTACCCAGCAGCAGGGTTCTTTCCAGCATGCGATGAGTGGTTCAGGAGTGCCGGCACAGGCAGCGTCGGTGACAGGATCTGCGTCCTTTGGCACGAAGGTCAAGAAGTTTTTCAAGAAAGGGTTCGGCAAGAAGAAGTCCAAGGATCAGGGGCAAGCTTCATTGGGCAGTGTACAGCAGCCGATCCCTTGCAGCGTCAGGGATCAGTGGGTGGGTCGCGAGGACCGTGTCCACGGTGTAGTGGGTTCCACCCAGGCAAGCAGTGCACGGCACCGATTATCTGTTTTCGGTGTGCCCAGCCAGGGCACACGGCGCGTGACTGTCCTCCGAGGCCACCGCAGCAGCAGGTTCCCCAGCAGCAGATGCAGTAGCAGCAGGGACAGTATCCGCCGCTACCCAGGTCAGCTAGTGTGGGAGGCAGGCAGAGAGCTCGAGGCCAGATCATGCACATGACCAGGGCAGAGGCAGTGGCGTCGCAGCTCGTGGAAGATACCGTTCAGATTTTGGGTTGTGCGGCTCGGGTTTTGTTTGATTCTGGCGCGTCTCATTCGTTTATTTCGGAGGATTTCGCGTTGAGCATCGAGGAGCCGGTGACCCAGTTGTCCTGTGATTTGGCAGTGGAGTTACCTTCGGGTGATTTTATGATCACTCCGTATTACTTCGATCAGGTTCCGGTTTGGATCGATGGGCGGAGTATGCCAGGCAGGTTGTATGCATTGCAGCTTCGGGATTACGATGTGATTCTGGGCATGGACTGGCTCGAGACTCATGGAGCGGTAGTGGATTGTGGAATGGAGAGGGTCTACTTCCAGCATCCGAGCAAGCGGACCTTCTATTTCCAAGGTATCCGTTCCACCTCTTCTCGATTCCTCATTTCTGCTATTCGAGCCCGTCGGTTGCTTGATTCTGGTTGTCAGGGTTTTCTCGCGTCCGTGGTTGTGTCTGACCAGATGGAGCCGAATGCCGAGGACATTCCGGTGGTGTGTGAGTTTCCCGATGTCTTTCCCGAGGAGTTGCCTGGATTACCTCCCCAATGGGAGATCGATTTTGTGATCAAGGTTGTGCTTGGTACGGGACCTTTGGCGAAGGCTCCCTACCGTATGGCCCCCGCTGAGTCGAGGGAGTTGAGGGCGCAGTTGCAGGAGCTGTTGGCCAAGAGGTATGTTCGTCCTAGCTTTTTCCTTTGGGGTGCGCCCGTGTTGTTTGTGAAGAAGAAGGACGGTAGTCTGCGGCTGTGCATTGACTATCGGCAGCTGAATGAAGTGACCACTAAGAACAAGTATCTGTTGCCACAGATTGATGATTTGTTCGACCAGCTTCAGTCTGCGCGAGTGTTCTTGCAGATTGATTTGCGGTCCGGTTACTATCAGCTGAGAATTCGCCAATCCGATGTAGAGAAGACTGCATTCAGTACGAGGTACGGGCATTATGAGTTTTTGGTGATGCCGTTCGTGCTCACCAATGCCCCAGCAGCCTTCATGGACTTGATGCAGAGGGTGTTTCATCCGTATTTGAACCAGTTCGTGGTCATCTTCGTGGATGACATCCTTGTTTATTCGCAGTCTGCCGAGGAACACGACTACCATTTGGGTATGGTGCTGCAGACGTTGCGAGATCACCAGTTGTATGCGAAGCTCAGCAAGTGCGAGTTTTGGCTCGGTGCGGTGCACTTTCTGGGGCACGTGATTTCTGGTGATGGCATTTCTGTGGACCCCGCCAAGGTCGAGGCAGTAATGCAGTGGCCAAGGCCGAGGTCGGTGACGGAGATCCGGAGTTTCTTGGGGGTTACGGGCTATTATCGCCGGTTTATCTAAGATTTTTCTCGTATTGCGGCCCCGATGACTAGACTCACGTGGAAGGATGTGCCTTTCATCTGGTCTGAGGAGTGTGAGCAGAGCTTCAGGGAACTGAAGAGATTGCTCACCTCGGCTCCGGTGTTGGTTTTACCTTCTGGATCAGGAGGTTTTGTAGTGTGTACAGATGCTTCCGGGGTCAGATTGGGTGCTGTGTTGATGCAGCATGGTAGAGTGGTGGCTTATGCATCTCGGCAGCTAAAGTCCCATGAGGAGAACTACCCTACCCATGACCTTGAGTTGGCGGCGGTGATCTTCGCGCTGAAGATCTGGAGGCATTATCTGTACGGTGAGAAGTTCGAGGTGTTCACTGACCATCAGAGTTTGAGGTACGTGTTCTCGCAGAAAGACCTGAACCTCAAGCAAAGGCGTTGGATGGAATTTATGAAGGATTATGACTTCACCCTGTCTTATCAGCCTGGCAGGATGAATGTCATCGCCGATGCCCTGAGTCGGAAGGTCACGGTCAGTGACTTGATGTTGAGGAAGTGGAGGCTCTGGGAACAAATGCCCGAAGTATCCTTCAGGCTCAAGATTCCCCAGGAGCCAGGGTCGGCAGTGCTTGCGAGTCTGACTGTCACTCCTGCTATCCGTCGTCAGGTGACAGAGGCTCAGCTTGGGGACCCCGAGTTGCCCCAGATTCTGGCGATGGCTGATGTGGAACTCGGCGAGGACGGTGCTGCGAGGTTTCGTGACAGGCTGTACGTCCCAGCGGAGGAGCAGATTCATCGTGCGGTGCTGCGCGAAGCTCATGGGAGCAGGTACACCGTACACCCGGGTGCGACGAAGATGTATCGAAACTTGTGAAGACAGTTCTGGTGGCCTGGCATGAAGAGAGGTGTCACGGAATTTGTGGCCAGGTGCCTGATCTGTCAGGGCGGAGCATCAGCGACCAGGAGGTACTCTCCAGCCCTTGGATGTTCCTACGTGGAAGTGGGACCACGTGACCACGGATTTTGTGGTGGGGTTGCCGAGGACCCCGGGTGGGCAGGACAATATTTGGTTGCTGGTGGATCGACTGACGAAGGTGACTCGGTTGTTACCGGTCAAAGTCAGCTGGAGCATGTCCAAGTTGGCTCGTTTGTATGTGGAGCGGATCGTGCCGTTGCATGGGATTCCCGTTTCGATCGTGTCAGATCGGGATCCGCGCTTCACTTCTGGATTCTGGAGGAGTTTCCAGCGAACTCATGGCACGGAGTTGGCTTTTAGCTCGGCGTATCATCCTCAGTCTGATGGTCAGTCTGAGAGGACCATCCAGACTTTGGAGGACATGCTGAGATCCTGCTGCCTGGAGTGGTAGGGGAGTTGGATTCATCACCTACCATTGGTGGAGTTTACCTATAACAACAGCTATCATTCGAGCATTGGTATGGCTCCCTATGAGGCTCTGTATGGGCGTCCTTGCCGGACTCCACTTGATTGGTTTGAGGTTGGTGAGCGTGTTGTGACGGGACCAGAGTTGGTGCAGCAATGCGTGGATGTGGTGCACTTGGTTCGTCAGAACATGTTGGCGGCCCAGAGTCGGCAGAAGAGCTATGCTGACCGTAGGAGGCAGCCTCTCGAGTTCACCGTGGGCGATCGTGTGTTTTTGAGAGTTTCTCCGATGAAGGGGGTGATGTGTTTTGGACGGCGTGGGAAGCTGAGTCCCCGCTACATTGGTCCTTTTGTGATCTTGAAGCGCATCGGTGAGGTTGCTTACCGGTTGCAGTTACCCCTTGAGTTGGCGTCGGTGCATGACGTGTTCCACGTCTCGATGTTGCGAAAATATGTGCCCGATGACTCTCATGTGCTCGAGATTTCTATTTGACCTGAGGTCACTCCAGATCTCTCTATCCCAGAGTTTCCGATCCACGTGGAGGATTGGAGAGAGCAGCGCCTGCGGAACAAGGTCATCACCTTGGTAAAGGTGGTGTGGCAGCGACACTCTGGTGGGGAAGCTTCTTGGGAGCGTGAGGACGAGATGCGTCAGCAGTTCCCGTACCTGTTTGAGTGAGTCTTCCTCTTCTTTCCCCTTGGGTTGTTCTCAATTTCGAGGACGAAATTCCCTAAGGGGGGAGGGCTGTAATATCCCGGACCATTCGGATCCTTCTTCGTGGGTCCCAGATCTGGTTTTTTAGAGTGTCCGGCTTCGTTGTGTCCGAAATTTTGTTTCGGTCATCTTTCGTGTTCGGATCGGCGCGATCTGGAGTTGTTTCGGAGGCCTGGAGGCGTTCCGAGGCTTTTCCGCGCGTGTTTTCCGATTTCCGGTGTGTGTTTCGGTAATTCCTTCGGAACCTCGCTGTGGGTGAACCGGGTCGTTCACCTGAGCACGAGTGGTACCGTTGCGATCGGTGCGTCTCGAGGATTCCGGAAATGTAATTTTCTATTTTTCGGTATTTTTCGGATTTTCCTATAAATACCCCCTATTTTCTCTCTCCCCCCACCTTCTTCTTCTTCCTCCTTTCTCCCCCACCATGAGCACCGCCCCCTCTTCCTCTCTTCTTCGTCCGGCGAGACCGCGGCGGCGTCCCCTCTGGCTGCAGACGGCACGGGGCGACGGCGTGGTGACGACGGCGGCGACGAGGTGATCGTGGAGGCGTTCGTGGGTCGTGGGAGCTCAAGGAAGAACGAGGGTTTTCAAAGCATTTTCTTGCGATCGGGGACGATCCGGTGGAGCATTCGCTCCATTGAGGTAGGGTGACGTTCCCTAGCTCCCCGCCGTTCATTTCCATAGTTTATAGGCCGAGGGGAGGCCGAGAGGGGCGTGATTGAGCGGGTTTGAGGTTTTCCATGATTTGGGGAGAGCTCGCCCGATCTATGGATTTAGCCCGTGATTTCACGTTTTGGTGGCTTAGATGCATGCAAGGGGTCCCTAGGGGTCTTCCCCTTTGATTTCCCCCTCTCCGGTGGAGGCACGGGGGCGTGGTCGAAGTTTTTGGGCGGTTCTGCCGTTTTCGCCGTCGGGTGCGTGTAACGGTCCTTCCAGGGACCGTTACATGATGTAACGCGCCTTGGAAAGGCCGTTACATGCCCTTTGCTAGCTTGTGGGGTCAGGGGCTGTGACGGTCCCGCGATAGACCGCCACAGCCGTGTGACGCGCCAGGGAGGGTGCGTCACAGCCCCTGTTAACCAGCTGGGGGCTGGGAGTGTGACGGCCCCCACCAGACCGTTACTTGCCTGTAACGCGCCTGGGGTGGACCGTCAGAGGCATCCGACCGTTGGTTTCTGACCGTTGATTTGACCGTTGATTTGACCGTTGGGGGTCAAGGCGTGTGACGCACCAGGACTGGCGCGTCACAGCCTTGTGACGGCCCAGGGTGGGTGCGTCAGAGCCGTTTTACCCCCAGGAAGTGTAACGCCCCTGGGCTGGGCCGTTACGTTCTGTGACGCACCTGCTTAGGCGCGTCACAGTCTGTAACGCGTCAGGGCAGTCGCGTTACATTTTGTTTTGGCGCTGAGAGTGTGACGGCCTGCGTAGGACCGTCAGGCTTCCTGTGACGGTCCTGCCTAGACCGTCACTTGCCTGTGACGGTCCTGGGGTGGACCGTCAGGCGCCTGGTTGCCCCGAGAGGGCTGCAACCTCATTTTTAGTCCGACTGTGGTCGCCGTGCGACGGGGCCGGTACATGGAGTGGTCCCCGTACGTCGTCGGATGCGGACGTTATTTTTCGTTGACTCGAGAGTCTACTCCTTCAGTGACCCTCCACTAGTCGTAGCCTACCAGTACGCGTGTGCTGGTCGCACCAGGGAGTGGTGTACGGGCTGACCCTTAGAGACGGTTTGTGGACCGGTTACCGTTGGGCCCCACATCTTGCATCCAGAGTCCGGCTGAGGGGGAAACCGGTCAGAGGGCCAGACCAGGGACGCGTGGTCTGTGTGTGCACACGTGGTTGGGAGCGGTTGGACCCACGCCGACGGGCGTGACCCCAGCTAGTCACTTGTTTGTGGTTACTTGTACGGTGTTCGCGCCTTTGGTATGAGCTACCACGTCAGGCGGTTCACCTGCGGCGCGGTGTAAGTCGTCGGGGGACGCTACCGACTGTGCTTCCAGTGGGAGGTACTCCTGTCGAGTACGGAGTGTAAGACTGTCAGTTTCGTGGCTTTGACCTTCGAGTTTGCCGGGTCGACCGTTGAGTTCGATTGTCTCACCGCGGCATGTGTGCCGGTTTACGTGTCGTAGGGTCTTTGTTGTGTAGAGTACAGGGCTTTCCTTTCCGAGGTACTCTCCTACCGCTAGCGTAGTGGTTTCTCGTTTTACGAGGTAGGGTTCGAGTGATCCCTACTGAGTCTTGTTCCGAGACTCATTCCCTGCGTGTTTTCACCGTGTTTCAGGTGAGGCGCCGCACCGGGGGAGCGCGTCTGGGGTGCAGCGTGGTGCGGGTGCCCAGAGGTAGTGCCAGAGGTCAGAGCCGGGGTATGCCCCGTGTAGCTGTACTTTTCTTTCTTGTCTCTGTACTAGTTGTGGACTACTGTTGTTATTTTGTGGACGTGTAAAATGCTAATTTATTTCCTACTTAATATTATAACTGTTTATTTTTACAATTACATGTGATACTTGTGTAGTTTCCACACCATCCTTCTAACCCTTCCGAGTCTTCGGACTCGTGGGTGGCGGTGCGAGTCTCGGATTATCGGGCCTTCCCGGTAATCGGATTCTCGGGTCGTTATAGCCCCGGAGAGGGATAAGAGCCGCTTATGGTGCCGTATGCACAAGCAGTCGGAAGCTTGATGTATGCAATGATGTGTACTAGACCGGACTTGGCATACCCAGTCAGTTTGGTAAGTAGATACCAAAGCAATCATGGCCCAGCATATTGGGAAGCTGTTAAAAGGATTTTGAAATATTTGAGAGGAGGGCCTCCGTCCCACTTCAACAGTGCACCCAAGACAAGATCCGGGAAATCCGGTGAGTGGTTCCCTAACAGCACTGTCGGTGCTATTATTGGAATTATTGGTTGGCCACATGCTAACATCTCCCACTTGGCCAACAAATTATTATATCCCCACTGTCCGTGAGTAATATAATATTTCCTTTGAATCACTCCCACTATCCGTGAGTAGTGTTTCCACTCACCATCACGATTCCAATACTCTCATTATCCATGAGTAGTATTTTCGATACACTCCCACTATCCGTCAGAGGTATCATTCTTCTCATAGTCTCACTATACGTGAGTACTATTCCGATACACTCCCACTATCCGTCAGAGGTATCATCATTTTCATTATCCATGAAAATATTTCTTTCTGACTTATATATTCCTAAGCCCTATTAAGCTAACATGCTTAATGAAATTTTCTGCTGACATACTTTTCGTCAAAGGATCGGCAATCATATCACTTGTGGGAACATAAGTTACTTTTATGTCCCCTTTCTGTACAATATCTCGAATATAGTGATATTGTACTTCGATATATTTTCGTCTTGAACTGTTTGCTCCACTGTTAATCAGGCTAATAGCCGCCTGATTATCACAGTACATCTCAATTGGTCCATCTACCAAGTTGAGATTCAAATCGTTCAAGAATCTTCTGATCCAAACTGCATGAGTAGCAGCTGTACTACATGCAACATACTCAGCTTCCTGTGTGTATCGAGCAACACACCCTTATTTCTTACTTCCCCAAGAAACAGCAGCACCACCAAAGATGAACAAATGTCCCGATGTGGACTTTCCGTCATCTTTATCTCCTCCAAAGTCTGCATCTGAATATCCGAGAACCTTAAGCGTATCAGCTTGATAAATTAGACTGTGGTGCAAAGTTCCTCTCAGATATTTCATAATCCTTTTAACAGCTTCCCAATGTGCTGGACCAGAATTACTTTGGTATCTACTTACCAAACGGAATGGGTATGCCAAATCCGGTCTTGTACACATCATTGCATACATCAAGCTTTCGACTTCTTGTGCATACGGCACCATGAGCGGCTCTTGTCCCTCTCCGGGGCATTGACCCTTAGACAACCATTTCTGATGGACTAATGGTGTAGGTGCTGGATTGCTATTATGCATTCCGAATTTCTTTAGTACATACCTCAAATATTTTTCCTGGTTTATACTCAACATTCTAGACTTTCTATCCCTTAGGGTTTGTACACCAAGAACATAGGATCCCTCACCCATATCCTTCATCTCAAACTTTCCACTAAGTTCTAATTTTACTTTATTCAATATTTCTATGTCATTACTGTCGAGTAAAATATCATCCACATATAGGGATAACATGATATACTTATTCCCACTTTTCATGACATACACATAGTTATCCAACTTGTTTGAAACAAACCCTAGTTGGACAACGACTTCGTGGAATTTGAGATACCATTGTCTAGAAGATTGTTTTAAACCATATATTGATTTCTTCAACTTGCATACCTTTTCCTCTTGGCCTTCTACCTGAAATCCCTCAGGTTGTTGCATATAGATGTCTTCCTTCAACTCTCCGTTAAGGAATGCTGTTTTTACATCCATCTGGTGCAGCTCCAGATCAAAATATGCAACTATTGCCAAGATCATTCTTATAGATGCAAACTTAGCCACTGGAAAATAGATTTCTTGAAAATTTATACCTAGTTTCTGTGTAAACCCCTTGGCAACTATCCGGACCTTATATTTATCAATAGACCCATCAGCTCGAAACTTTTTCTTGAATACCCATTTGCATCCTATAGTCTTTCGATTCTTTGGAAGATCGCATAATTCCCATACATTGTTCATTTTTATGGAATCAATTTCTTCATTCATAACATCTTGTCATAATTCTGTATCATGCGATTTCATCGCATCTACATAATTCATGAGATCTACGTAATTTTCGTCTTCCATGTCTATCATCAGACATGAAGGCTCACAGGAATACAAATGATAATCATCCATCCATGCTGGTGGAGTTTTCAATCTTTTGTTGCCTATTCCGAGTTGATCAGGCTGCATTTCATTCATAGGTACTGGTTCATTTTCCATATTTTGAGGTTCTTCCTCAATTTCTGGATCATTTCTAGGGACATCATTGTAATAGTCATCATCTATTACAACCAGAGGTTCCTTCTCTTTTTCATGAGATTCCTCTTCCTCTAGATTTTCAAGAAATGTCGCATCCCTATATTCAATGATCCCTTTTTCTTTATGGAAAAATCTATAACCAGATGATTTCTCACAATACCCTATGAATCTACATTTCAATGTCTTTGAGTCCAACTTATCTCTAAGTTGACTCGGAATGAGAACGTGGGCAATAGACCCCTACTTCTTGAGGTGACTCAAGTCGGGTTTCCTCCCATTCCATAATTCATAAGGTGTACTCTCTACGGATTTTATGGGAATTCTGTTTAAGATATGATTTGCCGTAAGTAATGCCTCTCTCCACAAATTCTTAGGGAGACCCGAATGCGATAGTATACATCTAACAGCATTCATCAAAGTTCTATTCTTTCTTTCTGCCACACCATTCTGTTGCGGCGTATATGACATTGTCACATATCTTTTAATTCCATGTTGTTGACAATATAACTCAAATTCCTTTGAGTTATATTCCCCACCTCTATCCGTTCTTAACACCTTAATATTCCTTCCATGTTATCTTTCCACTTCCATTCTATATTTTCGGAAGCAATCAAATGCCTCTGATTTTGTAGAAATCAGATAGGCATAGGCAAACATGGAATAATCATCTATGAAGGTTATGAAATATTCCTTGTCGTTATATGTCTTTATACTTAGGGGGCCACAAATGTCCGAGTGGACCAACCCTAACAATTCGTTTGATCTATGTCCTACTGCGAAGGGTTTCTTAATCATTTTTCCTACTAAGCAATGTTCACAAGGTGTTAGTTCCACCTTTGACAAATCCGACAGTAGACCCATCTTTATCATTTGTTCCATTTTAGATTTTCCAGGATGTCCCAATCTAAAATGCCATAAATCACATTCTGATAAAAAACACAAGGAATACTCAGAATCTTCAATATTATTATTCTCAGTGTCAATTACAAGGATACAAAATAAATCATGTTCGGGGATAAACCTCCCCATAGTAAGTACTTTCTTATCCTTCCCTATTTACACTCGATTATTATAGAACCGCACTTCCAGGCCATTTTTCATCAAGGCCGGTACAGAGATCAGATTCCGCCGGATTCCAGGTGCATAGAACACATTCTTGAGGACCATAATGTTATCCCCAAGATCCAGCCTATATGTACCAACACCTTCTACATCAAGATAGGTGTTGTTACCCATATATATCCTCTGTTCTCCTGTCTTGAGCTTGTTCAGCGTCACCAGCCCCTTCTTCATCTTGGCAATGTGACGAGTGACTCCAGAATCGACCCACCATTCATTTGAGTCGGCAATCGCGGCATTGCATTCCGTGACGCCGTTAAATTCTCTCTTTCCAGCTCTTCTATTTTCTGGATGTTTGCTTCCACCCTCATTGCCATATTTTTGGGGACAATTTGCTATAAAATAGCCAAACTTCCCACATGAGTAGCAAGTACCACGAGGAACCTTCTTTCCTTTACCTTGGAATTTGTTACCCTTAAACTTGGGCCTTTGCGTTCCGAGTGGACGATTCTGGCCGGTGGGCTTTCGGTGTACGACATTGGCCTCCTGCAAGTGCGCTTCTAGTTCTTTTCTTCTGGCCATAATGTCTTGCTCAATTGCTAACCGAGCTGACAAATCTGTGACACTTATAACAGAACCACTCATTCTTAAGGTTGTGGCAGCCATGTCTAATGATGCTGGCAAACTATTCAATATAGTCGCCACCTGCATCTTCTCTGAAATTTCGGTTCCAGCGGTCGATAGCTCCTTAGCCATGACAATCATTTTGTTTACATGCTCGACAACGCTATCACCTTCCTGCATCTTACATGTGTTGTAACGATGCAATAAGAGTTGAGTATTCACCTCTGTTTTGGTGTCATACTTCTCTTTGATAGCTTTCCACATTTCATTGGAGGTTTTATAAGTTTCGAAAAACTTTATTAAATTGTCCTCCATGAACATGAGCATTAGGCTCTTAGCCTTTTTATCATCTATTAACCATTGCTCCCGTTTTTTCTTTTCCATTTCTGTGGATGTTTCAATAACTTCTGGAGCATTGGTGTCAATGACATGTTCTATGTTGTCATGGATAAGGGCATATCGGATTTTTCGGTGCCACATGTCAAAGTTGGTTCAATTAAGTTTGTCTAATTTTGCCAACTCTGAAGCAATGAGTTTACTAGCCATTACGATTATAATAAATCTGAAAATATAACAGCTTAATTTAATAAGCCTAAGCATGATGATAAAAATTAAACTAAGGTTCATGTTGATTAATTGAATCATTTTCTTTGTGAGGGGTTTTGAATTTTGTTTTATCTTGTTTAATTTGTGATCAAAATAACTAAGATAAAATAATTAAACATGCAAAAAAATATCATGTCTAATTTTTTTAATTAATCACTAAATGACAAATATCAATGTAATTTTTAATTTCTAATATCATGAATATGTATCTATATCAATAAACAAAGATATAAATGCAAATATATAACTATTTAAGAATTAATGAAATTAGTATGACAATATTATGTGATGACATTTAAAATTTTAATTATTATTATTTTATGCAAGATGTAACACGTACGTCGGATATGTTATCTTAACATGGATACAAAAGTATATAACATTAAAACAAGATACGTGAACTAACAGGATGACCTAATGAATAAAGTTAATATTATATGAACCAAAGAAAATTCTGGTAGGTATCTATGTTATCAGAACAAAAGCTCAATTTATACAGTTGAATAAACTATAGATTTACATTATCATTAAGTCAATTCAGGTAAACAATTTTCAGGGAGTTCTGATATTCATAACAATCTACATATTCTACGGTTCTGTATCACAATAACATTTGAAATTCTAAATAAAGATATAATTTAAACTTTATCACAGAGTCGGCCGAAGCAAATAAATGGATTTCAGATTTACTTCCGATGCAAGGAAAGAGGGTCGCCTCTTGTGCACAGAAAACACAGTAAGATTATTATTATTATTATTTTTTGATTTATGACTAGTTTTAAGTAAAAGGTGAAATACTTTGACTAGTCAAACAGACAATAATTGTGCATTAAAGAAAACCTCACATCTCTCACATATATCTCGACTACGGTGCACAGGCTAGTTTAAGATTGTATATGCACGTGATATCCCACTAGCAAAATTTCCCAAATGTTGCCAGAGTCTCACAGATATTATATTCTCACTTTCCCAAATGCCCAGCAGTTAGAAAAATTAGTCATAAGATATTATATTTCACCTTTTACGTAAAACTAGTCATTAATCAAAAATAATAATAATAATAATAATAATATTACTGTGTTTTCTGTGCACAAGAGGTGACCCTCTTTCCTTGCACCGGAAGTAAATCTGAAATCCATTTATTTGCTTCGGCCGACTCTGTGATAAAGTTTAAATTATATCTTTGTTTAGAATTTCAAATGTTATTGTGATACAGAACCGTAGAATATGTAGATTGTTATGAATATCAGAACTCCCTGAAAATTGTTTACCTGAATTGACTTAATGATAATGTAAATCTATAGTTTATTCAACTATATAAAATTGAGCTTTTGTTCTGATAACATAGATACCTGCCAGAATTTTCTTTGGTTCATATAATATTAACTTTATTCATTAGGTCATCCTGTTAGTTCACGTATCTTTTTTAAATGTTATATACTTTTGTATCCATGTTAAGATAACATATCCGACGTACGTGTTACATCTAGTATAAAATAATAATAATTAAAATTTTAAATGTCATCACATAATATTGTCATACTAATTTCATTAATTCGTAAACAGTTATATATTTGCATTTATATCTTTGTTTATTGACATAGATACATATTCATGATATTAGAAATTAAAAATTACATTGATATTTGTCATTTAGTGATTGATTAAAAAAATTAGATATGATATTTTTTTTGCATGTTTAATTATTTTCTCAATTAGTTATTTTGATCACAAATTAAACAAGACAAAACAAAATTCAAAACTCCTCACAAAGAAAATGATTGAATTAATCAACATGAACCTTAGTTTAATTTTTATCATCATGCTTAGGCTTATTAAATTAAGCTGTTATATTTTCAGATTTATTATAATCGTAATTGCCAGTAAACTCATTGCTTGAGAGTTGGCAAAATTAAACAAACTTAATGGAATCAACTTTGACATGTGGCACCGGAAAATCCGATATGCCCTTATCCATGACAACATAGAACATGTCATTGACACCAATACTCCAGAAGTTATTGAAACATCCATTGAAGTGGAAAAGAAAAAACGGGAGCAATGGTTAATAGATGACAAAAAGGCTAAGAGCCTAATGCTCATGTTCATGGAGGACAATTTAATAAAGTTTTTCGAAACTTATAAAACCTCCAATGAAATGTGGAAAGCTATCAAAGAGAAGTATGACACCAAAACAGAGGTGAATACTCAACTCTTATTGCATCGTTATAACACATGTATGATGCAGGAAGGTGATAGCGTTGTCGAGCATGTAAACAAAATGATTGTCATGGCTAAGGAGTTATCGACCGCTGGAACTGAAATTCCAGAGAAGATGCAGGTGGCGACTATATTGAATAGTTTGCCAGTATCATTAGACATGGCTGCCACAACCTTAAGAATGAGTGGTTATGTTATAAGTGTCACAGATTTGCCAGCTCGGTTAGCAATTGAGCAGGACATTATGGCCAGAAGAAAAGAACTAGAAGCACACTTGCAGGAGGCCAATGCCGTACACCGAAAGTCCACCGGCCAGAATCGTTCACTCGGAACGCAAAGGCCCAAGTTTAAGGGCAACAAATTCCAAGGCAAAGGAAAGAAGGTTCCTCGTGGTGCTTGCTACTCATGTGGGAAGTTTGGCCATTTTATAGCAAATTATCCCCAAAAATATGGCAATGGGGGTGGAAGTAAACATCCAGAAAATAGAAGAGCTGGAAAGAGAGAATTTATCGGCGTCACGGAATGCAATGCCGCGATTGCCGACTCAAATGAATGGTGGGTCGATTCTGGAGCCACTCGTCACATTGCCAAGATGAAGAAGGGGCTGGTGACGCTGAACAAGCTCAAGACATGAGAACAGATGATATATATGGGTAACAACACCTATCTTGATGTAGAAGGTGTTGGTAGATATAGGCTGGATCTTGGGGATAACATCATGGTCCTCAAGAATGTGTTCTATGCACCTGGAATCCGGCGGAATCTGATCTCTGTAGCTTACCAACTCAGTTTCTGTTTTAATCCGAATTATTTGCCGACTCCTCGTGTCATTTCGGCACAATTTTCTCATTTACGAAGAGAAAATGGCATCTTGTTACCCACAGAGAAAAAAAAAAGCAAGACAAATGCCATCCAAAAATCTGAGACACACTGATCAGCACTTGAAAATGGAACACCTAAAGACAAAAAGATGGAGGGACATACAAGCAGTTTGGAACCAAAGGTTTACCTGTTGCAAGGTACTCAGGAGCAGCATATCCGTATGTTCCCATGACCCTAGTTGACACATGGCTCTTGTTACCAGTTGGTCCATCTTTTGCCAAGCCAAAGTCGGAAAGCTTGGCATTATAATTTTGTAGGTTTGCAAAGAAGGGATTTGAGAGGCAGAACATCATGACGGGGAACGTTAATCAAGAAAACATATCATCCATCAACTATAAGACAAGGGTCTCCACTTACTGAATCAAGAAGCACATTTGATGTCTTAAAATCCCGATATATAACCTTTGTTTCAGCACCATGCAGAAAGGCCAGCCCCTTTGCGGCTCCAAGAGCAACCTTCATCCTAAGGTTCCAGGAGAGAGGCTGGAAGTATGAACCCCCTGCAGAATCGACATTGTGGGGTTCAAAAACTGATTCAAAAGAACTACGTAGGTAACCATTGGGTAAAAGGTGAGGCCACTGCGCATTGCAATTTTTTTTCTTTAAGAAAACAGGTGCCTAAATGAGTCAGCAAACCAAACGGTGCAGAGAATAATCGAAACAGACATACTCCTAAAAAGATGGTTCTCCAGGCTTCCCCGTGGCATGAACTCATACACCAGCAGCCGGTGGTCATCCTCCAAACAGTACCCTATCAAACTCATAAGGTTGGGATGGTACAGCCGACCAAGAAAATTAACTGAATGTGTTGGATGTTACAATAAAATTCATGTTTTCATTGTGTACATGTATTGTCAATTTCACATGTTATTGCTATGTTTTTAGAATGTGTTAGTATCTTGTCAATATTTAATTAGTTGGGTGTTGTATGTTAGCTGAGATGCGTGGGTGCAACCTAACATTGCACGTATCTTAGGAGAGCGTGTTAAGCCCGTGTCAATCAATCTACCCGTTCAAGACTTTGGGATTGATGTGCACGTTCTCATTTTGAATGATGAGAATGTGTATATCTAACTCAAAGTCTTGAATTGTCCCGTTTGGACAGTCTGTGAATGTTTGATCGCACTTAGGTGGTTAATTACTATATGTGTTTGTGTTGTTTGTTAAAAATTTTGGCTGGATGCGTCTTCTCATTCCTCTCTGATATACCTTTATTGATTTTGATTATTTTCTTAACCACTTATTAGTAAGTGTTTAAGAAAATTTCTTAATCAATAAATATTTTGTGGTATATCGGAGAGGTGTGAGGAGATGCTGCCGAAATTTTTAGCAAATAACACAACACATATAGTAATTAATCGTGCGATCAAACCTTCACAGATGGGTTAAAAAGTGAAAATCTAAATGATATTTCCTTCCTATTTAAAATGGCAGAGATGGACGATGTGAGGAAAGGGTTGGAGTTTTTATTTTGTTAAACATGTTAAAGTTTTGTGTGTTTACATTTCATTTGCATAGGGAAAATGTCTGAAGATCGTTCATGGATGTACCGTAGAGTAGTTAAAATTTGAAATACCGGTCGGATGGCCATGCCGGTCATTCCAATACGACCGGGGAGATGAAAGTGACTTGTCAGAACTGACGGAATCCAAATAGGATGCCCGGTTTGAGCTCGGCGCTCAAACTTCATTTTTAAAATACACTTAGTTCAAATGAACTGTTAGGACGGGTCCGGGGGTCTAAAATTTGAAATACCGGTCGGATGGCCGTGCCGGTCATTCCAATACGACCGGGGAGATGAAAGTGACTTGTCAGAACTGACGGAATCCAAATCGGATGCCCGGTTTGAGCTCGGCGCTCAAACTTCATTTTTAAAATACACTTAGTTTAAATGAACTGTTAGGACGGGTCCGGGGGTCTAAAATTTGAAATACCGGTCGGATGGCCGTGCCGGTCATTCCAATATGACCGGGGAGATGAAAGTGACTTGTCAGAACTGACGGAATCCAAATCGGATGCCCGGTTTGAGCTCGGCGCTCAAAGTTCATTTTTAAAATACACTTAGTTTAAATGAACTGTTAGGACGGGTCCGGGTGTCTAAAATTTGAAATACCGGTCGGATGGCCGTGCCGGTCATTCCAATACGACCGGGGAGATGAAAGTGACTTGTCAGAACTGACGGAATCCAAATCGGATGCCCGATTTGAGCTCGGCGCTCAAAGTTCATTTTTAAAATACACTTAGTTTAAATGAACTGTTAGGACGGGTCCGGGGGTCTAAAATTTGAAATACCGGTCGGATGGCCGTGCCGGTCATTCCAATACGACCGGGGAGATGAAAGTGACTTGTCAGAACTGACGGAATCTAAATCGGATGCCCGATTTGAGCTCGGCGCTCAAAGTTCATTTTTAAAATACAATTTGATTATTGAACTTATATATTGTGTGTGTGTATTTATATATATGAAAATGAGCTGGCTTAAACTATTGGCATACTCTTGTTAATGCTTGATTTCTTTATTAAGGATTTGATTATAATTTTTTTAAATGATATACAGGATCATCCGTCGCGATATGTTGGACGAGACGACGACCAGGATGATGTTGGACGAGACGACGACCAGGATGAGACATATGTGGAGGATTTGTGATTTTATTTTAGTTGTGTGTATGTTGTTATTTTATTATTATGGATGTATGATTATGGATGTATGATTAATTTGTGATTTTATTTTAGTTGTGTGTAATTTGAGGTTCGTGGAGATTGTGATCCATGTAGTTGATTTACTATTGTTTTATGAAATTGTTATTTATCAGGTGTTTGTATGTGATGAATTTGAGATTTGTCGATATTGTGATTTGTGTAGTTGATTTTATATTTATGTTATGAATTTGTTATTTATCAGGTAATTTATTTATCAGTTTATATAAATTTATAAAAAAAAAAACTACAAACTTAGCGACCGAATAGGGACCGAACCCCATTCGGTCGCTTCCTACAGAGACCATGGTAGCCACCGTCTATGCGGTATAGCGACCGAATAGCGACCATATTTGTGACCGAACAGTTAGAGACCGATCCTGCGACCGATGTTTGTCGGTCGCTTATAGCGACCGATTCGGCGACCGATTTATAGCGGTCGCTATCAGAGACAGATTCGGCGACCGATAGGCATCGGTCTCTAACTGCGACCTATTCTGCGACCGATAGGTATCGGTCGCTATTTAGCGACCATGATATAGCGACCGATATATTCGGTCGCAAATTGGTGTCAGTTCGGTCGCAGTGCCTTGTTGCGACCGATCAGAGACCGAATAGCGACCGAAACGTCGGTCGCTATTCGCGCTTTTTCTTGTAGTACCAACCTTGGTGAAAAATGGCCTGGAAGTGCGTTTCTATAACAACCGAGTGTCAATAGGGAAAGATAGGAAAGTACTTGCCATGGGGAGGTTTATCTCCGAACATGATTTATTTTGTATCCCTGTAATTGACACTGAGAATAATAATATTGAAGATTCTGAGTATTCCTTGTGTTCTTTATCAGAATGTGATCTATGGCATTTTAGATTGGGACATCCCAGAAAATCTAAAATGGAACAAATGATAAAGATGGGTCTACTACCGGGTTTGTCAAAGGTGGAACTAACACCTTGTGAACATTGCTTAGTAGGAAAAATGACTAAGAAACCCTTCGCAGTAGGATATAGATCAAACGAATTGTTAGGGTTGGTCCACTCGGACATTTGTGGCCCCCTAAGTATAAAGACATATAACAACAAGGAATATTTCATAACCTTCATAGATGATTATTCCAGATTTGCCTATGCCTATCTGATTTCTGTAAAATCAGAGGCATTTGATTGCTTCCGAAAATATAGAATGGAAGTGGAAATGCAACATGGAAGGAATATTAAGGTGTTAAGAATGGATAGAGGTGGGGAATATAACTCAAAGGAATTTGAGTTATATTGTCAAGAACATGGAATTAAAAGATATGTGACAATGCCATATACGCCGCAACAGAATGGTGTGGCAGAAAGAAAGAATAGAACTTTGATGAATGCTGTTAGATGTATGCTATTGCATTTAAGTCTCCCTAAGAATTTATGGGGAGAGGCATTGCTTACGGCAAATCATATCTTAAACAGAATTCCCTCAAAATCCGTAGAGAGTACACCTTATGAATTATGGAATGGGAGGAAATCCGACTTGAGTCACCTCAAGAAGTGAGGGTCTATTACCCACGTTCTCATTCCGAGTCAACTTAGAGATAAGTTGGACTCAAAGACATTGAAATGTAGATTCATAGGGTATTGTGAGAAATCATCTGGTTATAGATTTTTCCATAAAGAAAAAGGGATCAATGAATATAGGGATGCGACATTTCTTGAAAATCTAGAGGAAGAGGAATCTCATGAAAAAGAGAAGGAACCTCTGGTTGTAATATATAGATGATGACTATTACAATGATGTCCCTAGAAATGATCCAGAAATTGAGGAAGAACATCAAAATATGGAAAATGAACTAGTACCTATGAATGAAATGCAGCCTGGTCAACCCGGAATAGGCAACAAAAGATTGAGAACTCCACCAGCATGGATGGGTGATTATCATTTGTATTCCTGTGAGCCTTCATGTCTGATGATAGACATGGAAGATGAAAATTACGTAGATCCCATGAATTATGTAGATGCGATGAAATCGCATGATACAGAATTATGGCAAGATGCCATGAATGAAGAAATTGATTCTATGAAAAGGAACAATGTATGGGAATTATGCGACCTACCAAAGAATCGAAAGGCTATAGGATGCAAATGGGTGTTCAAGAAAAAGCTTCGAGCTGATGGGTCTATTGATAAATATAAGGCCCGGTTAGTTGCCAAGGGGTTCACACAGAAACCAGGTATAGATTTTCAAGAAATCTATTCTCCAGTGGCTAAGTTTGCATCCATAAGAATGATCTTGGCAATAGTTGCATATTTTGATCTGGAGCTGCACCAGATGGATGTAAAAACAGCATTCTTTAACGGAGAGTTGAAGGAAGACATCTATATGCAACAACCTGAGGGATTTCAGGTAGAAGGCCAAGAGGAAAAGGTATGCAAGATGAAGAAATCAATATATGGTTTAAAACAATCTTCTAGACAATGGTATCTCAAATTCCACGAAGTAGTTATCCAACTAGGGTTTGTTTCAAACAAGTTGGATAACTGTGTGTATGTCATGAAAAGTGGGAGTAAGTATATCATGTTATCCCTATATGTGGATGATATTTTACTCGCCAGTAATGACATAGAAATATTGAATAAAGTAAAATTAGAACTTAGTAGAAAGTTTGAGATGAAGGATATGGGTGAGGCATCCTATGTTCTTGGTGTACAAATCCTAAGGGATAGAAAGTCTAGAATGTTGAGTATAAACCAGAAAAAATATTTGAGGTCTGTACTAAAGAGATTCGGAATGCATAATAGCAATCCGGCACCTACACCGTTAGTCCATCAGAAACGGTTGTATAAGGGTCAATGCCCCGGAGAGGGACAAGAGCCGCTCATGGTGCCGTATGCACAAGCAATCGGAAGCTTGATGTATGCAATGATGTGTATAAGACCGGATTTGGCATACCCAGTCTGTTTGGTAAGTAGATACCAAAGTAATCCTGGTCCAGCACATTGGAAAGCTGTTAAAAGGATTATGAAATATCTGAGAGGAACTTTGCACCACAGTCTAGTTTATCAAGCTGATACGCTTGAGGTTCTCGGATATTCAGATGCAGACTTTGGAGAAGATAAAGATGACGGAAAGTCCACATCGGGACATTTGTTCATCTTTGGTGGTGCTGCTGTTTCTTGGGGAAGCAAGAAACAAGGGTGTGTTGCTCGATACACACAGGAAACTGAGTATGTTGCATGTAGTACTGCTGCTACTCATGCAGTTTGGATCAGAAGATTCTTGAACGATTTGAATCTCACTTGGTAGATGGACCAATTGAGATATACTGTGATAATCAGGCGGCTATTAGCCTGATTAACAGTGGAGCAAACAGTTCAAGAGGAAAAGATATCGAAGTATAATATCACTATATTCGAGATAATGTACAGAAAGATGAAATAAAAGTAACTTATGTTCCCATAAGTGATATGATTGCCGATCCTTTGACGAAAAGTATCTCAGCAGAAAGTTTCATTAAGCATGTTGACTTAATGGGGCTTAGGAATATATAAGCCAGAAAGAAATATTTTCATGGATAATGAAAATGATGATACCTCTGACGGATAGTGGGAGTGTATCGGAATAGTACTCACGTATAGTGAGACTATGAGAAGAATGATACCTCTGACGGATAGTGGGAGTGTATCGAAAATACTACTCATGGATAATGAGAGTATTGGAATTGTGATGGTGAGTGGAAACACTACTCACGGATAGTGGGAGTGATTCAAAGGAAATATTATATTACTCACGGACAGTGGGGATATAATAATTTGTTGGCCAAGTGGGAGATGTTAACATGTGGCCAACCAATAATTCCAATAATAGCACCGACAGTGCTGTTAGGGAACCACTCACCGGGTTTCCCGGATCTTGTCTTGGGTGCACTGTTGAAGTGGGACGGAGGGGAGGTGGTGCGAAGCACCTCTTTAATAGAGATGGTCTGCCATCGGGAATGAAAATATAGATCACAGATCTGAGAAGAAGAGCCATACCCACCTCACCGGAGTCCCGAAATCGCTCTAAGGAAACCCACCCCCACACCCCCGACAACTCCCAGACCCTCTCGTTACCATCCTCACCACCTCGCCAGCCACCTGCGCGAACCCCTCTCACCGCTGGACTCCCCCTCCTCTCCACTCTCACCTCCGGCCGCCGCTTCCTACGTCCGCAAGCTTCGCCGCGACACACCTCCCACGATTCTCTCTCTTCATGTACCCCCCCTCCACGTCGCCGCTACTCCCCTCTGACCGTCGCCGGCCACCCACGTCCGTCGCCGTCCTCACGCTCACTGCCACCCGACGCTGACCCTCTGGCGACAGACCTCCTGCTAGCCACCCCTCACGCAGCCACCACACCTCCCTCCATCCCTCTGTCCTCTCTCTAGCTTGCATGCGCCCGTGAGACCCCCCTCTCCGCGTTGTCCGCCCGTTGGCCACCTCCGGCCACCGCCCGTTGACCCCGCTGGCCACCGTCGCTCCCGCCGTTGCCGCTGCACTACCCCACGGCAGACTGTCTCTCCCCTCTCTCCGTGTCTCTCTCTTTCTCCCACTCTCTCTCTCTCTCTAGCTCTCTCTCTCTTTTCCCCCCTCTCTCTTTCCCTCTCTTTCTGTCTCTTTCTTCTCTCTCTCCCTCTCCCGATTTCTCTCTCTCCTTCTCTCCCCCTCTCGCGTCCTCTCTCTCCCTCTCCCGATTTCTCTCTCTCTCTCACGACCTCTCTCTCTCTCTTCCTCTCTCCCCCCTCTCTTCTCTCTTGTCCCTCGTCAAAGAAAACAAAAAAAAATAAGAAAAATAATAAAAAAAAGAGAATCTTTTCTTTTCCTCTTTCTCTGTATATAAATTTGCATATTCTTATTAAATCCTCATTCATTTCCCCCTTTCTCTATTTTCCCCTCTATTTTTATTCTTCGTTATTAAATCTTTATCTCCACCTCTCTCTATTTTTTATCCTTTTTATCATCCCTCTCTCTCTCTCTCTCAAAATAAAATAAAATAAAAAAATCTTTCTTTCTCTCTATATTTTCTTAGAAATATTTAATATTTTTATTTTTATTCTTTATATCCCACTCTCTCTCTATATCTTTTTGCATCTCCATTTCTCTCTTTATTTTTCTTATATCTCCCGACTTCTCTCTCTCCACCTCTAGATATCTCTCAAAATAAAATAAAAAAATACAAAAATAAAATTAAATAAAAAAGGGATAACATCAACTAGGGTAACCGAAGGAAGCCCTCTTCGTCGGCCAGCCGACAAGAGAGGAAGAAAAGACCCGCATTATTTTCACTCCTGAGGCGGACGCGATCAGACTCTTTCCATTGTGGGGTTCTGAGCCCCTAGCGATCACACCCTTAACACCACACGGAGAGTCATTTCCCGCGGCGATATTTCTTCATCAACACCGCGTGGAGAGTCATTTTCCACGGCGGTATCTCTCACCCGTGCGGAGGATCATTCCCCGTGGCGGTTCCCCTCCCCATTTAATTTCTGTTCAAATCCCATGAATGGAACAAGTTCTTCGCGGAGGTTTCATTCTGTAATCTTCATTCTGTCATTTCATTCCTGTTATTTTTATTTTTGTTCAAACCCCGTGAATGGAACAAGTTCCTTGCGGAGGTTTCATTCTATAATTTTCATTCTGTCATTGCATTCTTGTTATTTTTATTTCTGTTCAAATCCCGTGAATGGAACAAGTTCCTCGCGGAGGTTTCATTCTGTAATCCTCGTTCTGTCATTTCATTCCTATCATTTTTATTTTTGTTTAAATCCCGTGAATGGAACAAGTTCCTCGCGGAGGTTTCATTCTGTCATTTCATTCATGTTATTTTTATTTTTTCTCAAATCTCGCAAAGACAAATGTCCCGCAGTGGTTTATTGTATATATATATATATATATATATACTATATATATATTTCTATAAAAATCTCGCAAAGACCAATGTCTCACGGTGGTTCGCTTTTATTTATATTACTGTTATGATCTCCTGGTGAGTGATATTTGACTATAATTTCGTGTCCCCACTTTGTTTGTCCCCTTGTTCCTGAACCCGGTAGAGACAACCCTCGCCGGGTATTTTCTCAGTGTTTCACCACCCAATTTGTAACCCCCCTATTCCCCGTTCTTGTGACGCTACTTACATCCTCGTCGTTACTCGTGTCAACATCTTACATTCCTTCGTTGCCTAGAGTCCCAACATATTCTATCCCAATACCCGATATCTTCAAAGCTGCTCCCGAAATAACAGGCCATATCTGTTGAGGAGGTAGTTATCTTGCGTGAGAGGATCTTCGGATCCCTATCTCCGCCCCATACCGGAGATTGGATAAGTCTAGTTTCTCTGTATTCCACTAGAGTATTTTCTTCAGGTTGTATTTTCCACCACCTTTCCTATATCACCCAGTAATTCATCCTCGTCCTCCTCCTTCTCTCTCTCTGCCATGATTTCGTCGTCCACGGCCACCACCTCCTCTAAAGGCACCACCTCCACCTACACCACCTCGCACACCACCTGTGCCAACGCTACTGTCAAACCCACTTCTATGGCCACCACATGCACCGCCACCACCATCGTTGCCGCCAACACATCCAACACCACTCCCCCCTCCAATGCTGCCGCCGAACCCCAAAAGTCACCCCACCCAATTATCATAAAAATGGGATGAAGGGTTGCAATCTTGAGAATATACACTGGAAAGGGGAACAAAGAATCATTGGCCTGGGGTACATCACTGGTGTATGAACCCAACTTCCTCCTCCTACATGGAACAATCAAAATGAACATGACATCATGCGCGCACGCACACGCGAGATAGAGAGAGAGAAAGTTAACTCGAGAGTAAGTTAATCATTCTCTCTCTTAACTCGCACTTCATTTTGATTACATAAAATGGAGTTACAGAGAGAGTATAACCGTAACAATACTAGGTAAATGAAAGATATGCAAATTAATACGATAAAATAGGGGATATATGCAAATGCATTCTTTTATAGATGTATAGTTACGAATAATGTATGCCCTTCTATAGTTGTATAGACAAGGAGAAAGTTCGTATAAACAACCTTTCAAAGTTAAGTTTTAATTGAAGATATTATATAAGTTTTTGAAGCGGCTACAAGGAGTTACCGGGACACGAGAAATTCCGATTGAATTTAAGAGTTTTCTTTTACGAAAGTATGCTCCTTGCAAGTTTATTCATGGAGTTATCTAGCTAAATTTTATATTATTTTTTTAACTTTCCTGTATTAAAATAGTGACAAAATACCCCTGTGATTAACCTCTATTCAAGATTGTTTCTATCGGTGAAGTTAAGATTTTGGCCAAAAATAGAAATAAAGAGATAGGAAATAAAGAGTTAAGACTCCATATCCCGGAGTCTTTTTTATTGTGTTGTTGTGCCAAAAATAGAATTAAAGAGATAGATAAACAAGGAGAGAGAGAGAGAGAGAGAGTTTAGGAAAGATCAGAGATATTCTGGAGCATTCCTAAATATGATTAAAGATTAACTAGGAGGTTAAATAAAAAAAAATAACAGAATGATACGAGACGACGATGGTACGGATGGTTTTACAGGGATTGAGAATTTGAGATGTAGCAAGGTCGTTGATGATGATATATAAATATGATAGATAATGAAATTATAATGACTATTTTTACAAAAAATAAAAAATACACTAGCACTTTGAAGAAGATATATTTAATTTTTCGATCCAACTCTTTATCAGGGTTTGCAATATCGGTCTGGGACGGCCTGACCCGCACGACCTGACACGTCCCAGCCCGGGGGCGGGATGCACAGGCCGTGGGTCGTGACCGAGTCGCTTAATATATTTAATATTATATTTTAAATATAAAATATTATATAGGTAAGATGGTTAAAATCACTTAACCAACTGAGTTAAGAATTTTATTATATTATTATATATATATTATATATATATAGAGTTTTTTTTATTTTGACATTTTACGGAATGGGTTGAGACGGACCGAGATAATACTGTCTCGTCCCGTCCCGAGCCGTGACCGAGACCGTCGAGACGCCCAGGACGACAAATCTTATTCTTGATCAATCATTTCTATATCCTTACCTTTATATAACTTACCAATACATCTCAAAAATATTCCAAGATCAGACTTGTGTACATGTTGGATCTTTAAAAATAAGGAAAGTTACTTGTATACCTCTACAAATTTTAGATATTACTTCTATGCCTTTACTTTTATAAAATTTACCTAAGTACCCCTAAAATCTTTATGAACGATATACCTCGTAATGGCTAACCTCAGGTGAGTCAACGGGGGGTAAATACCTAACCTACCCCTAGTTATCTCTCTCTCTGCACACGTTCAAGGCCGCCGTCACTCTTGCACTCTCTCATACAGTTCTCTCTCTCTCTCTCTCTCCCCTGTGAACGTTGGAGGCCTCTCTCTCTCTGTAGGTTCCCTGATCGTCCCAATCTACAGCGAGGCAACTCCACCGCCACATGCTGGAGACCCCCCTCTTGCTCTCTCTCTCTCTCTCTTATGCGTACGCCAGAGGCCCCCCTCTCTCACACGCTGAATGAGAGTTGATGGAGTCAGTAGTGGGATGTGGCTGATGACGAACCATCCCTCCTATCTAGATGGGGATAGTTGACGTTGGAACCCCCCCTCTCTCTCTTTCTCTGAGATGGGAGTCGATGGGGGTTGGCTCTCTATTGGACATCACGATGGCCAAGTGTCCACTGAAATTAATGAGGGTTGGCCCTTCCTATCTCTCATCTCTCTCTGTCTCTCTCACTTGGTGATTGCTGCCGTCGTCGTCTTCGGCACCAGCTTCTTGCTGGGCTCTCCCAAGGAGGCACGTCTAAGAGTGGCGCCGGTTAACCCTCCCACTCTAGAAGAGGCAGTTCAAGGAGCCAAGGGATCTGCAAAGGTGGTGGCCACCATCGCCACGGTCGACATGGGGGAGGTGGTGTACAAGGTATCTCTTCTTCGGTGGTAACGATGGCTATCCCTCCTCTGGGTTGATGTAGTTGTCACAGCCCCATCAGTCACCACCTGAGTAAGGGGGTTGCTTGAGCAAGAAAAAGGTTGGGGGGGGGGGGGGGTCACGGCCCCGTTGACTGCTGCCCTTGTTGGGTTCTCGTCAGTTGTGGAGGCCCTCTTCACTGTTGTTGCCTTCGTTGTCCTCGTCGTCGTCGTCGCTGCCCACGTTGTCGCTACTACTGTCGGGTTCTCTCTCTCTCTCTCTGCTTCCAACACGTCCTGTGGTAAAAATGTGATCTCACGTGAGTGAGGTTTCACCATTGAACATATAACTCGTGGGAGGTAACCTTAACGACATGACGACTGAAGTTAAGAGATTTGAGGGATATTGGAGTAAAGTATATAAAAATAAGGGTATAGAGATAATATCTAAAGTTTTTAGGGATATATAGAAAATTTTTCTTAAAAATAATATGTATGTGTCTTAAAGTTAAGATTTGATGATCTGTTCGTATCGATAGTATCAATCTTTTATTAGTATAATATGATACAAATCGATATCGTTACGTACCGAAATAAAAGAATACATTATATATATGTTATATAATAAAATTACTCAAATGGCTCTCTATTTCGATTGGTTAGTTTGCAATTTAGGTGGCACATATTCGGTTTGAATCTACGATGTTTGACAGATGTTTCACAGTTCTAAACAATTTTTTTGACTTTAATTTCAAATAATTTTGTAAAAAAGTAAAACATGTCAAATACCTCTTTAGAACACGACGCCTCACGTTTCAACGTCAGGTCCCCAATTGACTAACTTATAAAAATAATTTTATTATTAAAAAATATAAAAATTTAAAATAGGATATGTAGTGTATCAGTTGTGTATCATGTACCGACTGTATCATGTATCGACTGGTATGATCCGGTATGTGTGGTACGATCCGTATCATATCGATTTATCAAATCTTATTTAAAATTAAAAAAAATTGGTTAATAAATTTTAAGAGTATATAGGTAAATTAAATAAAGATAAGAGTACATGAATTATTCACAATTAGTTCAGAGAGATATGAGTAATTAACTCTAACCTATTTGGGCCTGTGGGCCTGGATCACGGGGTGTTAAAACTTAAAAGCTCTTCGCACTTTTCTGCAGTGGCCGACATGTTACGACGTACTCCTAACTCCTCCACAAAAGCGCCTTCCGTCGCCACTCCACGGGTCAAAGGCACCCTAATCGCGAGGGTATATAGATAAATTAGATAAAGTATAGAGTTTACCAGTTATTCATAACTAGTTCAGAGAGATATGAGTAATTAACCCTCACCTTAGCCCCCGTGGGGATGGATCACGGATTCACGGGGGTTTAAAGCTCTTCGCACTTTTCTGCAGTGGGCCTAGTGGCCGACATATTTCTACGCACTCCGTCTCCTCCAAACAAAGCGTCTTCCGTCACCACTCTGTAGGCCAATGACATCGTACGTGTGGGGCCCGCGTTCTGATCGGTTGCAGTCACGAGTAGCGACGGGCGTATCAAGATGAGCAGCACATCTCACGAGGACAACTTTTGGTGACGGATGGGGGCGGTGTCCTGACGGTTGAGGGCGGTGTCCTTACCGTCACCCATCAACGTGCCCTGGCCCGGCCGCGCCGCTTAAACCACATGTGGGCTCGCGCTTACGTCATCATATGGTGCGATCGTTGAAAGTTAAGCAAGTAGAAGGGACAAATTACAAAAGCAATCTTCCTATGCCTATAATTGTAAAAATATCATTTACATATTAATCAAAATAAATGTAGTGTTTACATATATAAGTGAATTTACGGTTAATTGTTATCCAAAAATACTTGACAGTGCACAAGTATTTTTGCACTTGCGACGTTTTTGCAACCATGTTATTTTTTGTATGTGTTTATATAGTAATTTTTACTTGCATTAATCAGTCAATATTTTATGATTTTTTTATTTAGTGACGAAGAACTCGATGAATCAAAAATTTTTGAGTCACACATCTCTTCAGAATTGAGCACGTGATCGAATAAAATTTATGAATCAAACTTGAGACCTCCCGTTTCTATGGCAGCGGTCTTCTCTCATCTTACCCACCCTAGATCTTTAATTTATGAATATTTTTTTAACTCTATTTAGATTTTAACTGGAGTTAGTTATGTTCATCTAATCATGAGAATATTTTTTAACACTTGCTTATGTAATGAGACTATATTAATGAATATATATGTAGGAGTATATTTCCGTCATTATACATATAAGCGAGTTATTGCATATTATTATTCCATTGCAAGACGGCTGGGGTTTAAAACCTATATATACTTTTCATACGCATCATATAGAATTTAATTAGAAGATGGCTGATCATCTGACATACTACCGATATATATTTCAGTACTGTAATTTGCAGCTCAATACTCTTTGAATCTTTCAAACCTGTAGAACATGACCCATAATTAAACACTTTGCAACATTTTCAGCCCTAGCTAATTAACAAAACTTGACACAAGTATATATATATATATAATCATGAAACAAGTCCAACGTACAAGTTTAAAACTCTATGTGTAATTGCGGTCCTTAATCAATTTCTACACAGACTTCGGACGGACACGTCGGACTACTTAATAAATTTTTGGGTGTCCGTTTACGTCTCTAATTAATTAATCTACAAGCTCGGGATTAATGTTTGATCCCGGGGAACCTTCATGGCTTCTTCACTTTTAAGTTTGAAGGTCACAAACCTCGTCTTTTGCCAGCTGGTGAGATCAGACGTCCGCTTCCGTTGTCTGCAAGTTTCTATAAATCCCACGTTGGTTAGAATGGATGCCGTGGCGTGTCATCAATTGTTGTGCACTTGTGATGGTGGAACACCCCACTTAAGACGGATCAGTGGGGCCACACCATGAAGCAGTAGGAAAATTCTGTTCTTCCGTGACGTGAGACGAGGCCTCGTACGACCGTGGCACAGTGCTTAATTATGACTAATATATGTAGAGCCGTATGATATATACCTCCCCTATGACTTGCTAATTACTTGGGCTAACATTTTGTCCTGTGGCATTCTCCTATTGGTCGTATCGCCTTCGGGTCTCTTGGCTTCGTCTTTGTCTTCAGTTGGTGTTGCTTCGTCGCTCACTCGATTATCTTTCGCTGCTACCCTGCGGAAGAAAGTTAGAGCATCCGACACCCGCCGTACGGAGATCAGTCTTGAACTTCATGATTTGGTTGATGAGCCGCACGTGGAGTTCGATGACTTTGGCTTCCGGCCTGTCCGTCGGAGCAACCGTAGGAATCGCAGGCGGCCTAACCGCTTCAGCGATTTCGGGAGTCCCCGTCATTAGCTAGTTGTATCGACATGTTGGCCTCTTTGGCCACTTTTGATTTTGGGGCCCTCTAACTATCTGTTGTTCTCCACCCCTTGCTTGGGTGCTGTCCCTACCCCTGTACTCCTCTATGTTCTTACTGCTTTCATTAATGGAAAATCGCTTGCCTGATGGCCGGGATGGAACGTCATGTCCCTTCCGCAACGAAGGGATAAACGGACTCCCTCGTTTCTCACCTTTCAAGTATTACCTTTCAGTTAAAAAAAATAGAGGGTGAAAATTCCAATGTCAATTAGGGCATGTTTGGTTGGGATTAACATGAGATTTCATGATTAGAATCTCTTGTAAAATATTAATTCCAACCAATATTAGAAGTACGGTCTGACTTATGTGCTCCACGGATTTTATTAATGAAAGATAGACATACACGTCAAGGAGGGTATCTCAAAATCTCAATAATTTCGTAGAGAAGAGTTTGCGGTGGATTTTGAGACCATTAAACTATTAAATATCTATCTTAAACTCTTCAACCATTTAAGCAACACATTTATAAAACTCAAACCAACCATAAACACCATATAAAACCCCATACCCACTTTAATGATACCAACATTTATTTTTTATCACTATTCTCAAAGTGAAGGAGGAAGTGAGAGACAGGTGTGAGTTTTTTGACCTCAAAAATCTCGGACACCCTGATTGTGGGCAGATTTTTCACGTAATCTCATCTCATCCATCCGTACCAAACGTGTTTCTAGTCCCCTATTACTACAATATATACGAATTTTTACATACTAGTCCCTATAAGTTTATCGAATTATCAATTAGTCTCTCAAATCTGACTATTATCTTAAAAGTCCCTACAATTATCTCCATTGTCTAAATAAATTCCTACTGTTATTTTAAGTCGATGAAAATTAATTAGACCAGAGTTAAGTTGATCCAACATTAGAAAAAGACTACCTTCTCCCTAGTTAGGAGAGAGAGAGAGATAGGGAGAGAGAGAGAGAGAGATAGAGAGAGAGGAAAGTCTCCCTCCCCCTCCGATCCCCTTCCCGTGACTCTCCCCCGCCACCTCCGGTGGACTGCCCCCTCCAGTCCCCCCTCCCCCTTTAGTCCACCATCTCCCTCCAATCCCCCTCCCCCTCCACCTCCGGTGGACGCCCCGACTCGTAGACCCGGTCCAGTCGTAAAGACTCACGTCGGATCCCGATCGAGACGTCACAGTAGGACAACCCAAACGATACATTATGGTTGAGAATTTTTACATAAACATTGAGATATCATTACAGCGGAAATAAAAATGCTCGAATCATCAGCTTACATTCAAATGAATTCATCCACATACATCGAAATATAGATTAACAACTTATATAAGTCATTTACTACATAACCGAAATTTCACACATATATATTTTTTTAACTGACATAACTACCTAAGACAGTACTCGTAGTAACTCCAAGTCTCGATCAGACTACTGCGAGATCACTCCTCACTTTCTATACCGCTTCTCCTGAAAATGTTCAACAGGTGTGAGTCTCCGAATAGACCCAGTAAGAGACTTGCATAGTCATGTATAATCACATCCAAAGTGATTTACCGTATTTCATTTCAAAATTTATTCTTAGGCATAATTTCATTTAGATAACACATGAGGTTAACACATTTAACCCAATCTCAATTTTTATGATCATAAGTCATGATAGTAACCTTTTACAAATACAACATGTACATTAAAACTTTATTCTATCAATGTCAAAATAAATGATAATTCATCATTTGTAAATATATAAACAATTACAGTGTAATAACAGTAACATGCAATAACAATTCAGTAGGTAGTAATACTAATTTCACTATCAGTTTAATAGTGGTAACAGTAGACAGTGACAGTCATTCCAATATCGATTCAGTGAACAATAATGACAGTTTCCATATCAATTCAATGAGCAGTAACAGTAATTTCGATTTCAATTCAGTGAGCAGTAATAGTCATTATAATAATGACTCAGTAAACAGTAACATTAATTTCAATTGCAGTTCAGTGAACAGTAGTAGTCATTTCAATAATGACTCAGTAAGCAGTAATAGTCATTTGAATAATGACTAAGTAAACAGTAATAGTCATTTGAATAATGGCTCAGTAAACAGTAGCAATCGTTTCAATTTCAGTTCAGTAAATAGTAGTTTCAATTTCAATTCAAAGAGTAATAACAGTGATATAACTAGCCAGACACAGTGCCCAAACCACTCATAGAAGGACAGTCAGTCGGTACTCGATCATCTAGGTAAATAGTGATGAGTCTTGGTTACTGCGCAGAACCGGGAGAAGTCCTCTCCACCTTAACCAGTGGTACTTGTCCACCTCCAGAATTTCAATCTCCGTTACCCTCGGGGCCAATACAGTGTGAACCTCCCCATAGGGACATTTCTATGGCTTGGTTCCAGTCTCCCCCTATAGTGGCAGTGTCCATTTGGCAGTACTAACAGTATGGTAAATATATATATATATATATATATATGTATATATATATATGACTTATATGAAATGGACATATGCCACTCAAAATTCATGCTGTGAACATTAATATGCCAATATTAAAAATCTTTTTTTCTTTTTCTAAAATTCTCAACTTATTTAAACATAATGACATATATATATCCAAAAATTTACTAATTCTATTTATAGACATCATAATATAGTGAAATTTCAGGGAATCAATACATTTACAGGAATGATCAAAACAGAAATTTATCATCATTTTTCAGACAGTATAATTTTTCTAAGATTATTTATTCTCCATTTATATATCAAAAATTTATAATTATGTTCTCAAAACTCAGAGTCCATTGAAATTTCAGAAAAATAACACATTTACAGAAATGATCAATGCAGAAAATTTTCATCACTTTTCAGTCAATAATTATAATTTTTTCAGAATTACTTATACTCCCACATGAATCATAAATTGGCTAAATTTATCTACCATATTCTGAGATCATTAAATTTTAACTGCATATCACATTTACATGTAACATTACACAAAATTTTTCATAAATTTTCATGCAGGAATTTGAATTTTCTATAATTACATGTATTTCAACATATATCATAAATTGACTAAATTTAGTTACCATCTCTGAAATTCCTCAAATTTTTACTGCACATCACATTTACATGTAACATTACACATAAATTTTTTCATAAATTTTCATGCAGGAATTTAATTTTTCAAAATTGTATAAAGTTTCCTATGCATGAAAATTAACGAAACTTATCCAAAGTACACTAAAAAGAATCATACTTATTCAAACCATCATTCATAGCAGCAAACAATCATTCATAATAGAAACTTCATTTTTGGAAAACTCTTACTTATTTTTCACACTGTATTTGTAATATTTTAATAGAATAATAAAAATACAACATGAGTGATAAATCAACTAAATATAATCAAAATGATCAGAAAATTATTAAAATTTTAAAGAACGTTCTTCCAGACATAAGTATCATATATAAAAACTTTCACTATTTTTCATTCAGTATTTCTAATTTTTAAATTTTGTATCTGTTTCAAAAATTTATAATAATTTACAATAAAAGCTTTTAAATAGAAAAATTATCCAGAATACTTAAAATGACTAAAATATACTGTGACCTAATTTATAATTATCATATGTCAGTTCTATAATTTTCTCAGGATTTTTCACAGAGTATTTATATTTATTTAATTTTATAATTATTTGGTTAAACATTGGTAATTATACAGGTAAAAATTATGTTATAAGACTAAGATGAAGTTTTCATCACTAAGTTCTAATATGTATTTTAGTCTTATGGTAAAGTTTCAAGAATTTCAAATAGTATTTCTATTTATCCCATAATTTTATACCTCTAATAAAATATCAAAAATTATGTAATATCACTTACAGACATCAATAATTATTGATATTTCAGAATACAACAAACTCAACGTAAGAGCCTTTCTGTGAAATTCTAAGATCTTTGTGAACATGATCTCTAATTTCTGTAATTTCTATATAATTATTTACATATGTTATCATATATGAAAATTCATTAAAATAAATATCATGATCCAGAAATCATGAAAATATTTCTACACATGGGATTACAGTAAGATGCATTCTGCAATTTGAGGTGATTAAATATCATCCTTTAATATTTTAGTATAATCGATCACCTTTAAGATAATATTAAAATATTCATAAACGTAAAAATAAATTGAATCAGACATGAAAATTTTTACAGAGGGCTCATAACATCATATCTCATGATGCTGGAAGTTTTCTAAATTTATCATACACCGTTGCTAATTTTAAGATATTAATCACTTAATTATACCATTAATCACATGCTTTAACTTAATGATATCATGAAAATTTGACTAATCTATGATCACCCATGGTGAAATACCATCTCTGGACTTGACCATCATTTTAAATGCTCATAACACACCCTAAATCAGCTTAAACATGTTAATCCATGCTAATTAAAGGAATAAAAGCTTAATCACTTACCTTAATGACGTATTAACAATTCCCTAATCAGCTTTCCAGCCTTCTCCATCTGCTCCTCACGTACTCAGCTCCCAAGAAGAACAAATGAAGCCCCCTATGGTACTATTTATAAAGATTTTCTCCTGATCCATCTTAACCATTCATTTAATCAATGGTGGAGATTAATTCTTTAATTCAATATTAGTTTAATTAAAACTTTTACCTTCAAACCTACACCAACTCACTCCACCTAATTTATTTGAATAACTCACATTTTTCTCTTTTTTTTATATAGACGGCACAAGGGATTTGACTAAATGAAGCAAAGGGATTAAACTAATGAGGAAAAAAATAAAAAGAATTTTTTTAAAAAATAAATGGCCGAAATGGGGGGCGGGTGCGGCGCCCGCCCCGCCCGGTCCCGCGCGCGAGCGCGGGCGCGGGTGAGTGGGCGGCCGCCCGCCCCTGTCGCCGCATTTTTTTAATTTTAATTTTTTTTTTCATTTTTGACCTTCTTATTTTTTTATTTAATCTTTTACTTTTTTATAATTAAACCCCTTCTTCTTCCTTTTAACATGTGTTTATTATTATTTTTTTCTTTCTTCACTTTTCTTTAAAATTTTAAATCTCCTTTTTATTTCTATGACTAAAATAAATATAATAAAATAAATAATTTAAATATTTAGGCATACATAAAAAAATTTTAACAATTAAAATACTATAAATTTGTAGGGCATCACACGCCCCCCTCTGATCCCCCTTTCTCGTCCCCCTTCGGTCCACCATCTCCCCTCCCCCTCCACCTCCGACCTTTGGTCCCCCTCCCCCTCTGCCCCCCCTTCCCCCCTTCAATCCCCTTCCCGTCCCCCTCCCCCTCCACCTCCGGTGTGTAAGATTTCGCACAGCACCTACGGGTAACGCAGTGGATAACAAAAATTTATTTTGCCCGATCACAGTGCTATGGAATCCTAGATCTGTACTCTAATCGGTGTTTCAATCGCCCCGACCCCTAACTACGGGTTGCGTATTTCACCTTGCGCGGAACGACGCTGTCCGCTAAGCCCGATGCAGAATCTCACGGACACCGAGCCCCACAGAAGTACGGCTTCTAGAGCAGATCCACACGGACCCTTGCACAGCGACGGTATCCCCCAGCACGGACCTTCCCCGACCCTTTCACCTTATGGAGAGAGAGAGCAAGAGGAAGGAAGGGGGGAGGAGCTAATCCTCTTCTTTAGGCCTAATGCTTGATTAGCCTTGGAAGAAGTTTGAATGAGCTCACGTAGGTGCTATATATTATATATAGAGTTTGGTCCGTTTTGAAAAGGGCTCCAAAAGATCGAAACGGTATATATATCATATCTTATATTATACATATGTATTAAGCCCCATTTACACTCCTTTCCAAAAGGAACAAAAAAGAAAATAATACATACATTTGTATAATAATAATTCGTCACCCAAGAATACATTGTGTGTGATCCTCTAGGTCTATAGTCACTCTAGTTTAAGGCCCATTAACTTCTAATTCCCAATTAGAAGTAAATTAAACGTATTATTCGTTTCTACTAGAGCCGAATAATAGTTTAATTTATTCCGAATCTTCGATCACGTTGGGTCAAGCAAATCCGCGTGATCCTAGAGGACGCCGAGTTTAAACCAGCCTGTCTGGTACCTGTCAGTCCACAGTTACCGCATCGATATAATCTCTCGCTCCTTCTATGAGTCTGGTACGATCGAGGGTATGATTTCTGTCAAACCCTATGATCGTGCCATTTGACTATGACCTCCTTAAAGTGTATGACGTCCGTTCTAAACGAACTCACACGACCATGGCCAGAGATTTAACGGAGCGTCAATGTCATGACCCATTAACTGTCTGATATATATCCGACAGTGAGCGATCCCCTCTTGACCATTGATGATCTTCACACGTATCGTGGAGTGGTTAATGACTTGACAACTCATGGCTTATGGTTAAAGTCACTTAACTAAGTAATTAAACTATTCCAGTCCTCGTGTAAGATCCGATCAATGTCTCAGGTCAAAGGACCAACGATGCTACTGAGACAGTTGGATCTTCAGTTGACATTAGGTATAATCAACCATCTAAAGATCCAATAACGGATCAGTTCAGTGTACATCCTCCAAGGACATACACCTATACATATGTGTTGGTGTCCCGCACCAATGACCATAAGACTGGTCACTGACACATCATGTGTACTGGTTTAATATGTAATCAAAGTCCCCGAGTGATTATCCTCCAACCAGGAACAGTTTAAGGTATGTGTTCATGTAAAGTCAGTCTCATAATCGAGATCCCATCTTGAGTTGACTTTACAACCACATATCCTAGGGACAACGTAAAGTGACATAATCGCATATTTACGCTCAAATACCACTTTATTAATAATGAACAATATTGTACATATATCGGGTCTACCTGACCCTAAATTGGCCTGTAGCACACCAACACTAACACGGTGGACCGCCCCCGTCCCCCTCCGATCCCCTTCTCGTACCCTCCCCCCTCCCCCTCTGGTCCCCTGCGATCCCCACCCCCTGTAATAACACTCCTCTTCCCCCGATGCCTCCGGTGGTCTCCCCCTCCCCTTCCCATGTCCCCCTACGCCTCCCCCCTCCCCCTCCGATCCCCTTCCCGTCGTCCTCCCCCTCTGGCCCCCCTCCCCTTCCTGTCCCACTCCGCCTCCCCCTTCGTCTCTTGCGGTCTCCCCCCTCCCCTTTCCGTGTCTCCCTCTCCCTCCCCCTCCCCTTCCTATCCCCCTCTCAACCTCCGACGGTCTCCCCCCTTCTTGTGTCCCCCTCCGCGTTCCCCTTATCTCCTCCGGTCCCCCTCCAGCCCCTAGAGCCGACGACCCATCCTCCCCCTCACATTCATGGTACCCCCACTCGAGAGAGAGAGAGAGAGAGAGAGTGAGAGAGAGAGAGATTTTAATATTTTTCTATGCACTTGATAGTATGAATTTTTTTTTGATGGCGACGTATCATAGGGATTTATTTATAAAATGTTGATGATTGTAAGGATTTTTAAGATAATAGTCAGATTTGAGAGACTAATTAACACTTCGATAAATTTATAAGAATTAATACGTAAAAATTCTTAATATAAGTTTGTACTAGGCTGGAGAGGTAGGTTGGGAGAACGTCAGGTCCACAGGTTATGGCGAAGAGCACACCCAAATGGACAACTGCCCAGATCAGAGGGAACCACTGAGATCTTGTGGATGAGGTGCTAGCAATTGTGGTGCTTGTCCATATTTGCTCGTCCACATGCCTGTTCTTGCTGGATTATAAGTTTGCCATGAGTGTAGTTTTTGCTGTCAAATCAAGGGGGGCTCTCTCTCTCTCTCTCTCTCTCTCTCACAGATTGTGAGAGAGAGAGAGAGAGAGAGAGAGAGAGAGAGAGAGAGAGAGAGAGTTGGACCAGACTTAAAGTTGATTGAAAAAAATAAGTTAATTTATCCTAAAGACTCCTGGCTAATCGGTAAAAGATATATATATATATATATATATATATATATATATATATATATATATAGGGAAATGATCACATGGTGCCGACACCATGTGAACGTTCCCATGGTGCCGGCATCTCATCCGTTCAATTCCCATTAAACGAATCTCACCCTTCATTAAAAGAACGTATATCTCCCGGTTAACAAACCCCCCCACCTCTCCGTATTCCCCGCGCCGTGAATCCCAACTAACTCCCGCCCCCCTGCATTCCCGCCCTCCTCATGCCATTCCCCTGCTATGCCCACGCCACCACATCTCTTCCTGCAGATAATACCTTGCGGCCATCTAATTTTCATCCTGCAACAGTCTTTTCTCGAGATGTCTCCCTACAGCAGTCAATAACTTGGAATAGATGGCTCTAAACAAACAAAACACTATAGCAAAAGGTAAGCCGATGGGTGATGGAATATTCTATATTAAATAACCTGCACATAAGTATCTTGCAGCCATCTAATTTTCATCAGTAACGATGATGAGTGCACACTCGTGGTTTTTACGCACAGTTTGTATTAATTTTAATTTTTTTTAACTTTTATGACATAAAATTTTCATCCAATTTTTTATTTTTTGCTAGATGCTCGATGCAGAAAAGAGTAGCATTCATCTATTAGGTATTAGACTAAATAATAAATTTTATAAAATAAATTTATTATCCAAATAATAAAGTTTTTGATATATAGAGTTCTTAATATTAAAAACTAAAAATTAAAAATGAAACACAAAGATACTAATTTAATGTTCACTTTTAAGTAATACTTTGATATATTATAATAAGATTCTATGTTTATTTTTAATTTTAAAATTATTTTTAATAACTTTTATAAAATAGCTTTATGTCCTTACTCCATATTCAAGAGAGGTGAACTGGGCCTTTTTTTATCAAAAACAGATGCGTTACTTTTTGACAAGAATACATCAGCTTACTCTAAACTCCGAAAACATAAAAATAGATGCATAACTTCAAATATGTAAGGACAAATTCATGTCAAATAATTATTAAATTAAATACACGGCCAACTCTAATCTACTCTTTCATTATATGATTATCCAATTAAATACTTCATGTCACTGTAAGACTTAATTACAACACAACACTTGAGTCATAATAATGATATCATGATTGTACAGCTTAAAATGTATCTGCATGACCATGCCAAAAAATATTCCCTTTTCCTTAGTGTAATGACACAATCATGCCGTTGGAAAAAGCTGCATTTACCTCCGTTGAACTGCATATTGACACAATGATTAGAAGGAGATATAATATGAAATTATAAGACCGTATATAACCAACACATGAATCAATAATTGATATACTTACAAAAAATTATTTTAGTCAAAAAATCATCTTCCAAGATACTCCTTTGTCTATTTAGTAAGGAGATGTACAGATCTTTCACAATGAAAAAAAATTACAATCATAAATAAAGTCGAGACCCGAAAAATATATAAGTTCATCTAATTTTCATTTAAGAAAAATAACATGCACTGTATTGTCAATCACCCCACGTTCACGTCCTCTAGGGCGACCTCTCGTACTTCCCCTTCTCGTTTCGGCACAAAGAATATTGTCGTAATACATCAAAACATTAAATATAGAAGCTATACATTTGAAATTAAAATCAATAGGCAAAATTAAATCACGTATCTTAGACTCTCATTTTCTATACTTTCGCTCATCAAACTTGGGCAGTTGCGCTTATCATGTCCGAAAACCATCTTTCCACAACCTTTGTAGTGCCTCGCTTTCTCCTCCTTACCAGATTTAAATCTTTTATTACTTCCACGACCTTTAGTCTGTACCACGTGAGGATCCAACATAATATTCTCTTCATTCGAATGAGGAATGATGTTAACTCTTCTTTGATGACTTTCTTGTGTTAGATATAAATTCAACTATTCATTGACCTGATTAGTGCTACCATGTGCTTCATTACTTGTATCTTGCACAGCTTTAGCCGCTGCCTCTAGATGAGACATACATGCCTCATATGCCTTGGGAGTTTTGGACCCATTCGTCAATAGATAGCTCATGATACGGGCTATATTATTTCGACGTATGAGAGTTGATCCAGCAACATTCTCATTACGGCTTTCAATGATAGATGAATTTGCAGCCTTGACATGACGTGTCCATCTGGGTACTATAAATTTATCTGGCATTTTCATTACGCATTCATGCTTCAGTACAGTGACCAAATGACTGCAAATAATTCTATTAAATTCAAAATTTCGATACGAGCACCCCCAAACTGATCTTCAGCATTCCAATACACATTGTATGCTCGGTCTTTCTGTCTCCAATCATACACGCTATACCGATTTAGTTCACCATCATTTTCAACTAATTCAGCAAATAAAATTGCACTCTCTTTCACTTATTTTTGGAACTCATAAAATATATTTCTTGTATAAATTTTTGCCATTTCACTTTCTACTGGAATAGGTGTAGACGATACCGGAGTGCCGTATGCTATGGCCGCATCTTCTTGCTTTTCATCTTTCCTTCGTTTCTCAACCAATTGTTGATACCCTTCAGCAAAGTCTAATAATGTTGACTTGTGGTTCACGAAAAAATCTAGAAAAGAATTCATTCCTTCACTTCTTTGAGTTGTTGTCATTCCCGCAAAAAGTATACGTTTAAGTAAGCTGGGATCCACTTATGACGAATATTATACATATCTTGAATCCAACTATTTTCCTCAAGTTTATAGGTACTCACCATTTCAAACCAGAGCGATTCAAATTCTTCAGGAGAGACAGCATTATAGATACAATTTTTCCATATATCATTGAATTCTGGATGGACATGTATGACATGTGACAACTTTTCAGGCACTTTCTGCAGAATGTGCTACATGCAGAAGCGATGCTCACTTGCTGGAAAGATAAGAGCAATGGCTGCAGTAATTGCAGGATCTTGATCTGTAATTATTGCTTTCGGTTGTTTCCCGCCCATAGTTTCTAGCCATGTACGAAATAACCATTCAAAAGACTCAATTGTCTCTCCAAATAGTAAACTGGCCCCAAATAATATACTCTGTCGGTGGTGATTTATCCCAACAAATGGGCCAAAAGGCATGTCGAATTCGTTTGTTTTGTACGTAGTGTCAAAACATATAACATCTCTGAAAATCTCAGTCTTGTTTGGATCTGGAGTCAGCCCAAAAACAAGATGTTAGTCTCATTTCAGCATCAACTTGAATTTCGAAGCTAAATTCAACATCCTCTTTATGCATCATCCTGAAATAATTCAAAATTGCTTGTGCCCCACTGCCATATCTCTCTGATCATTTTTTTCTTAGAGCATTTCGTATGTCCCTGTCGAGGAAACCTACATTCTCATGGCCTCCAACTTCATTAGCAAAAAAATTTAAGGCTTTTGAAGGACCAATCTTTGCTCTATGCATATGGTTCAAAACATCCAAGTGACTATCAGAAAATCGCCTATGCGACGGTAGGCAGTAAGACTTAGTTGGGGTTATACAAATGTGATTATGTTTATCTATAAATTGTTTCACGGTCCAAGTCTCTGAATCTTTCTTTCTACCAACAATCAATTTTGCAGGACAACAACATCTTGTCTCATGTTTAGGCATTTTCTTCCTATCTGCATGTTCTATCCATTTTTTTTCTCTCATGCCTTCTTTTGCACACACCCATGTCTTCTCCCTTAATTCATTGTTGTGCTCAAATTTTCTTGCATGACCCTTTCACGTGCTAAAGCCACAATATTTGGCATATTCATTATAAAAGTTTCCCGCTTCAACGAGAGATTGAAATTGTATTCCTTCCTTTGGCTGTAATTGCTCCGGTGCTTCAGGAATATATTCTCCAAGTTCTTTATTTTGTTCATGCACTGTATCCTCTAAAGTACCACATTCTTTGTTAATGAGATGTATGTGTAATTCTTCACCTATCTTATTTAATTTGGGCTGTCAGTACATGAAAAAATATGAAAAAATAATTATAATTTTATTTTTGAAAGCACCCTTCACAAAGCACCATTCACAAAGATTCATGCACTTAACTAGCACCCCAATATTATTTCAATGGAGGGTACATACCTTGCGGCTGCAGCTTCAAGACGACGTCCGGCTGTGGAGTGTGATTTCAAGTAACTTTATATGAAACTCCAAAATAGAGGCACATCTACCAATTCCGAAAATACAAAACACCTGTTATTGACAAAAAAATGTTATCATACTAAAAAAAGATGTCGCCAGATTTCATGGTACTTACGTTACTTTGGTGCTATAGTGATTGTCATGATAAAATAAAATTCACATGATAAAACTACCATAAACCCTCAGCATCATGTCTTGTACATGTATTCAAAGATTTGTGGAAATAAACCAACATACTAAATCAATGAGAACTTCTCTCACCCATCGGCTTACCTTTTGCTATAGTGTTTTGTTTGTTTAGAGCCATCTATTCCAAGTTATTGACTGCTGTAGGGAGACATCTCGAGAAAAGACTGTTGCAGGATGAAAATTAGATGGCCGCAATGTATTATCTGCAGGAAGAGATGTGGTGGCGTGGGCATAACAGGGGAATGGCATGAGGAGGGTGGGAATGCAGGGGGGCGGGAGTTAGTTGGGATTCACGGCGCGGGGAATACGGAGAGGTGGGGGGGTTTGGAAACATAGACTTTCATTCATATTAAACGATAGACACAATACATGGAAAACAGAGACTCCCAAACAGAGAGGACAACCCAGTCGGCACAGCGACGAACAAGAGTAAGTAGAAAACCCAAACCGTACGGGATAGCCCATACCAGACCCATATTGTCACCAGAGCGACGTACAAACTTGGATGGTAACGAGGACGCCAACCACCGACGGTGGGAACTCTAGGGGGTCGGAGGACGAGCCAGCCGATGCAGAAGGTGACCATGAACTTCCTCGAGGCGCACATGGCAGCCGAACCGCTGTAGCACAAAGTGGAGAGAAGAGAACGCTCGGGAGGCCGATATCCTGTTGGATACGGGGGGAATGCAATGTATCTCCGAGCTTCTTCGAAATCGAGGGAAAGATCTGTAACCTGCGACACAAGGCCTGACCCAAACTCCACCGATGCCAGAGAGAGCCCAAACCGACAGGGGGGACTGGGTGGCGAGGGCCGATAGATATACGTTCTTTTAATGAAGGGTGAGATTCGTTTAATGAGAATTGAACGGATGAGATGCCGGCACCATGGGAACGTTCACATGGTGCCGGCACCATGTGATAATTTCCCATATATATATATAGCATGTTGGACCAGCCTTAAAGCTGATTGAAAAAATAAGTTAATTTATCCTAAAGACTCCTGGCTAATCGGTAAAAGAAATATATATATATATATATAAATATATATATATATAAATCCCCCTCTCCATATATATAAAAATCCCCCTCTCCATATATATATATATATATATATATATATATATATATATAAGTATATGGAGAGGGGGATTTCTGTAGCCCACCCAAAGAGCAGCCCAACAAGACTCAACAGGGTCCAACGAGGCAAGCTCACCCGAGTGATAGCCCACGGGGCCCACTCAGGGAAGAAAAGCCCAATAAACAGACACTCGATGAACCAACCCTCCCTGGCGGCCCCTAGGCTCGGAGGGCCCGAGTGATGGTCAGGTCACAAGGAAGGTCCGGCCCAGGCCGTTTTTCCGCTCGGGAGAGACAGGCGCCAGCCGACCTATCCGACCCCTCCTTTGACCGAGCTATCCTCCTCGCCCGGACAGGGCTGGCGTTTCAGGAGCTCGGACTGGACGCTAGCTGTTCGTGCTGCCTTTAAGAGTCCCCAACAGACAGGGGAATCAACCAGCCACCGGGTTTCAAGGCGATAACGCCCCCACGATAAAGGCCATGAAAGCCCACGTTGAGGACGTAACTCCCGCCGGAGACCCCCCAGCTGACAGGACTCCTGAAGGCGGCACACTACTTAAAACCAGGGATACCCTCCGGTGGAGGGTAAGAGAAAAAAGGAAGGTAAAACTCCTGAGCAATCCGCTTCACCCCCCCCTTTTGGTGGAGAGGAGTCTCGCGCATCAGCTTTCCTCCTCCCTTCATTGCTTCCACCACAGCTCTACTGACTTAGCCATCGGAGGGTTTCGCCCCAGGGAAATCCCCTGGGCCCTCTGACGCGTTTCCCTGTCTTACAGTTCATCTTCTGGTGATCCACGGCCCGCTCAGGACGCAGTGCGAGATTTCGCCTCTTCATCTGGCGCCGTCTGTGGGAAACACACGAAGAGCCGAGATGGTGAGAAGAAGCTCAGGGAGGAGATCCGCCGTCGAGAAGGGTAAGGCCGTGGTGACGGCGGGAGAAGACCCCTATAGGGCCTCACAGAGCCCTCCCTCCAACACCAGCGTCCCCACCAACGGGCCGCCGCCCCTTCCGACAGCAACGGGGGTAGCCCCCAACGGCGGCGTCGAGATCTTCCAGGCCCTCAGTAAGAAGCTTGACGTTCTCGTGGAGCTCATGAGGGCCCAGGCGGCGAGGGATGCCAGGTCTCGCGCCCCGTCCGGGAGCCCCCCCCCCCCGTCGAAGTGCGTCCCAGCACACCGCTGGAGGCCGCTTCACCCTCCGCGGTCAGCAGCTCATCCGCAACCACGCGGGAGGACCCTCGCAAGCTCCACCCCCGGAGCAAGAGGCTTCCTCCACGCCCAGGAAAGGGAAACAGGGGGCGAGGCCTCCACGCCCGAGCGGCGGCGGTCCTGAGGATCGCCACGACGCTCCCCCCAGCCCCACGGCGCGACCGCAGCCGGAACTATCCCTTCGGCTGAGGGATTTCGAAAGACGCTTCGCAGAGCAAGAGCGCGCCCTCCGCGCCCTGCAGAAGACCTCCCTCCCGGAGGAGGAGGAGAAATCCCCTTTCTCCGAGCACATCTTGAAGGCAGAGGTATCTCCTAGGACCTCCATTCCTACCTTCAAACTCTATGATGGACAGGGCGACCCAGCCGACCACTACGACAGCTTCGACACCCTGGTGACTCTGCATGGAACACCGGATCCCATTAAATGCCGAGCCTTTGCGGCCACCCTGGTCCAAGGCGCTCAGGCGTGGTTCCGGGCCCTCGCCCCTGGGTCCATCCAGGACTTCAGGCAATTCGGGCGAGTCTTCAAGGAGAGCTTCGCCGGAAGCGCCCCCCCGAGGTCAGTAGCGGGGCTCCTGGCCCTCAAACAAGCACAAGGGGAAAGGCTCCGGACTTATGTCTACCGATTTAAATCGGAAGCCCTCAGAATTCCCCGCCTGGATGTGGCCTCAGCCACGACCGCTCTGACCAGGGGCACCCGGGACGAAAATCTCCGCCGCGAACTGGTCCTCCACCCTCCCTCGACCCTTGTCGAGCTAGTGACTCTGGCTCTGCGCCACGCCGAGTGCGAAGAGGTGCTCAGCGCCTACCGAGACACAACCGGCTCGGGTCGGGAGGGGGACAAGAAGCGGGCCCCCGAGTCAAACCCTAGCTCGGGCAAGAAGCGTGATCGGGAAGGAGAGCGCAAACGGAGGTACGAGCGGTACACCCCGTTGACCACGCCAGTCTACGAGATCTATGAAGACATCAAAGACTCGGGACTCCTCCGCCAGCCCGAACCAATGAAATCGAAGAACCGCAAGCGCGACAGACATTGCTTGTTCCACGGCGACCACGGGCACCACACCGGCGACTGTCACCAGCTCCAGGACGAGATCGAACGCCTCATCCGTCAGGGGCACCTAGCCCGGTTCGCAGCTGGGCACAAAGAAGACCCGGTCAGGAGAAGAAAGGTAACTACCACCCCAGGGGAACAACCTAAAGGGCGGTACCTGTCGACTTCAACCGCGTAAGCAGGCACCGTTCGATGTTCTCCGGCGTCACCAGCTCCTCGGTCGACCGGCGGTTCTCCAGCAGACGGGCGGCCTGCTGCTCCACATGGGGAGGTAACTCCTCCTGCCGAGGAGGAATGTTCGGATGGAAATTGGGCGAGATCCGGCATCTCCAGAGTTCATCCGTCGCCTCCGCCTTCACCCAGAAGAATTGGGTTTTCCACCCCTTGTGCGAGGAGTCCTTCGCCGCGAGGGAGATGCAACTCCTGTTCCTCCTTGCCTGGATAAAGTAAAAGCCCTTCCCCGCCGACGGGTGCGCCTTCAACTCGAAAAAGTAATGAAAGAGGTCCAAGGAAGGGAAAATATTGTGCTGGCGACAGAGGATCCGAAAGGCAGATAGGAGGAGGTACGAGTTGGCCACCAGTTGGATGGGCGCCAACCGGAAAAGTTCGAGGATCTGGAGTACGAGGGGCTCGAAGGGAAGGCGGAACCCGCTTTTCCACGCCAGAAGAAACGTGCAGATGTGCCCCGTTCGGTCGTCCAAACTCGTCTCGAACGGGGTGGCGGCAGCAAAGCTATACCTGAAAGGCAAGCGAAAGCGATGCTCCAGCTTCTTCACCTCTGCCTCCCCCAACTTGCTGCAGCGGGAGACAGGCTCCCGCCTCACCTGCCCGAGTTCCAGCGGCGGATCAGCCATCAAGCCGGAAGAGGACCCCTCGCAAGAACTCGAAGACTCCGGAGGGGAAGGAAGTTGCCGGACCGCCTCCGCGGTTGTCATCGCCAACTCCTCGAACGCCGCCGCAAGACTTCGCACCTCCACTGTGCCCTCACGGCGCATCAAGAAGCTCCGAAAGCCAAGAAACTAAGGAAAGCCCGAAACCCTGGAAGCCTAGAACGACGAACAGCGCCCAACGCCTATAAAATCATGGAGGGAGGCGGCGCGTCGTTCCGTGCTCCGAGAAAAAGGGGGGCCCCTTCAGTTCAAATCCGCCAGGATCATTATTACGGGCCCCGGCGACCACTCCACGTGGCACCATAAACGCCAACGGAATTCCACCCACCTGAGCCACGCCGGTCCAAAGCCTCAAAAACTACTCGACCGAGCCTCCATGACTCGGGAGTAGGAGGGGGACAAGTGGAGAGGGGGATTTCTGTAGCCCACCCAAAGAGCAGCCCAACAAGACTCAACAGGGTCCAACGAGGCAAGCTCACCCGAGTGATAGCCCACGGGGCCCACTCAGGGAAGAAAAGCCCAATAAACAGACACTCGAGAAACCAACCCTCCCCGGCCGCCCCTAGGCTCGGAGGGCCCGAGTGATGGTCAGGTCACAAGGAAGGTCCGGCCCAGGCCATTTTTCCTCTCGGGAGAGACAGGCGCCAGCCGACCTATCCGACCCCTCCTTTGACCGAGCTATCCTCCTCGCCCGGACATGGCTGGCGTTTCAGGAGCTCGGACTGGACGCTAGCCGTTCGCGTTGCCTTTAAGAGTCTCCAACGGACAGGGGAATCAACCAGCCACCGGGTTTCAAGGCGATAACGCCCCCACAATAAAGGCCATGAAAGCCCACGTTGAGGACGTAACTCCCGCCGGAGACCCCCCAGCTGACAGGACTCCTGAAGGCGGCACACTACTTAAAACCAGGGCTACCCTCCGGTGGAGGGTAAGAGAAAAAAGGAAGGTAAAACTCCTGAGCAATCCGCTTCACCCCCCCCTTTTTGGTGGAGAGGAGTCTCGCGTATCAGCTTTCCTCCTCCCTTCATTGCTTCCACCACAGCTCTACTGACTTAGCCATTGGAGGGTTTCGCCCCAGGGAAATCCCCTGGGCCCTCTGACGCGTTTCCCTGTCTTACAGTTCATCTTCTGGTGATCCACGGCCAGCTCAGGACGTAGCGCGAGATTTCACCTCTTCAATATATATATATATATATAGCATGTTGGACCAGCCTTAAAGTTGATTGAAAAAATAAGTTAATTTATCCTAAAGACTCCTGGCTAATCGGTAAAAGAAACCGAAAGAGGGAAAGGAAGAACATTGGCCACCTTCACATGAGGCCCAAAGACCAGGAGGCACTGCCCATTCATTATGTTGATTCTTCTTGCATCTATTCAACCCATGTGACTCTTGTGGTGGAGAATTCTATTTGACTGTGTGGTGCCTTCATTTGGTGGCCAATTAAAAGTGGTTCATGCGCATGACGTAAGGCACCGCACGTTCATGAGCTTAATTTGCATTATATATATATGCCGTGGGAAACATATATGTACATGACAACTTTCTCCCAGACATGTCGATCGATCGAGATTAAAAGATGGTGGAGCAACAAACGCATTTATGTAGAGCGCTGGAGAGGAGAAAACACTAAAAGAGAAGGAAAAAAAAACTGAACCTCTATTATCACCACCACACACACACACACACACACACACACACACACACACACAGTGCTTCATGGCAAACCGAATGAGCCCCTAAGACCCACATCCCAATGATAAGTCGACTGATCTCCAAACTTAGGCTAATTTATTTTGCCAATGGTGAATTTAGTAAATATATTTAAAAATAATTTAATTTGGGTTAATCTAGATTAACTTATTTCATCTCCACAGGTGAAATATTTTTATCCGATGAACGATCAAAATAAAAATGAATAAAAATAGATTAACTCGATTCACCTAATTTAACCCCCAACTAATTAAAGGGGGACTAATAGTGGATTGGGTATAACGAAATTAGTGCCCCCTTCATATCACATTAAGGTGGCGTTTGGAACGGATGGTCATGGTGAGATTTTTTTTTAAAATCTCTTCACCGTACAAGCATCAGAGTTGTCAGAATTTTTTGTTCAAAAAAATTACATTTGGAAATCACCACACACCTCTTCAGTCTTCACGTTCGCCTCCTACCACCTTGTCGACCGTGTCATAATTCCTTATCATCTCACTTTTTAAATGATGGATTAACATAAATAAGTAAGGCATTAAACGACTGAGTAAATGTTGGATGGACATTAAATATGGCATTAGTCGATGCAGGGCTTCTGAGAATTTTTCAAGTCTACTTCTCATGTATCTTCCTCTCTTTTATTAAAAAAAGTTGATTGGACATAGAAGCCGAGGACAGATGACTCTTTTGGTTGTTTGTTCAGTTAATTCAATATTTTTTTTCCATTGCTTTTCGAAAGGTGATGTCTGCTAAATTATATTCATATTAAAAGTCGGAATCGGCTTAGTGTCAATTAAAGTTAACGACCGGCTTGTGATTTGGCTCCGGAATCGGATTAGATATGGACTGTCAAGCTTTTACCCGACACGCATGGGAACATAAACAATGGGTCAAACAATTCTTGTCATCAAATCCCATCACTCACGTAACTTGAGATCGGCGGATTAGACCCAAGCCACGGTAGAAGACTAGACTAGACTTACTATGTGTCATGTGTGTATAGCTCCGACCGACGAGGGAATTGGCGTTCGCGATAACATGTGTATTTCCAGTCAAATGCTCACGTCTCTTCTGTCTAGGGTTGTTAATAGGTCGGGTCAATATGATATACTCGTGAGTCTGACTTGATTTCAAGTCGGGTCGTAAGATCTTTACTGACCCGTGGGCTCTTAATCGGGTCTAAAAGTTTAACCCGATTAAGTTCACAGGTTAGGCTCTAGTTTTGAGTTCGATCCGCAAGTCGATCCGACCCGTTCTCTTATTTTTTCTCTCTTTAAAATTTAAAAACTAATTAGTTAAAATTATATTATTTTATTTAATTAAAAAATTTAAAATTCTATTTTCACACAAATTATATAATTAATATCAAACTTCTAATTAATTTAATGAGATTATAAATTTTATATTATAAATTTTTATAAATTTTTATTTTTTATTTAAGTTATCGAGTCAGATTTAACCTTAGTCAGATTTTACAATTTTTTTAAAATGTCGGATCCGACTCGATCCGACCCGACATAGTTCGAGTCCAGATCAAATTTAAATTTTAATATTGATAAGTCAGACTCAAATTGAATCAATCTAAATCCGACCCAGATCCCACCAATTGACAACCCTACTTCCGTCACACATGTCTACACGTCAACTTTGCCGACATTTGCGTGTTTCCATGGGCAACTACTTCAAGTATGTCAACCCGGTGACACATCGAGTCATATTTTAAATGGACTCGTGTCGTGTTGGGCTCCTCTTCCAGCCAAAGTCAACTTGGTTTTGGGAGGCTGGGCATATCTCCTCCTCGGCCGCGTGCGTTTGGAAATGTGTGGTTGTGTTCCTCACATTGTGAAAAATCGGCCATGCCTCACACCTTCTGCAAAAGTTACAGTTTTTTTTTTTTGAAGAAAAGCGGCAGAATACGGGGAGTTAAATTGTATGTTCTAATAAGCACATATATATGAATTCCCTTCTTTCATTAATTCGTACGTAGGAACTTTCGTACTTCCTACTATTTCATTATTTTTCTTTCTAAATTTTAAATTTCACAAACTAGAATTCCCCTTCTTAATTTTTCATGCCCACCAACCTCCCAAACTGGACATAGCAGGATTCAGAACATGTGAAGGGGGGCCGCCCAAACTGGACAACCACCACCAACTTCGATGCGCTTCGCATCCTCACAACAAACAAGAGTGCTTCGTCTTTATTCTCTCTTGGTACGAACATGCTGATTCCAGTTCGATGAGATTCGTAGGTGATGCAGATTCTTAATTGTATCTTATCCTGTACGTCAGAGGATCCATAAAAAAATTTCAATGTTTTTGAGTGAAGAGGCCGAAGAAGGCCATGTGCAATATATCTGGGCATTTCTATATCATGTGACTGTTGGTCTATGATGTAAGACAAGATGTAAGAATAGAGATACATGCACGGAGTGTGCGCTCATATCATAATTATAAGTTTTGATATTATAATATAATTTATTAGATTGAGACATCTAACTAAAAATCTTAAGGCCCTCTTTGTTAACTGAGCGGAGATACTGTGTTTGACTCCTCTCGGTCGAACACGGTGTCCGGACTCGATTAGTGACGTGTGTGTGAGAGAGAGTGTGGGCCTTCCCTCATCCTCTCTCATCGGATTCGATAGTCACCCGACAATTTGATTAACAAAGAGGGCCTAAGATGTTGAATGTAGATGACTCTACTAATATAAACGAATTATATTTTTGTTCGTTTTAAATACATGATGACTATTATAACATTCCTCATGTATATAATGTTCTTTTAGGTTGAATTAAAGTTATCGTTTAATGTTTAAAAAGGAAGTGCACTTCCATACCCAAGTCTCTGTAATGGACAAGACTTGTGTACCCAACGACTGCATATGGGCAGCCACTTGGTGGCGTCAGCACTTCCCAAACTGATGCTTCCATCTACTCCCCTACGACTATACGAGGATGAGAGAATTCCTTGTGGTCGACGCCCACCCACCTTCACGCTTCTGACCAGAAGAACACATTCGTTTAGACACGGTAACATGGCGGAAGAAGGAGATCTTGAGGGAAGAAGAGCTCGGTGTCCGTCGCCACCCTGCGAAAGTTCCCATAAACTTCGCAGGTCTGACCGAGCGCTTATATAAGGCCTCCCATATCGTTCTCTTTCCACTCCGGTACATCCCTCCCTCCCTCCCCATCCCCACGTCAACACAAGCTCATCAAATTGAAAAGAGAGCATCTCCCACCGCTCATCTCCAGTTCTTCTGTCAACCCATCATCTCAGACCTCAAAACCCATCCTTTTCCACCGCGGAACACATCTTTTATCCCATCTGATTCCCCTTCTCGATCGTGCTGCACGTTTACGTACGTACCAGACACGACCGTCATGGGTTTCCATGGAAGGAAGGTCTTTAAGCTCCTCTCGGCGCTCTGCTTGGTGGTGATGCTGCTCTTGAGCTCTTCCGGTTCTGCTGCGGCAGCGAGGCCCCTCGGCGGGGGAACGCGTCTGCCAGGCAGCGTCGGCGGCAGTAGTAGCATCAGTGGTTCCCTGCTCCAGCGTCTGCCGCAGGGCGGCGGCGGGGGCTCGGGAGCCTCAGGTTGCACGAATGGGTCCGTGCAGAGTGGGGAGCCATGCCCTCCCTAGGTGATGTCGAATTGGGTGGGAAAAGATTCGGATTACCTCCAGGTGGTTGCATGGCTGCCCGGTGGAAGATGGTTATTCTTCCTCTCTAGTGTGCAAATACATGATTATTTTATTTTGTTTTACATGGGATGAAGAATATCACGTGTGATAATTTTTCTTACATTTTTATAAATAAATTATTGTTATAAGCGAAATCGTAGATACATCATTTCTGAAAATATATTAACATATATATTCTCATTATCTAAAAAAACTTACAAAAATGAGGTTGCAATTAACTATTGTCGACGAGACCTCTAATATTCATAAAAGATTCTAATATACTGGTTGAGTGACAGTGAAATGACCAAAATCTCTCTCTCCTTCACACCAATGTGTGTGTGTGTGTGTGAGAGAGAGAGAGAGAGAGAGAGAGAGAGAGAGAGAGAGAGAGAGATGGCGAAGGGAGGAAGTTTCTAGGCCACCAACGGGCAAGGGGAGACCAAGTTGGCGGCAGGCTGGGGGGGGGGCAGTCTTGTCAAAGGTCGACACAGGGGGAGGGGAGGAGCCTTTGGTAGACCATGGGGGGAGGGGGAAGGGGGCAGCAGGGGGAGTGGGGACCAAGCCAACTGCGGGCTCATGGTGGCAGAGGGAGGGGCAGGGGGCAAGGGCAAGGGGGTTCTATGCCGACTGTGAGGCAGGGGTGTACCGGGAGAGAGATGAGTTGTGGCGTGGGAGAGGATTGGGGAGGTCGCCGTCGGGGCACAGAGTAGGAGAGGGAGGCACGAACGGGATGGTCAATGATATGGGGTCTTGGGTCAGTCTGGACGTTGGGATTGTCCATTTGTTAGCATGTCATGAAGGTGATATTATTTGGGAATGTGGGTGTGCTACTTCGCTTGTGGATGATCCAGATGTTTTAGTTTGGTTTGAAGTCTGAAACTTTAGATTTGTTAGGGTTTTGTGGAGGTGCCTGTAAGTTCCTATTTGGGATTGGGGGTGTGCTGCTTCGTGCCTTGTGAATTTGAGATGAACTTTTGAATGTGTGAATTTTCCTAAAGCAGATGCCACTCGTGTAATGACTCGGATAAAAACTCTAGAGTTTGATCTTCTAACCGTCTGTCTGGAATGTTTATTGGAGATCATACAACTTCAATGGTGAGGGTTCACCTTATCCTGATAAGTTCATATATACTAGCTGAGTTGATCTTGGGAGTGGTTTTTGACATGGGCCAAGAGAGAAAAGGTGATTTAGTTTAGCAATGTATTGAAGACGACGATGATGAGGGAGGGGCCAGGGGCGGGGTGTTTGAGGCCAACTGTGGGGTAGGGGGTATCGAGAGAGAGGTGAGCGGTGACGTGAGAGAGGAGTGGAGCGGTCGACGTTGGAGAACAGAGTAGGAGAGGGAGGCACGAACGAGGTGAGCAATGGTGGTGGCTGTTAGAGGGGGATGTAACAACGGTGGCAGTGCTCGGCTGTGAGGGGGGGGGGGGAGATGGAAACAATGGCGGCGACGCTCGGTTGTGAGGGGGGAGATGGAACGACGGCGGTGGCAGGCTGGCGGTGGGGGGAGCGGGGAGGGGCAACATATTGTCGCCCTTTATTAGGGTTCTGGAGAGGCGAGGAAGAAGATGTCTCTCTTTATATTTTTATCTTAACATTTTATTATTTATTTATATACTCTTTTTGATGTGTTATTTTACTTTAAGATTTTATTTCAGATTTATTTTAAATAATTTAGATTCTAAAAGGGAAAACCTGAGTATTTTCATCTTTGCCCTTGTCTAGTTAACTCTAATTATAGTTAATTAGACGGGTACGTGGTAACGTGGGATTACAACGGTGACATTTTTGTAAGTTTTTAAAGATAATGTGTTTATATATGTTAGTATATTTTCAAGAGTGATATATCTATAATATCTCTTATAATAATAATTTATTTGAAAAAAATCATATTTATTTTTGATCATGTTCATATTAGGAGATATAAATCCCATTGGATATATGTAGATAACTGGTCCTGGAATAGTGAAAGATATATACGTTTGATATTTTTATAAATACATTATTAAATAATTGTTCTGCAATTTAATACTACATACTCGAATATTTATGCATGTAAAAGCATGAGATCATGTAGCTTTTGCAAAGATGTGAATGAACGGAAGGAAGAAGAGAAGATGTTAGGGAAGAGGGGAGAGAGAAATGTGAAAATAATTATTACATGTGAGTGGTTGACATTTGCACACCGAAGAAGGTGCTGAGTGCAGCATATTATTTGGTAAACTTGAAGATGACATCCGACAGGTGAGTGGTTGACATATTTATACTTTTTTTATCATTTGATTTAATAAACATATTTGATATTATAAATTCTTTATAACTTTCAAAGTTATAAAAGGAAAAACATGTTAAAATGAAACAGGAAGGACTAGACTCTGTTGACAGCGGTTGGTAAGGTCCTTGTGCTGGATACGACGCCGCCGCACTGTTGTGGGTCATGATGTATGACCCCATTATTTTACCAGAGCCGTTCCATATGTAGCCACTAATTGTGGGTAGAGAGAGAGAGAGAGAGAGAGAGAGAGAGAGAGAGAGAGAGAGAGAGAGAGAGAGAGAGAGAGAGAGAACAAGGGTGGGTGGTGGGAAGCGTCGAACGTCCAGCGTCTACCCTGAGTTGCCAATTTGGAAAGTTTTAATGCTCAAAAAATAGTTGGAAAGTTTACAAAAGCTTTTCTGTGTCGAGTGGTTTTTTAGTTTGATATGAAGAAGTTTTCAACCCGTTCCACGTGAAATAGAACGCTTGTTAGCTTTGGAGGTGAAATTTCTCATTACGTATATAACATCATAAGAACAAAAAAAAAACTACAACATCATAAAAAATAGGTTTAATTCTCATACACAATCATTACATGCATTCAAAATATCGAAAGACTTTGACACACGCACACACACACACACACACACACACACATATATATATATATTTGATTTAATATATGACGGTGATATGGATATCGAGACCCGTAAGGTTATTAGAACCTGCGTCTCTTTCTTGCGTGGGGACACCAAATCCCCAATTTTTCAATGCTACAGTGGATCTTAAGGAGATATCACTCCCGACAGAAGGCTATGGGACCATACCGAATGTGTTCGAAAAAGGAAAGCAAAGTAAAAGAAGTATGTCCGAAAGTGAACCAATTACCTCTTAGATTGTTACAAAAAAACATTGTTACAAAAATTATATATATATATATATATATATATATATATATATATATATATATATTACTTTCATCCAAACTGTGTCTAATTAATCGGACCTTGCCTGCCCGTTTCTGCAGGCACAAGATCAGCTGGATCAGACAACACCTAACATTTTTCTACTTCTGGGCTCAGCATCCCCGTGCCGCCGGTTTCGTCAAATTTTTGCTCTCCATCGTGCGCGAAGAATTCCTTCCCGTACGTCGATCGTCGACGCGCGCCCACCAACTCTCACGTTTCTGACTGGCCATAAACCCGTCCATCGATCACCATCAAGCACACGGTGAAATTGCAGAAGCGAGGGAGGGAAGAAGAGAGCTCGGTGTGTGCCGCGCGCCACCCTGCGAAACTTCTCACGAGCTTCGTGGGTCTGACCGGTGACGAGGGTGCATGCTTATATAAGGCTTCCCATGCCGTTCTCTTCCCACTCCTGCACCTCCTTCCGCATCCCCCGGGTCAACACCAAGCTCATCAAGAAAGAGGGCCTCTCCAACCGTTCATCCCAGTTCTTCCCTCACCACCATCATCTCAGACCTCAAAACCCCTGCATATACATACACACACATGGGCTTCATTATGGGTTTCCCCGGAAGGAAGGTCCTCAACCTCCTCTCCGCTCTCTGCTTGATGGCGATGCTGCTCTTGGGCTCTGCTGGGACTGTTGCGGCAGCGAGGCCGCTCGGCGGGGGGGCGCGGCTGCCAGGAGGCGACGGCAGCGGTTCCCTCTTCCAAGTTCTGCCGGGCTCGGGATCCTCGGGTTGCACGAATGGGTCCGTGAAGGGGGGGACCTGCCCTCCGATCCATAGATGAAGTCGATCGAACTGGAGACGAGAAGAGATACATTCGATCGGGTTCCCTCTAGGCGCGAGGCCGGCTGCCCGGAGGAAGAAGATGCATGCATCTCGATGTTAATTGGCATGCATATATGTGATTATTTTGTTCTTTATAATTCTTTTTCTGTTTTTTCTTTCTTTCTTTCTTTCTTTCTTGTGGGTTCTGCGTGGGACTCCATCAAGAAAGGATCCACAGTGATAGTTTTTGTCTGTGGTCCTGTTTAAATTAGAAGATATATATGTACAAGGCGTTGGGTGTAGATATATGTGATACATACAAGACTTATAGTTTTGCAATGGGAGCTCATGCACGAAGCATATATATATATATATATATATATATATATATATATATATATATATATAACTTATGAAAAATATGTCACGCATAGCTGATTCCTTGTGTAGATCGGTTCTTGATGACACTTAGAATATGCATGGTTTTGATGCTTTTTAGGAGGCAAGGTAGAGAGCTGAGGTTAATTACCTGGCAGAGGCTGGCATGGGTTTTGTTGCCCATTGCAAACAATGTGGAATTCAACTCTTGATACGTAAGAAACCCGATAACAAGAAAAGGAAGGAAAGGACGAGTGACCCACGAAGCTGGTCTAATTAATTCTATGAACACACCGCCAAAATAACTGTGAACTCCATGCAGGAAAGAAGGGAGATTTATGTTATGTAGTGCCGTAGTTCAGTTTATATAGGAAGAGCCCCAGTTGGGAATCATATACCTACCTACGAAGGGGACGGACAAACAGTTCTTCCACCATATATGCATCTGTGGACCTGTACACCTTTGACCCATCCTTGATCATCTTGCAACTGGATAGATATGAACCGTAAAGCTGTTACCCAACATGGGAACCGAACAAATCTGGGTATTATGATTAAAAAAAAACAGATTTGGGTCAATCAACTTATCAACCTGCATGCTGCCAAATTCCATTATTCACGGCTCATTATTAACTGCAGTCACCTCTATATATATTTTTCATTCTGAACTAAATTAATATGCCGTCAAGTTGTCGCATTCTTTCCGTCACATGACACCAGGTCAAAGATCCGTGAGGCAGACTTTGACACGTTAATTTCCATGGGTACGAACTTTTAGTATACGTCTACTCACTGGAAAAATCAAATCGTATTTTGAATGACCCTTTCTCGATCGATCGTGTAGGGTTGGACTGCTCCCAACCAAATGAACTTCGTTTCGGTAGGTTTGAGGATTCAATCCAATGGAGGATGGCCACATCTCCTCTTGAGCTTCAGCTACGTACCTTCTTCAAGGACCTTTACGAATATAATCACTCCTAAACAGCACTGACAAAGAAGACCCTTAGGGTTAGCTTGGTTCGCCAATAAATTTTGAGTAGAATATATAGTGGTAATTAATTCTGAGTTAATTTATCACTATTTTTAGTGCGAGAGGATAAGTACGACATTATCTTTATTACTCGTTCAGTTCTGAACGAGCGAAAATAAATGTGGAAAAAAGATTATTTTGTCATTCTTAATTATTATGATTAAAATTAATATTTATCTTTAATGATCAAGATTAACATTAATATATTCATCCTATTTAATATATTTATTTTTAATGATCATAATTAACACTAATATTATTACTAATATTATTAATATTATCTTTCAAATTCTTTGTTACCATATACGAGCGAGAATATATAAGTGATGAAAACTTACATTTCAATATCTCCAGGCTAATCTATGCATATTATATGTGACGACTCGGATCCCGGATACTGGATATACCCGATATCACTTGGAACCCGTGAACCCTCCCAAGAGCTATAAAGCTCCGAAGGAAAAAAAGATTGTCGTGTGGTACATTGAAGCCATAGAGATATAATAGTAAGCAATTAAATTTCATTAGATCGATTTGCTAAAGTAGCAGAAATAAAATTACTTTTTTTTTATTAACAGTTACAAATTAATTAACAATTATACCAGAGTCCAGTCCAAAGGAAAGACAGCAAGTCTAACAGTACAATCAAAAAAAAAGAAAGACGTACCCAGAAAGTCGGGGGAAGCCCGGCGAAGATACCAACTGGCAGCTACGAACTCGCCACACCAGGAACCGCGGAAGTAGAACTATACCACCCACCTGAAAAGCAGGGGTGAGCCTCGTGTCACTGGCCCAGTAGGGGTCACGCGGATCCCCACTGAAAAATAACGCAGTAACACAGAGCAATAAAACAGCAGAAGTAGTAAAGCAGGAAAACTAAACAACAAAGCTGTAAAAGAAAACCGGAACGGAAGGAGTAGGAGCAGCTAAAAGAAAAGGGAAAAGTCGTACCTGAAGGAGAACACGGCTGCCGAACTAACCTCGGCTCCCAAAGCTGACCTACGAGACATGCAAGAAACCTAGAAGGACCTAGACAGACACGTACGCCCAAAATATACACGACTCGATTGCCGTGCACGCTCCTCTAGACACGACCACACACACACACCACCACAAGAAAGTTCGCAAATAGCGACCGACATATTCGGTCTCTATTCAGTCGTTCTTCGGTCGCAAAATCCAATAGCGACCGAACAGACACCACTTAGCGACCGAATATTTCGGTCGCTATATACTAGTCGCTAAATCGCGACCGACATAAGTCGGTCGCGGATACGGTCGCTGATGGCGACCGAATAACTTCGGTCGCCGAATCAGTCGTGCATAGAGACCGATATAACTCGGTCGCAAGAACGGTCCCAGAGTCAATCGGTCTCTATTCGGTCTCTATTCGGTCTCCATTCCGTCGCCAATTTTGTAGTATTTTTTTAAAAAAAATTATATAAACGACTATAAATAATATAATTTGATAAAAGAAATAATATATGGTCTCTATTCGGTCGCTATGCGGTCGCCAAAGTTAATATTTTCATAAAATAAGTAATAACTTCGGTCGCTATTCGGTCTCCATGCGGTCGCTAATTAAAATTTTTTTTTTCAAAAATTAATATAAAGCTACTATAAATCACCTGATAAATAACAATTTAATAAAATAAATAACCTGTTACATAACAATTTCATAAAAACATATAAATCAACTACACAACTCATAATCTCCACAAATTTCAAATTCATCACATACAAACACACAAATTAATCATACATCCATAATAAAATGGCAACATACAAATAACTAAAATGAAATCACAAATCCTCCGCATATGTGTCATCCTGGTCGTCGTCTCGTCCAACATCTCGCGACGGATGATCCTGTATATCATTTAAAAAAATTAAAATCAATTCTTTAATAAAGAAATCAATTATTCTTGAAAATTAAAAGTAAGATGTTTTTCATTGAAGTGAAATTGACGAATGATAATTTTAAACGTTTTGCTCAAATCGGTAGTCCGATTTAGAATCCGTCAGCTCTGACAAGTCACGTCTACCTCCCAGGTCGTGTTGGAATGATCGGAATGCCGATCGGATCAGTATTTCACATTCTGGACCCCCGGACCCCGACGGCTTTGATTATAAACCAAGTGCATTTGCAAATTGCACTTTTGAGCGTCGGGCTCAAACCGGATGTCCGATTTAGAATCCGTCAGCTCTGACAAGTCACGTCTACCTCCCAGGTTGTGTTGGAATGATCGGAATGCCGATCGGATCAGTATTTCACATTCTGGACCCCCGGACCCCGACGGCTTTGATTATAAACCAAGTGCATTTGCAAATTGCACTTTTGAGCGATTTGCTCAAACCGGTAGTCCGATTTAGAATCCGTCAGCTCTGACAAGTTACGTCTACCTCCCAGGTCGTGTTGGAATGATCGGAATGCCGATCGGATCAGTATTTCACATTCTGGACCCCCGGACCCCGACGGCTTTGATTATAAACCAAGTGCATTTGCAAATTGCACTTTTGAGCGTCGGGCTCAAACCGGATGTCCGATTTAGAATCCGTCAGCTCTGACAAGTCACGTCTACCTCCCAGGTCGTGTTGGAATGATCGGAATGCCGATCGGATCAGTATTTCACATTCTCGACCCCCGGACCCCGACGGCTTTGATTATAAACCAAGTGCATTTGCAAATTGCACTTTTGAGCGTCGGGCTCAAACCGGTAGTCCGATTTAGAATCCGTCAGCTCTGACAAGTCACGTCTACCTCCCAGGTTGTGTTGGAATGATCGGAATGCCGATCGGATCAGTATTTCACATTCTGGACCCCCGGACCCCGACGGCTTTGATTATAAACCAAGTGCATTTGCAAATTGCACTTTTGAGCGATTTGCTCAAACCTAAATCTAAAATCCTAAAACCTAAACCTATTCCCAAATCCCTAAACCTTAAACCCTAAACCCGTAAAAATTGTAAACCCTATAGAAAAAAAAACGTAAGCCCTAAAACCCCTAAAAACACTAAACTGCAGACCCCGAACCCCCTAAATCATAAAACCATAAAACCCTTAAAAATTATAAATCTTAAACCCTCCCCTAACCCCTAACCCCACTACGATCCCTTAAACTCCTAAACTGCTAAACCACCGATTGCTAAACCCCAAACCCTCAAACTAAAAATCCCAAACCCTAAACCTTAAAACCCTAAATCTTGAGTTACCCCTAAAACTAGAAACTCTAAAATCCTTAAAAACCACAAACATAAAAGACTAAATCTGAAAAACCCTAAATCCTAAACCTTAAACCCTAAAACTCCTAAACCTAAAAATCAAAAATCTTAATACTATAAACTCTAAACCATAAACCATAAATTTAAAATCATAAACCCTAAAATCACTAATAACATCAAACCCTAAATAAAAGAAACCCAAAAATGTAAACCTATATGTAAAACCCTAAAAGCCCCAAGAACCTTAAACCTTAAAAACATTAAACCCTAAACTCAAAACATTAAACCATAAATCTTGAAAACCTTAAACCCTAAACCCTAAACCTTAAAAATATGAAACCATAATATCTATAAACCATAAAAACTCGAAAAACCCTAAACCCTAAAAATCCTAAATTGTAATAACTATAAACCCTAAAAACATGAAAAACCCTAAACCCTAAAACCTAAAATCCTTAGAAACTAGACCCACTAAACCAAAAACCCCTAAAGCCTAAACTCTCAAAACCGTAATCCACCCCCCTAACCGCTAAACCAAAAACCCCAAATGCTAAATCCAAAACCCTAAACTCATATGCCAAATATAAAATGCAAACAAACCTAAACACCAAACAACTAACCCTAAACCCAAAAACCTAAACCCTAAATAACCCTAAACCTTAAACCCTAACCCTATATGTTAAACCCTAAACATAAAAAAATAAACTCATAACCCCCTAAACTGTAAAACCCTAAAATAATTAAAAACCATAAAATTTAAAACACTAAAATCCTAAACCCACATTGAACCCCTTACCCCACCCCTAATACATAAACTACTAAACCTCAAAACTGTCAAACCTTAAACTTTAAATCTTAAAACCGTAAGCCCTTAAACCTTAAACACTAAACAGCCCCTCAACCCTAAGCTAGCCTAGCAATCGTAAACCGAAAAACCCACACTTAAAATCGAAGTCCAAAAACCTGTAGCCCTGAAACCCTTCCTAAACCCTAACACCTAACCCTTAAATCCTAACCCTAAAGCCCCAAACCCTAAACCATAAAGCTTAAAATCCTAAACCCTAAACCCTAAAAGCCCTAAACACCTTAAACCCTAAAAATCCTAAACCTTAAAAGAGTAAAACCTAAATCTAGTACCTAAAACCTAAATCTAAAACCCTAAACCTTAAACACTAAACACTAAACCCTTAAAAACCTTACACTAATCATTAGGAAAGGAGAGGTGAGGCCAATCCAAATACAACACATGTTTGTGAATATATTATCATGCTAACACACAAAAATGACTATTTACATGCACTGGTATTTTACTACAAAAAATGGAAGGTCCATATGACTGTTAATAAAGGCAATATAAAGCACCCAAACACCTGAAAAGTGCACAAAATAATATTCTATCATATTAACAATAACATGGACTATGAAATGCCCTAAACAAAAAATTAGCATGGCCTAAACAAAATTTTCACATTAAATTCCCTGCAGGGGGTTGGGGTGGGGGGGCCGCGGCGGGTTGGAGAGAGAGAGAGAGAGAGAGAGAGAGAGAGAGAGAGAGAGAGAGAGAGAGAGAGAGAGAGAGAGAGAGGGTACCTGTGGGGGGGCGGGTTGGAGAGAGAGAGAGAGAGAGAGAGAGAGAGGTACCTGTGGGGGGGGGGGCCGCGGCGGGTTGGAGAGAGAGAGAGAGAGAGAGAGAGAGAGAGAGAGGGGTACCTGTGGGGGGGCGGGTTGGAGAGAGAGAGAGAGAGAGAGAGAGATACCTGTGGGGGGGGGGCCGCGGCGGGTTGGAGAGAGAGAGAGAGAGAGAGAGAGAGAGAGAGGTACCTTGGGGGGGGCAGCGGCGGGTTGGAGAGAGAGAGAGAGAGAGAGAGAGAGAGAGAGGGCAGCGGCGGGTTGGAGAGAGAGAGAGAGAGAGAGAGAGAGAGAGAGAGAGGGGTACCTGTGGGGGGGCCGCGGCGGGTTGGAGAGAGAGAGAGAGAGAGAGAGAGAGAGAGAGAGAGAGAGAGAGAGAGAGGTACCTGTGTGTGAGAGAGAGGAAGCCGGCGACGACGGCGACGGCGAGCGGCGACGGCGAGGCGAGCGGCGCGGCGACGACGGCGAGGCGAGCGGCGCGGAGGGGGGCTCCGGCGGAGGGGGCCTCGGGCGGGAGGCCGCACGGGGAGGGGGGCTCGGGCGGAGGAGGGGGGCTCGGGCGGGAGGCCGCAGGGGGAGGGGGGGCTCGGGCGGGAGGCCGCAGGGGAAGGGGGGACTCCGGCGGAGGAGGGGGGCTAGGGCGGAGAGGGGGCCGCAGGGGGAGGGGGCCGCAGGGGAAGGGGGCTCGGGCGGGGGCTCGGGCGGGAGGGTGGAGGGGGGGCTAGGGCGGAGAGGGGGCCGCAGGGGGAGGGGGCCGCAGGGGAAGGGGGCTCGGGCGGGGGCTCGGGCGGGAGGGTGGAGGGCGGGAGGGAGGGCTCGGGCGGGGAGGGGTCGCAGGGGGGAGTATAACGGGATCAGCGACCGATTGGCGACCGAATTTAGTTCGGTCGCCAATCGGTCTCAGATGTGCGACCGATTATTTCGGTCGCCGAATTGGTCTCTATTTGGGACCGACTAGCGACCGATTAAAGCGGTCGCTAATGCGGTCGCTATAGCCACTTTTTCTTGTAGTGCACACGACTAGAACGTCGTGCACACGATACAACACTGACCTCGAGCAAGACCATGAGAGGGCTAACCCGAAAAGGTCACGACGCACGAGAAACGCGAGAGTCACGTGTCACGTGATGGAAGTACCCCCTCATTAGAAGAACAGTCAACTGCGTCAACTGACGTTTTATGCTGCGCCTCAAGTGTCTCGTCTACGATGTCACCTGAAGCACGACAGAGACTAAGACACGCTCAGAACCAGAACAGGAACTACAGTCGCGAGTGACTAGACAGGGTAACGCCCGTCGGCGTCAGTCCAAACGCCCCTTATCACGTGTGCACACACCGACTCTTGCTGGATAGCTAAGCCTCTAGCTAGTTTTGCCCACCCAGCAGGACGCTACTGTACAGCGGGGGTCCACGGAAACTAGCTTAAAAATCGTAAACCGAGAAAGTGCCCCGCTACAAGAACCGTCACGCCGTAACGTGATGTAAGGCTACGACTAGTGAAGGCTCACAATACACAGAGACTTAAAACATGAGTGCGGAAGTACAGACAGGCAAGAGAGCACTGTCGCACGTACTTCGAAGCACCAATGACAGTACGGCCACTACCGACAGACTGAGGACAAGGCAACTAGACCTACTAACGTAACGATCCTTGAGTCAGATGACTCGGAGGCAATATCGTCCCAGTCCGCGGAACGAGCCGCCAATCGGTTTTATCCTAAGCAAGAGAAAATGACGCTATCGAAGGAAACGACACGCGGAGACCTGAGGGAACACTGAGGACCCTTAGCACACCTGGACACGCAGACCGAGGTAGGATGATACCTCGAGGCATCCAGAACCATATCTCGAGCTGGACAAAACCGTCGAGACACACAAGGTTACCTGACAACCACTGGGTGACCCCGGGTTGACCGGAACCCGACAATAACGACTCTACAGTAGGAAAGAGAATCCTACTACAAGCAAGAAGACTCCTGGCTGCCTTACAACGTAGTCTTAGCCCTCATAGGATGTCAGGAAACATCCACGGGAAAGCGGGCAGACCACAAGGACAAGCCAAGACAATCAGAAACTAAAACTGCGGAAAGCAGGATTCTAGGATGTGACGGTCTACCTTTGGACCGTTACACAGAGGTGACGGTCGAGAGATGGAGCGTCATAGACACCGCCCTACTCAATAACCTAGGATAGACGAACACTGTAACGGCCTAAGAGAGGCGCGTTACACGACTCTGACGCACAGGGGAACGACCGTTAAAGCCAACCGACCTAACTGGTCAAATCCGGTCAAAATCCGTTGTGACGGCCTAAGGAAGGCACATTACAGTGCTCTGGCGGTCGAAGCTAAGGCCGTCAAAGCGAACCGACTGACACAAACATCAAGGAACAACAGGGCTGTGACACACCTATAAGGGGGCGTCAGAGGGCTGTGACGGTCCAATAGTGGGCCGTCACACTCCCACAGCCGCAACTGACCAACACGCTCGAAGGCGCGTAATGGTCCATCGTAGGGCCGTCAGAGCATGTGACGGTCTCTGGTAGGACCGCCACACTGATCCGACGAGCAAAACAGTGGAAGAGCCGAATCGGTTCGTTCCACGCCCCATTCACGCCGAAGCACAGGGGAAACAAAGCCTCACGACGAAAAATAACTTCTGGAAGCTAAAAGGTCCACATGCACGCATTAAATAGCGAGATCGGGGCGATTCCGACGAATCGATCCTAAACGAGTCACCGAGGTTCCCAGACTCCTACCGGCCCCGAATGACGACCAAACACTATGAAACTTACGTGAATGTGATCCAGACATCCCAGTGGTCATTTTGACACTAACTATGCTAAGAATGATTGCCATTTTTCGGCGAACCCTACAAACTGCGAAAATGACGGTTTTGCTAGAATTGGCCCGATCTAGCCCGTCCGAGCACCAAACCACGCACAGAAGCAGGGAAAACGTGCAGGAGGAAGTGACGATGCGTCTCCCTACCTCCACCGAAGAAACCGAGCGCCGAAGCGACTAAACCGTGTCGAAAACCACAACCCGAGCTCGACCGTCGGCTTTGAATCCACCGTTCGGGATCGCGCCAAAACCGATCCGATCCTCGCCCCATCGCGCATCCGACTATCTCCACGGCATCTCCTCTACCTGCCCGAGCCTCCTCCGTCTGCAGTCGGAGCCGGGAGGGCGAGAGAAGAGAGAAAACGAGGGAGAGAGAGGGCGGCGGCGAAAATGAGAAGGGGAGAGAGGAAGAAGAAAGAAAAAGGAAAAAGAAATTAGGAATTTTTCTAATTTTTGAAAATTTGATAATTAGCACGAAAATAGACTAATTCAGAAAAATACGTAAAAATAGTCGAAACGATCATCGCCAAGAGTACATCGCAATTGTATCGTCCGCGAGTCGAAGAATTGAGAAATAAATTCACCGTGGAGTTCCGTAACTAGTACGAGAGAAAAATCCATACGGATCGTAAAACTCAACTCGAGAACTACAAATCAATCCGAAACTCTCCAAAAAGGATCCGAAAGACCTAATAAAAATTCAATAAGGATCGACGGCATTACATTATATATTTCTAGTTAGCTCCCTTGAAATATTCTTCCCATATTCGAAGATAATCCTGAAATCATCACTATGAATAATATTCTTTCTCTAAGAAAACGAATAAAATGTCTTGAAAAGTCCAAACAGGACTCTTCTTTAGTGTTGCCATCGCCGATTGTCTTTTAATATTGTCACAAAAACTTAAGTTTTAGTCTGATAATTAATTTTGTAAATGGTGGTGATGCCAAATAATTAAATTCTCACAAATAATATGATTTTTGACAATAATAGAACTATGGCAAATAATTAAAATTTCGACGGCTGTTTGAAGACATCGTAGGATATTTGGGTCAAATAATTTATTTTGGACAGTGGTTAAAACTCACGTACCGTGCAAAATTATTTACAACTTTTCTTTAATTATACTGTGAGCAGTGGCCGCTTGTTTCAGCATTCTTGTACTGTTGGCTGGCATTGGAGATGGCACTGCCCAGGCTCTTCGGACTGTCAGCCGTCGCCTTCATATGCTGTCCTGATGTTGTCCGCTGAGGCTTTCTTGCAGGATGTGCTTACATTATTCCGTCTTGGCACAAGTTGATCCCAGGTAAAATGAGAATGCAAGTTGATTCCAGCTACGTAAGAATGATAGATGATCCAGACACTAATTAGGCACTACTGTACGTTTTATATTGGAATGGGATATCCAAATTGCTGAGAGAGAATGATAGGCCCTACCCGCTCTTCTCACACACAAAATTGCTATCAGGGGTAGGGTAACGTATTCGCGTCGCTAACGCATCTTTTAAATGAACAGGGCCTTAAAATCAAGCACAGAAAGTCATGAGTCAAGAGTCCAAGGACAATATATACGAACATGAGCACTCTTGAACCTAATGGATTATTAATACCTCCTTCATATCTCTAGGCCTAATGGACAATACAAACATGATCACTCTTAAACCTAATGGAGACAACAAGCGGGGGGGAGGGGGGAGGGTTATGATTTCTTGACTCAAAAATTAACGTCACAACTTGAATTTCCTAGATATGAGTAGAATATATATATATATGTATTGTTATTTAATAATTAAATATATGATATTATCACAATAAAAATACTTTTATAACATTTTTGAGGTGTTTTAGAAATATTTGAAAGAAAAAGGAAATGCATTAGAATTAAAAACATGTGGGAAACTTATGTTACTAAACTATTTTTCGAAAAACAACATGATAGGTATCGAGTGCGCGCGTTTCACTCTGATACGTACCGTGTTAGGACGTGAAATGACGAGTTCTTCCCCATCGATACTAACCAATCAAACACTCAACATGTGGTCTCAACAGCCCCCATTTTTGATGGGACCGTCAGCACTCCCGCTATGAGAATGTCACGAATTCCTAGTCGTCGATCCCCTTCGAGCTTGTGATCGGTAAAAGAGAAAGAAATCGATCGTCTTCTCTTCAAAGGTTAAAATGTCAACCGAAAGTTCCCATGAAGTTCGTAGGCCTGACCAAGATCTTATATATATAATTAAGACAGACTTCCCTCTGCATCAATCAACACATCAAATTAGCCTGCACAACGAGAGAGAGAGAGAGAGACCGACAATTCATCTCTTGTCCTCCTGCCGCTCCGTCATTCGATCAGACAGAAAAAACCGTCCTTTTCTATTGAACAGATCGATCTTCCCGTCCCCTTACTCGCGCGTGATACCATCTTTGTGCTGTATGTATGCGGCTATGCTCAGAGGCGTCATGGGTTTTCAGGGAAGGAGGCTCTTAAACCTGCTCTCGGCTCTCTGCCTGATGGTGATGCTACTCGTGAGCTCCCCCGGGCGCCTTGTGGCGGCGAGGCCGCTTGGCGGGGGCGTGCACCTGGGCGTGGACGTCGTCGGGGGTGGCTCCCTCCTCCAGATTCTGCCGAAGGGCAGCGACACCGGCTCCAGACCCTCCGGCTGCACCAATGGGTCCGTGCGGAATGGGGGGACCTGCCCTCCTAATTAAGATGAAGTCGAATTGGCAAAGAAGAGATTCCGGGCTTACCCGGTGGCTGTCTGCCCGGATCGGAGGAGGACGATGTGTCCCTGCATGCGTACGGCATGCATGCATATAAACGTAAACGTTTGTTTTATTCTTTTGTTGTTTATTTTTTCTTTGTTGGTGTTTCTCTCATGGGCAAGAGAATATATACCACATCAAGAAAAACTATTCAGCGATACTTTTCTGTGTTCCTTTTTAACTTATAAATGCATACAAAAAGGTATTGGATATCGTACTATAGGATGACACAAAAGTTCGGTGGAAGCTCATCTGCAAGGTGTAACATCTGGAAAAAATATAAGAAGGCTTGTTCCTGATATAAATCAGTTCTTGATGACACTTCTACACGTAAGAATATTGGTTGGTTTGTAGAAGATAAGCTGGTGCGGAGATTATCTCAACACAAGCAGCTGCCTATCAACAGGGAGAATCCAGGCCTGTTGAAGAGCAAGAGCGATTGTTACCCAAGAACGAGAGAAAAAAGAAAATAAGAAGAAGATGTCCAGCTCTAAGAGCATTCGTCTCCTCATCTCCCAATTTCATTAAGAAAGTTAAGACTACAAATTAACCTGTGCTACACTAGTGTTATGATCTACGCCGAGTCCCAGTTGTTTTTTTTGTCGGGAAATTTCGGACAATCTCTCAAGCAATCTCCTAATTGAAATTCCGAGAGATTTTTCTTTATAATTGTGACGATTCTCTCTATATATATAGACTACTATTGTAGCACAGAAAGTTCTACCGCAGTAAATAATTTTTTTACTGATCCCAAATTAGACCAGTTTAATTAGATGGTAGACAATCTATTTGCTGTTTCTTATTTGAAATTAAATTATTCTGTCAAAATTTTCATCTCTTCTGCCACGTGATACTTAACGCTAATACTTTTCTTGGTCAAAGTTCTTTGTGCAGACTTCTGCGCACGTTTCTGTGGATACGAAACGAACTAAAAAACATTTCAGGCTTTTGAAAGAATCGAATTCCGTTTGCATGACTCTAAGGGCCGGGCTCGACGTGGAAGGCGATCAACGTGGGAGTTGCTTGGTTTTAGTAAAATATCGTAAAGTTTAAAATATTAAAATTTTAAAAGTGATCCTCCGACTCAACTCTTACGACCAAATAAGTATATAAACTAACACATGCACACAAAATCACGTCATCATACATTATCAAATAATAAAAATATAGCATGCTGTAATCATAGGGTTCGCAAGCAATATTTATGGGGTACCCTGTGTTTTCCTCTGTCACATATATATAAGCTTTCCATAATGTAAGGGAGATTATATATTTTTTTCCTTTTAGGGCCACAGACTTACATGACTTATTTCTCATGCATGGTTTAATTAGATGCTTGCGATGATGACAAATATTGCATCTTCTTACTTAAATATTCTAAGAAGGTGAAAGTCATATACATACAAGGTCTCAACTTTCATAATTAAAGAGACCCTATTCATTCATTGCTTATAAGCCAAGAGATTCCCCCATGTCCTTAGGAAACCATGCATCCTCATTTTGTTGGGATCCATATTTCTTCTTTTTCTGCCATATTTTATATTGAATTCATATTCAATTCAGTTCATATTGATGGTAAACATTGTTCAAATAATATATGTTAGGTTCTACATGCATAATGAAACACACATTCAACCACGACATAATGAATATTGATAAAAAAATGACATTATCTCGTAAAATTAGACCAAAGTCCATCGATCAGTACGTAGAGGAAAAAAAAGGAAAACTTCATCAGGGGTCTGCACTTACATGTCCAGTCGAGACTAGGCTAACTGATCAGCCAGTTTTCACTTGTTATATCAGCCATTAGTATTAGTTGATGCTAATAACATTCGATACAAGTTACAATCTAATTAATTAACAGTCAATATCCTTATCCGTTACGATATCAATCAAGAAACCACTTTTAAAATCATACCTATTTCTGTATCCATTAATAATTTATCAACTGCAACAACTACACCGTCCAAGAGCTGTCCGTAGGTAATGGTTCAACCATTGATCCTTACTTTTGTACCCAACCGAGAGTAACCAAACCAACATTTTCTTCTGCGTGGTCTCGACGGCGACCAACGTCTGACTCTCCCACCCCGCCACGAGAATGAGAATTCCCCGTGGACGACGCCCACCATGTTCCGAAAAACGAAGAAAAGAACAGTAGATTAATTAATGGTCAGCACGGAAGAGCGCATGGTACGCAGAAGATGGAGGGAAAGCAAAGCTCGGCGGCGTCCACTACCCTGTGAAGCTTCCCATGAACTTCGTATGGCTCTGACCAAAATGCATGCATTGCTTATATAAGACCTCCTCTCGTCTGATCACCAGCTCAAACCAGCTCAACAAGTAAGAGAGAGAGCATCGATCCCCCTCCCTGTTACCTCCTCCATTTCTTCTGCCATCCCATCGTTTCAGGCCTGATCAACAAAACCCATCCTTTTCTATTGTGGGTACGTACCACCTAGTGCTGTTTAATTAGTCGATCGACGTCATGGGTGGTTCCCATGGAAGCAAGCTCTTCAACCTCCTCTCCGTGCTCTGCTTGGTGGTGGTTCTGATCTTGAGCTCCCCCGGGCCTGTTGCGGCGGCAAGGCCGCTCGGCAGTGCGATGCGGCTGCCGGGCGCCGGCGGTGGCGGCAGCTTCCTCTTCCAGATTCTGCCACAGGGTGGTGGCACGGGCTCGGCGTCCTCGGGTTGCACGAATGGGTCCGTGCAGAATGGTGGGTCTTGCCCTCCTTAATTAATTAATCAGCCTAGGTGAAGCCGGCCGATTGTTTTGTTCTTCTTTATTCTTTATTTTCTTTTCCTTTGGGTTACAATGCACATCAACAAAGGGATCCAGTGATAGGTTTCTGTGATCCTTTTCTTGGTCAACATATGTAAGCAGCATGGACGTAGAATAAGCGATTATATATAATATCTTACGGTGAACAAGCCCTTGGTCAATTTCAGTGCACAAGGGAGCCGAGTTTATCAATGTACTCGATTCAAAGGCTTGTGAATGAAACTATAAATTTAATTTGCTCTAAACTTTTAACCATTAATTAGATAATTTATGTTAATAAATAATTCAAGTAATCGGAGCCACTGTTGACTCCAACTCATCGGCCGTTTCCATGTGAAAGGTTGACCTAGTTTTAACTTCCCTGTGGGACATTTTAGTGCCACGTTAATTAACAGGTTGCGAAGAAGAACGGGGGACAGCATTTTTTATTGGGCTTTGGGCTTGAACAGGGCTTCGTGACATAGTCTGTTTAACGGACCGTTTAAAGGGTAAAACTTGCCGCAACGCTACGCTTGGTGCACCACCATGTCGTGCAGCAAGTAAAAAACCATTTTTTTTTTACTGGTTGGGGCCGACCTGCCCTACATGTCCTGCATTTCGATATCAGATTGGATGACTCAGAACATGTTTAAAAAACATAGACCGGACACTTTTAATGGGGCTAAAATAATCGGCCCATGACCAATCTTCAATTTTTTTTGAAATTATAAGTCATCTGATCTGTGAACGGAGGACTGTAATGACATGTAAGATAGGTCAGCCCCAATTTGCAATTAATTTGTTTTTTTTTAACTTGCTGAACTTATATTTACGATCGATATTTGGCTGAGTTTGAGCTCAATTTTAGGTAGTCGGGCTGAGTTGGCTTGGCTCGTTTCCACACCCCTACATTAATTAATTAATTAAGGAACAGCAATCAATTTACCGGCCCAATCTTCACAAAGAAACCTCATCTTTAGTGAAATTGTGGAAGTCAATTTTAGACTCCCTGCCCAGAACCTGGAGGCTGCCATCCGTTAAAAGTGAACATTCATAGAATGTTCTTTAGAAATAGCTGGGGTAAAACATAAAGGGATGATTTAATATTGAAAGACATAATAACAACAAAAATAAGCTCGCTAAACTTTCTTACCATGCTTCCTCCATTCTTACATCTCTTTCTCTTGCTGACCACTGAAGAAGAGGGTCGTCCCCGCCCAACACGTACCAAAGACTCCCAGCACTCAAAGTGGGTCGACTTGGAAGGACCCCTCCCTCATAGTAAGAGGGGGGGGGGGCTTAGGTTTGACTTTGGAGATGATTTATTTGACTCATGTTTAATTGTCGACGGATATAAATATAGAGTTGGCTAGTTTTGGTAAAAAAGGATTCTTGTGAATTGAGTATTGTTGGATTTGAATTCAAGTCTTTCACACTCCGCATAGATCCGATCAAGCACCACTGTGCTAAACTATCCGTCGTAAAAAAAAGGAAAAAAATGCACTGATGGGTGCTGATGCTGTTGTGTTGCCATGGAGCATCCATCTCTCTCTCTCTCTCTCTCTCTCTCTCTCTTGCCAATGGGAGCCTAGTTTGCAAAATGTGTAATAAAACCAAGTTTTTAGCAGACATTTCTCCATATCTAAATCTTTTTTCTCCCGACTTTCACAGTTTAATTTGACACAAAGAATTAACATTTACCATACACAGGAACAAAACGAAACTTGTAACGATTGAATTATAATTTTATCAAGTAACGTGTTTTAATATTTTAAAATATAGTAAAAAATGTGTCAAAACTTGTATTATATCAAACCCTTTACTTTTCTCACTTTCCCCTTTTCTTATGGTGCTTCTCTCTAGAATCTAATTGGCAACACAAGGCGAAATCCTAAAATTGAAACATTTTTCTATGAAATGTGTTAATGATTTCACAAATGCTAATTAAGGGCGCCTAACCCAATTGTATAGCCGAGTTAATTAAACCGGCAGCAGTTGATTAATGTAACAGCATGAAAGCGAGGTTTGAATGTTTCAAAGGCACGAGGAAGTTCTTTTGAAGGCAGAAGGATTATGAAGACTTGAGAAGTGCGCATCAGGTCATTAATTAATTTACTGCTCACCAAGTATATTTGATGTGAGATGTATCCTAAAGTAGGCGTAATTAATAGGTTGAAACTAGATGATATATATATATATACCCCGACGAAGTTAATTTCATATTCTGATTGATAATTTTATGCCATATATCACAAAGGAGATATTAATCATCGGCTTATCTTTTCGTCAAAGTCAACCTATGAACTGACATTTAATCCTATTTCAAACAACATACTGCCCCAGAAACTAATTAAGCAGCCAGAATTTGACTCAGGGAGAGGCATGAGAAAGATGCATGGGATGTTTGTGATTGCAACATCATGCACTTAAACTAATGAAAATTGTTGTCTCTTCCTCTCGCTCCCAAGCTTGGAGGGACACCCTCGGCTGCATCCTTTTATGTCAAATTAAACTCGAGGCTCTTCCTAGCACCATTATATCACATATAAATTTTTCTTATTTTTTTATACATGGAGAAATTAAAAAAAAACAAGAGTTTTGAACCAGCTGGCATACTTTTTTTAACGTTTTTTCTCTCTTGTTTGTTACGATTGTTCCCGTTTTCAAGGGACTTGGGTTCTATAATGCTGATGATCAGTTGATTTCGACTCATTCGTGATATCTTCAGCATGAACATAACATTCTGATCACAGTTGGAGGTTTTCATGTCATTGTATGTAATTTTGTTCATTCGGCTCCATTTTATTTTAGAACCTTTGAAGTTGCTTTAAACTTAATTATTTGATTCTTTTCTGGCTTCCATCTTATTATTTTTCATTCGTAAACCAAATTAAACAAAAACAAATCGACTGTTTTAAGTTATGAATTTTCAGTTTGAACCGAACAATGAGAAGCGCCCCACACTGATCATCGTGTTTCAAAACAATAAAAAAAGTTCCGAATTGGCAGCTCCACACGTTTCATCCAAGGCAAGGTTCAATGGCTACCTCCCTACTGTAGGAGGACTGCTTTTCAAACAAAGGCTCTTCACATCCATTTCTGAACCATATTCTATAATTAAGTGTCACCAAGAATCGATTTCTACACCAGGGTCTAGAATCCACGTACATATTTTCTAAATAATCTTACACCTATGCATGAACTTCCGACGCACATTCTGTGACTTCTGTCCAAGAAAAAGAAGAAGAAAAAACTCCCGATGCACTGAAATTGCCGTATACCGACGTTCATATACATGCATGCCATTTTTTGATGTGCAAGGTATATATATATATACATGACTTTTCTCCGGGTAGATGTAGACGATGCCCTGTAACACCCGAAAAGAACGTAATTTAGTAGTTCAATTTTTCTCGATCTCAACCGTATAGGAGGCAGACATCTTGTCGTAGATCACTTAATTTCCGTCAGGAGATCGATGATTTACGCCGAGGCTGTGTTGAGTCACTGTTCTCTCTCGAGTTCTAAACGGGTATATAGATCTAGGCATCGATCGACCGCGGCCCCTTCCAGGGCATGCATGCACCTCCCCGCAAAGAAAACCGGAAATCTCTTCTCAGCCAAAAAATATTTAACCTTCTATAGCTAGCTAGGGAGGGCAGCGCCGCCCACTCTCCGCCGACCCATGCGTGCAACCCGAAGCTTCCGAACCCGTGTCAGCACCCTTCATCTGAACCTGTAAGACGAATTGCCCGCGGTCGCCGCTCAGCAGCCGCCTCCCCCCCGCGCCAAGCGGCCTCGCCGCCACAACGGGCCCAGGGGAGCTCATGAGCAGCAGCACCACCACCACCACCAAGCAGATCACGTACCAGAGTCTGCACGGCCTTCGTCCGCGGAAGAAGCCCATGGCGGGTTCCCAACGAGCAGGAGGAAATTAATGCGGGGCTAATTAAGGATGGTATATATATGTATATATGCAGCAGTGAGAGATATAGGACGTTGTTGGGGACTTCTATATATATATATATATATATATATATATATATATATATATATATATATATATATATATATATATATATATATATATATATATATATATATAAGCTGCCCATCAAAGTAAACCCGGATGCATGCTCCAGGAGGACTTCCTGTACGTACGTCCTCCCGTCCTGGCGTGCGTTTCGATCTTCTCCTGTTTAGAGCCGTGTGAGTGCGGTTCTTCCCACCCCCCTCGATCCATCGCCTTTTGTTTCCACTCCCCACATGAGAGGAGATAAGACCCTGCGAATCCGCTCACCGGCCAAACTGCCCGTACAGTTTGGTTTGCTTAAATGTTAGGATGCATACAAGACGAGGATCGAGATGACATGAATGTTTTAATCAGAAGAGAGGAGAGATTCACGCTCATGCACAAGAACAAAATCATGGTCGGCAGTACTTCGTTTTCCTTTAATTTGGATCCCGTACGTTAATTGCTTATAATGTATATGTTGATCAACGTTAGTTGTTTTGCTCAAGAAATTAATTTGTGCTGTGGCTCCTGCAAGAATTATTAAGAAGTTACTTAGATCCACATGCAAAACGAGGTCCTTGAGATTGCCATGCTGTTGTACTCTCGACTTTTGGATTTCAGACCGAACTAGTTAATTCATAATTAAAGAGCATCCATGTGGAAATGAACCGTTTTAGACGACATGGAAGATCCCGTTTAGACGGATAATCCCGATGATAAATATAACTAAATAAGTCTAGTATATATAATATTCCTGTTTTCGCATCGGTTTAGAAATATTGCCCACAGCTTTTAAGCATTAATTAATTAATCAGTCTAAGAGATGCAGAGTCTTGAAATTAACAAGGCTCTATATATATTTTTTGTCTAGTAGGAGAATTAATTAAGCCGCAAACTCTTTTTAATTAATTAAAGAGGATGAGTTATTTATTATTAATTAATTAATCAGTTTCCGTCTGTATGCTTAATGTTTAAGATGCAAGTAGTGATATCTTTTTTTCTCAGATTCGATTCATTTTGGAGAGATTTTACGTGATCAATTCTCGAGATATGTGTGACTCGAGATTTTTTAATTCGCAAAGTTCATTGTGACAAAAAGAAAAGTAGTGAGATCTCGTCACATCAAGAAGAATTAGAAATTCACGGCTCTTTACAATACAAGCGTCAATGTGCCGTTCTGCACGCCCTTCTTCCTGGTCTGCTGACCTCTCCTGACCTATAACCCTCATGAAGTAAATGTCAGATTTTATGGGGTTTCAAGGGAATCATACGCTGGCTGACCCAAATATGAACCCTTACTGGGCTTGAATTGAGCCTATCCAATGGGCTGCACAGTGATCCCCTTGGGCCATGCTGACGGCTTTGTTGTTAGGGTCCATTAGGTGTCGGCAACACTCGTGTTCTTGTTGGGCACTTATGCAGGCCCAACGGCGTGGTCTTTGTGGGAGGACCACCCACATGAGCTGCTGTCGGCCGCCTCTTATTACGGGGAGAAGGGTCAGCTGGTTTGGCCCACGTGAACATAATGAAATTTCTTCAAGTTTTCAAAATTGTTGAATGAATATTAGTCAAGCGTCAATAATGGCGACTCTGCAGAGGAGAGATCCACAGAATCTTGAGTTTTTGATGGAATATAGATGGAATCATTATAGTTCTAAAATCATATATATATATATATATATATATATATATATATATATATATATATATCAATCGTATTACATGCATATCCTCTTTGTCTCTATATTTATTTGCTTAATTGTTGTTTCCCTTTTTAACTGTGATCGGTGACAATCATTACCCAAAACAGTAAAATCTCTCGCGTACTAAAATCAAATGCCATTCTAAAATATTTCTATACTGATATATATTCTCTTTGTGATCTTCACCCTCGGTATAGAAAGTGTCTTTTTTGTATGTCCTTCAACATCTAAAAGGTTGCCAATGGCCACGCGCATCTGGTGTCTCTCTTCGACTGACCAACTTACAACAGTCATAAAATTTGGATGAAATTTTTAATATTATATTTTTTATAAATAAATCATTGTTACCGGAGAAATTGTAGATATATCACTCTTAAAAATATATTAACATATATATTATCACTATTTTAAAAAACTTATAAATATGTCATTGTCGTAACTCCCCGTTAACATCCGTCAACTTAACCATAAACAGGTCTAATCGGACGTGAGCAAAGATGAAACTGCCCATGGTTATCTGCCTTAGGGTCTGATTTTTTGGTTAAAAAATCTAAATAGAATCTTAAAGTAAAAACAACACATCTAATAAGGGCATATAAGTAAATAATAAGACTTTAGAATTAAAATACAAGGAGAGGCATGTTATTCCTCCCGTCTCCTCCATGGGTTTCCCAAACCCCAATGAATGGCGATGGGGCTCCCTTCTTGCCGACGGGCTACTAGTGCCGACGCATTTGCAGCGGCTATACAGTGGCGGAGAGGGAGAGGAAGAAGGAAAGGGGCGGTGGATTCTTGGTGGCTCAGGCAGCCTACTACCTCCCTCCCCTTGCTACCCCCTTCCCCCTGCTACCCCCCTTCCCCTTTCGTAGATACCCCCCCTCCCCTGTACATATGCCCCTTGAGTGTGGGCCCCCCCCTCTCCGGCCCCCTCTCCTTGCTGGGTCTGCTCCGATAGGGGAGATGGGGGGCCAACCTGAGCACGAGGCTGCGGTGGCCCCTCCTCCGGCTTGGGAGGCGTGGCCGTAGCCCCTCCTTCCTGGGCTAGCAGCACTGGCACCTCCCCTTGCCTGGGAGCTCGGTGGCAGCCCCTCCTCCGGCCGGGGCATGCGGCGAGGCCAGCCCCCTCCAACCTCCTGGTGGCATCTAGTCCTCCAGCCTGGAGGTGCATCATCGGCCCCTTCTCTAGCCTAGGCATGTGGTGACGATGGAGCCCGCCAGTTTGAGCATGTGGCGGCGGTGGCTCCTCCTCCGGCCTAGGTGTATAGCGCCGATGACTCCCCTCCTACCTAGGTGCGTAGTAACCACCCTAGGCGCACCTCCCCACCCCTCTCCGTAGATGCCTCTCTCTCTCTCTCTCTCTCTCTCTCTAAAGGAGGAGTACTTTAGTCATTTGACCTCTAGTTAACGAGAATAAAGAAATCTTTGAGAAATATTTGAGATTCGGTTGTCGGAAGTTAATCGTAGTGATATTTTTATAAGTTTTTTGAAGTAGTGGAGATATTTATCCTAATACGTTTCCAAGAGTGTCATGTGTCCGATTTCACCTGTAACTATGATTATTTGTAAAAAATCATTTAATAATCGATCATCGACCATATCTAGGGATGAGTCTCTCCAATTCTGATTTTGGTTTCTTTACCCGTATAGTTACAGATTTATTTAATAAACATTCTTTTTAAGGACCTTTTCCTAAAAATTTGAAGGGCTGATTCATGATATTCCCGACCGGGTGTTTACTGATAACTCTAAGGTTGCGAGGATTTGGAAATAAATATGAGGACTCGAATTTCATTATATGGAGTATTTGGTTGACAAACTTGTGAAATTTTGTCAACGTGTAGGAGTCATGATGATGCAAATGTTGATAATAATATATTTGAATATTTCTCGTAAAGTGGAAATATATATGGTTCACCTTACAATCAAATTATGCGAAAAGGGTTGAACATGTTAAGAGGAAAATAAGCACGAGATGGATGATACGCGTCAGATATAAGTTAGGCGCTCGATTAGATGTCGGCTCGGGATGTAATGGGATATGGACACTTTCAGACTTAAGAGGACGATGCCCAGCAGTCTCTGACTACGTACGTGGGAACAAACCCGTTCAGATCATCTGAATAGCTAGGTCTGAAACTTTGAATGTAATGAAGAGAAGAAATGGGCCGGTGGAGAGTTTATCAGAGCGAAATGTCTCCCAACCGGCGAACGTTTCTTTAACCTTGGCACGCGTGGATGCTACCAAATGAATCATGCGAAGCCTTTTCGTTCTTGTACGCATGCAATTCTATGTGAATGCACGGCTAGTCCAACCCTGACCCTCTTCCTCTTCTCCACGCTCGGTATCTCCGCATCATCTCTGGTCTCTCCTTGCTTCCCTCCTTTTTCCTCGTCAACGTGCAAGGATGACTCGCTACAAGAAAATGCGAGATCTGCGGCAGAATTTTTACGACGGAATAATCTCTCGTTAATTAGCGATAGATTAACGATAGTGATATTATCCGTCACTAATATATAATGATATTTATTTTACGTCCAATTAGTGACAAATTTACGGCTGAAGAGTGTCTTCCACTGAATATTTGCAGCAGAAAATATAACCACCACTAATTTGTCGCACATTAACGACCGATTTACGACTTAAAACATCGACCGTTATTTTCAGGCGATTTTACGATAGAATTTTTCGTCGCAAATTAGCGACAGATTTGTGACGATAATTCCGTCGTAAATTGTCCCATATTGGAACACACACTTAGTAACCATCAAAAGATCGTTCCATCGTAAATTTTCTTCCTACCACACTCTAAAAGTTATATTACATTACAATAGTGAGTCATCTATATAGGGTTGATAAGTTTAGTATCGTTTCACAGTGTTGTCAACTAAGAAATATAACGAAGTATAAAATGTCAGAAAAAAATTATTTTCTTAAAAATCAAATTAAAGATAGACGTGACCAAATGATCTTGTCATTTTTATTTATTTTAATTAGTATTTATTTTTAACTCTATAACAATTTTATTATGATAATTTATTAAATTATAATTGAAAATTTTCAATTTTCCAACTAGCTAGTCGCAATAACAAGAAATTAAAACAAGTCTAGAATCACATACCAACAAAAAAAGAGTCAAATTTAATTGATCGGTTTATCTGTTAACAAGGTCCGATCGACTTGCCGATTGTTTAACACAACCAGAAATGTGTGCGTGACTCTTGTGAGATGACATAATCTAAATCAGATTATCAGTTTGGATTGGACTTTCAAATCAAATATTTATAAACTAAATTAAGTTACAAATCAAAGAAGTTAGGTTTAGGAGTCTAATTTATGAAATATTGGTCTGATCGTCATGTCGATTATTCTAACACAGCTCGAAATATGTGAGTGACCCGTGAGAGTTGACGGAATCCAAATTGGATTCTCTGTTTGGACTGGGCACTCAAATGAAATATTCACAAATTAAGTTAAGTTGTAAACCAAAGAAGTTAGGTTCGGGGCCAAATATCTGAAATGCCAGTCCAAGCGATCGTCGATTGTTCCAACACGACCGGAGATGTGTGGGTGACCCGCGAGAGCTGAAGGAATCTAAATCAGATTCTCGAATTAACCTCGGTGCTTAAATGACCCATTTAGAGATTAAGTTAAGTTGAAAACTAAGGTAGTCGAGTTTGGTGTCTCAGCATGTGAAATATTGATCCGACTGACATGTCGATTGTTCCAACATGACTGAAAATGTGTGAGTGACATGTGGGAGCTGACATAATTTAAATCGGATTCCTGGATTGGCCTCGACGCTCAAATCAAATATTTACAAACTAAGTTAATTTGAAAACTAAATAAGTGTGATTTGAGAGACCAATATATGAAATACTGTTTAGATCGACGTGGCAATTATTTCAATACGATGACATATGTGAGTGACATGTGGAGGCTGACAGAATCTAAATCTGATTCCCAAATTGACCTTGGTGATCAAATCAAATATTTACAAATTAAGCTAAGTTGAGAACCAAAGAGGTCAAGTTCAGGAGTCCAATATTTGAAATACTAGTCCGATCAACACGACGATTATTTTAACACGACTGACAGATAATTTGTGAGTGATCCGTGAGAGTTGACAGAACCTAAATCTGATTCCTGATTTGGTCTCGACGCTCAAAACATCTATTTAAAAATTAGGTTAAGTACAAAATCAAAGGCTCAATATCTGAATATAGGATTCTACTACGTGTTTTTTTATTTTATGAAATTTATTTCATATGTATATATATAATATTTTTTTATTTTGCATGTCTAATGTAGGATTTTATTACGCATTCACCACACGATGATGGGGACGAGGAGGATGAGGAGAATCTTTAATGATATTTTTTGATATTATATTAAAATTATACAATTTAATTATTATATTTGATTGAACATGTTAATTCATCGTTATAAAATTTTTAGTTGTTGAGTGTAAGTGTGTGCATATATCGTTCAGTGTGTGTTTTGTGTATTGTTATTACGTGTTCATCTGATTTTTTAAATAACTTATTAAAAAAATAAAAAAATAATGACAAATTTGAGGAGATTAGCTACAGATTATTTCTGTGATGAATTTGAGAGGTATTAACAATCGATAAGATAGTTAATGTAATGAAAAGATAACTGATGCATTACGACAAAATTGAGGGGGATTAACGACGAATTATGTCTGATGGATTTGAGAGGGATTTGTGACAGATAAGATAGCTGATCCCTCTCAAATCCGTCACAATGCATCAGTTATCTCTTCGTTACATTATCTATCTTATCAATTCTTAATACCTCTCAAATCTAAATAATCTGTAGCTAATCTCTCCAAATTTGTCATAATTTTTTTATTTATTTGATAAAAGATTTGGTCGTGAATTAGTGACACAATTTTATCGACGGAATCATTTTGTCAAAAAAATTGCCGCTAATCGATCGTACTACCAATTTGCAACGGATTTACGATGGAAACGGGTCGCCGCAAATCTCGACTTTTATTATAGTGGGTGCTGAATTTTAGACCAAGTATGACCAAGTCAACCTCGTGCCTTCCGACAGTGTTGACGGTGGCCCCCATAGATCTATAGATGTTCCCCTGCCGTTCTTTTGCTCGTATAAGCCTAGGGTGCCAGCTGCCCGCGACGGTGATATGGTGAAGCGGATTCGCAGAAGCAGAAGAGAAAAGATATGGTGAGGCGGATCCTTAAAGTGGGCGAGCGCAACATGGAGTCGAAGTGGACGAGTTGTCTTCATAAATAAGGGAAATAAAATATGTACGGATGATCTGTATTTTTGCTTAGTAGAGTTTGAGAAGAAATGTATGTACATATAGGAATCTTCGACTGAAACGGAGATGAACTCCTGCCAACAAGCAGCATTAATTGATCAGTCACGGTGTTTTGTTTTATACTTCGTTTTTAAATTATTTCTCGGGTAGAAAACGTACGTCCAACGGACTTGTTCACAAACACCCTATAAATTATTTCCACCTTAATTAATTAATTAATCAGGTGATCGCAGGTGCTAGCCGCATTACTCCGTCCTCGCTTACTCCCCTGCACGGTGGTGTTCGAGAGATGTGTTAAGTTTGCATTGCTCCCATTTTGCTTGCTTCAATGAGATAAAAACTAACTTGTGAATCAAACTAACTTTAATTTAATTTGAATGTGACGGTTTTGATACTTTCATATATACCATCATCCATCCGTTAGTCCACCATATTTTCCCATCACTAGAAATAAGACGATAGTGATGTCTCCGTTTGCTTTGATTCATTATTCATTATTTGAATATTTCTAATGTAAGAACAATACTAAAGTGTTTCAAACAAGTGTTACTTTGACACACACACATATATATATATATATATATATATATATATATATATATATATATGCTTTTGGCCCAGATGAACGGAGGGTCGAGTGAACAAGTAACAACCCGGGGTCTGCTTTCTCGGCTTCCGACTTTTCTGATCTTATCAGATTTGACCCGTACGTTTGAGAAGCAAAATAGTGAAAACGGGAAATAAAGGACATGCATGCATGCATGCAGGTTAACTTCTTGGTGCTTAGCATCACGTACACTATAAACACTTAAATAACGAGGATACTCCATATAGTAACTAAAAATGCATGTTTATTCATAGAGAAACATATACTGCGTGTTTATTCATCACTTTCTTGGAGACCGTACAATTACATGGACGAAGAAATGAACAAATAACTGATGGGTGTTTATTCGAGCATCACTTCTGGATGTACAGCACGTCGATGTGGGAAGCAATTATGTATCTCCGAATTAATTCAAACTGACGACGAAAACGAAAATTAAAAAACAACTAGGAACATCAATGTAAATATTACTGCAGTGCGCGAACAAGCTAGGAATCCGATAGGTAGACGTACGCCAATTTGATCTGGTTCTAGCGAGGAATAACCGATGGATGTTTGTGGTGGGCTTAAGAATATTAATTTGCCGTGGTTGGTGGGCATTTTCCGGTGTCGGGTGGAGACCCATGGCTGCAATCTGAGGGCCTTGAGTGTTTCTCTGGGCCCTTGGGGAGGGCTTGCATGGCGATGATCTCTCTCACCACCACCACCTCCTCCTCAGCCTTCAAAACCCTCGCTTCAGCGCAAGGTGTGGAGATGATCAGGAGACCAACAATGAGGACCATGGAGAACACCACGGTGACGTTTCTTTGGTAAAGAGCCATGTGTGTGTGTGTGTGTGTGTGTTTTTGAGAAGCTGTGATGAGTTCTTGGACGAGGCACTGGAGGGATATATGGTTAATTTGGCGATGATGCATGCATGCCTGCCTGGGGGGATTTATATATAATGACGGGCATCTCCATCGAGTTCTTCAAGAAACACATCCCTGTACGTATCGAACGTGCTGGTGAGGTTAAGTGAAAGGGTAGAAGCCCATCGGTGGAGATCATACGATACGACTGCTGGTCTGTCGTTGACGTATATGTTTGATGGTCCCATGTCGACGCACGCGGGGAAGTAGGAACAAGGAGTCAGAGTCTCATTAATTAACAGAGAACGTCGGTTGGTTCCTGTTTTCACGGTTTGACGTGGTCAAGACACTGCAGAAAGGATCCAGTCGTGCCATCGGAGGATATCCGAGGGAGATCCGAGGGGCGATTATTAGACGGACAGGACACGGTAGAAATGGCAAATATATATCACGGGTTGAGTTGGGTTGCTGTTGAATATATCATAAATGAAGTATAATGAAATTTTCTTATCCGTAACCTAAATTTGGGTAGGGACGCTGACACCGTGTTGCGTAGGGGGCTCTTGTTATAATGGAGAAAGCGGAAAGTGAAGAAATTTGGAGTAAGTGTATCTTCAAAATCTTCGAACTCTTCGCCATGTGTAATCTCTAATTCTTTATAATCCGACTCAAGTGAACGTCATGGTGGAGGCGTATTGACGTGTGGAGGTGCATAATGATATGGATGTAGAGGATTTTGGGTATGCAGATGTGGAGGCTATGGGCCATATGAAGGATTGTGATGCACGGGTGGAGGGCGGACGACGTCCACTTGATCATTGGAACTCATCAAATCATCTAGCTCACTTATATTCGTGATGTCATCTTCATCTCTCCTCTCCTTCCAATCTTTTTCTATCTTGATAATTTTATCTATGAAAGCGTGAAGAGGACTGCCTTTAGAAGGAGGAGGCCGCGGGCTTGAGACCCTCTTTAATTGTTCATCTATTTTAGCAATCTTGTCAATAAGTGCTTGTTGGAGGGATGTAACTTGTGAAGTAGAGGGTTGGCCATGAATGTTCGGAGGAGCTTGATGTAAAGGCTGGGAAGGGTTAACGGGCTGGTCCATAAAAGGATCCGGTTGGACCGGGGTGCAAGGAATACGTGGGCCTCGGGGCCATGGAGTAGGGTGAATATAAAAGGAGGCGGGTGATGGACCACCCGAGATGGAGGATGAATAGAAGAAGGAGGTAGGTGATGGATCACCCGAGAGGTAGTAGAAGGAAGACAAGAAGAGGGATGTGGGTGATGGGCCACCCGAGAGGGACTAGAGGGAGGGTGAGATGATGAAGCTATACCCTCAACAATGACCTTAAGGGCTTGGACTTGTTGAGGGATGAGATGCAAATCTTGGGAGACCGTATCGCTGTGTGGAGGAGATGGTTCCGAGGGAGTAGCGACTCGCGGTTGATGCGAGGGAATATGAAATTGAGTATTGCCCATGGGACGGACAAGACCATGAGAATTGGAATAGAATCCCTTAGAAAAATTATGGTGAGAATTGTAAATTTGAGGATCATAGGATGTGCTAGGTTGATCATCCTCGTAGTTATATAAATGATTAGACATGTTGATTTTGTTATCAAAATGAAACATTATGCAAATCAAATAATAATCAATCAAGGCAAATTGCAAAGATATCAAATCAACATGTATACCCTTGATTTTAGCTGGACCTGATGTGAATTAGATGATTCAGTCAAAGTTTGGTGTGATTCAGTCAAAGTTTGGTGTGATTCAGTCAAAGTTTGGTGTGATTCCGTAACCTAGTTTCAATGTGGTTTGACTTAGGTGCCAACTAGGTTATGCATCTCACCACGTTTAGGCCAACTAACCCGGGGAACTTTAATGGTAAAACCTACCCAGTGATCGAAGAGGGAGTCCTTCGATGTCGGGGACTTACGGAGGCCTTGGTTTAGGAATTTCCAGTCCAATGAGAGGAATTCTTAATTGGAGGGTCCTTCCTTCACCAAGAGGGGGTAAAAATCTCATAAGAGGTGTGGGGAGAAGAGGTCGCCTAAGCCAAAACGTACTATGAATGCATAACTAATGCAAAAGAATAGAAAAATGTATATATGAACAGAAATAAGCAAGAACAATGCAAAATAGGACACAAAACAAGGTGGTTCTGTGAAATCAGACAGAATTGGCGTCCAGGACAGTGGGCGCAAATTTTAAAATTCGTGTCCACTGGACGTAACACGATTTTTCTTTTTTCTTTTTTGCAGAAAGCAGAACGCGGTCTGCTGAGAACCACGTTCAGAAGAATGCAGTTCTGCAGGAAATCGCGATCTAACTTTGTTCAGCGGCCAGAAAGCTATGAAATTGAAGAAAAACCAATGGAAAACAAGGTAAACACACTCAAATCCCAATGTAAATCAAGGCAATCAACAAAATATAACATTAATCATGGCATGCCCAATTTTTTATTATTTATTTTTTTAGATAAGAAATAAAATTTTCAAAATCTAGCAAATTTTTGATCACTTAAGATGGGGGGGTTGTGCATGGAGTGCACAAGGGATAAAAATAAAAGAAAGAGAGAGTGCTATGTGGAGCACTAATTAAAGGAGGTGCACCGTGGGTGCAAAAGGGAAAGGGCACACGCGGGTGTCAAATGGAAGGGTAATCAAAGAAAAATAAAAGGGTGGTCTCACCATGATCGTCAATTTATAGATTTATTGAAAAATCTATAAAGATTAAAAATTAATTAATAATAAGTAAAAGAAAGAAAGGAAAAAAATAAGGGAGAAAGGGAGCATGCGTGAATACTAAAGGGAAATGTGTGATCGCTAGAGACCGCGGACCTCGAATGATAATAACAATAAATAAAAGGGAGGGATTGCGAATAATACCTTTAAAGAGCGCAGGGATGTGAGTGCCACCTTCTCTTCTAATCGACCGGCCGATAAAGAGAGCTTTCCTTATTGATTATCCTTGCAAAACAAAGAAACACCAACAAAGAAGATATATGATTAGAAATATAAAGTGTGTAGCATAAAATTCTTAATAAGAATAAACATGAAATCATTGTCATGAACACACCTTATTGGTGTTGGCCCTTAAAACCCCTATGCAAAAGGTACGAAGAAGATGTGATGATATGTAAAGAGGGAGGTGTGCAAGTGCTGCACAATTGGAGATCCCAACGTGACTGAGATAAAAAGAGATAAAAGAAAGAGGGAGAAGTATGATGCATGAACTATATAAAATGCATGAAAAGAAATAAAAGAGATAAAAGGGTTAAGAAAGGCTTATTGATTTTCCAAGGATCTTCAATGTATCATCAAAGGAGGAAGAAGATCTCATAGGGATGAAGCTTTAAAACACATGAGAGTCTTCTCCTTGAGCCCTCCTTCCAGCACCTCCCCAAGATCAAGTGAATTAGCCTTAAACACAAGGGAGAGGGGGTTCTATTTATAGAACAGAAATTTGAAAGTTTAATTCCATGAAAATTAGGAAATTGATTTTTAGTGGGATTTGGAGAGAGGAATTATTGTGCCAAGTATCCTCCCAACCTTAGAAAGTCATAGGAACCATTTCCAAAGTGGAAAATGAGCTTAAAATCTGATTTTTAGTGAGATTTGGAGAGAAGAATTATTGTGCCAAGTGTCCTCCCAACCTTGAAAAATCATAGGAACCATTTCCATGTGAAAAAGGAGCTTAAAATAAGAAAATAAAGGGGTTCTGCCTGATTCAGAACTCTGTAAGAATTGGCGTCTGATCGAGTGGCCGCCAATTAATTGGCGTCAACGCAAAGAGGCGCCAATTAGGAATTAAATATATGGAAAGTCTGAAATTGCCAAAATTGGAAGGAAATCTGCGTCCACATGGACCGACGCGAATTACGAATTTATAAGAATTTTGGTGGAATTCAAAAGGCCAAAATATTGATAGGAAATTCGCGTCTGCCCAGAGGGACGTGGATTAGAATTAACTTCGAAGTGAAAGACGTGTTCTCCTCATTTTTTCCTATAAATAGAGGACCCTCTCCCACGAAATAAAGAGCTTCGAAATCCTTGAGAGGAAGGGGAGACACTGTCCAAATCGCTTCCGAGCTTGTGAGTGTCTAAGGGGAGGATTTGTCGATTTTTCGAGTGCCCGTTCGCTCAAAAGAAGAGGCCATCTCTCCCCACCGCGCATGCACGCCGTCCTCACGTAGCCGAAGCGCTCCTCGAAGCCTGCCATTGGTGCCCTAATAAACTTTTCTTCCCGTTTGGTCTTCTTTATTTTATTATGTTAATTGCATGCATCATTTCGTATTTACATTTGTGCCATATCTCTCTTCTTAAGAGAGTTTCACATTTGTGCATTTCTGCACGAAATTTTATTTTATCATAGCGTTTGCCTACCCTTTACATCCTAAAAGGGGTTTAAACAACACCAACCAGGTGTGTATTTATTCATGATTTCATCATCTTCATTACAAGGGATTTATATTACACTGTTTTTATTCTGATCCACATTTGGTGTTTGTTTCATTTCTTGCAAGGGTAATCAAAAAGAAAGTCATCTTCGTCGGTTGGTCGAGGGAAGTGGAAGAAGGAATCCACACAAATCTCCCGCTTCTGAGGTATATTCGCGATCACTCTCTTTCATTTTTTGGGGTCTTTGACATCTGGCGATCACACATCATGTAACACACACGCACTTTCGCGCGATTTGATTTCCTTTATGTTATTTCTGTCAAAACCCGCAGAGGGCAACTATCGTAGCCGTTACGTTTTTCGTTCCCGTGATGTCATTCACAATTATCTACATTTATTACAAGTTATCTATGGATGTAATTACCTACGGTTCAAACAAATTACTTATGGATTTATAAAATACCTACGGTTGTCTGTTATAACTTACCTACGATTTATATTGATTATTTATAATTTTATGAATAATATCACGGTCGTAGGTAAAAATTGTGTATGTAAAAAATTACCTACGTGACGTAAAATCGTAAGTGTTAATTACGATTTCACGTCGCGTAGGTACGTAAAAATTTACCTATCCAATTTTCCTGATGACACAACGTTGCAAGAAAAGCCATAGATAAACATTATACCTACATTTTTTTGTCTTTACCTATCACATCCGTAGTAGGTATAGAAGTTTCTTGTTGTAGTGATCTATATGTTGGTATGTTGGATCTATTAAAATAATAAAGAAATAAAGAAATGATCCTCTGTTTGACCAAAATAATAATGGGCCAACTACCTTTGGCTTATTATATTAAGATATCTATTTTGCATTACTTTTTATTTTAATAACCGTCGGATCACCTATTCGATTGTATGCACACATAGGTTGGATTTAAACTGTCCTCAATTATTCTTTAATTTCACTTCATGTAGTGCCAACAGATAAAGCTCTTATAATTAACTATCTCGATTGGCTATCGAACCCAAATGACATCTTCTTTTGCCAACTTCATGGACATTACCGAGGATTGATATTGTTGAAATAAATAAAAGAACAAAAAATAAATGGAAATAAATAAGTTTAGAAGTGACTTGTCGGGTTGAAGCGCGTAGTCGTTAGAACTAAGAGATCTATTGTCACCCGACGTGCAGGTCTCATGATAAAGATCTCTTAAGATACGACGACTGTCGGATAGATGATCTCTCTCCCGTCAACATATCTTTGAAGAGAGCTTCACCACAAGAAAGTTCGCAAATAGCGACCGACATATTCGGTCTCTATTCAGTCGTTCTTCGGTCGCAAAATCCAATAGCGATCGAACAGACACCACTTAGTCGGTCGCGGATACGGTCGCTGATGGCGACCGAATAACTTCGGTCGCCGAATCAGTCGTGCATAGAGACCGATATAACTTGGTCGCAAGAACGGTCCCAGAGTCAATCGGTCTCTATTCGGTCTCCATTCGGTCTCTATTCCGCCGCCAATTTTGTAGTATTTTTTTTAAAAAAATTATATAAACGACTATAAATAATATAATTTGATAAAAGAAATAATATATGGTCTCTATTCGGTCGCTATGCGGTCGCCAAAGTTAATATTTTCATAAAATAAGTAATAACTTCGGTCGCTATTCGGTCTCCATGCGGTCGCTAATTAAATTTTTTTTTTTCAAAAATTAATATAAAGCTACTATAAATCACCTGATAAATAACAATTTAATAAAATAAATAACCTGTTACATAACAATTTCATAAAAACATATAAATCAACTACACAACTCATAATCTCCACAAATTTCAAATTCATCACATACAAACACACAAATTAATCATACATCCATAATAAAATGGCAACATACAAATAACTAAAATGAAATCACAAATCCTCCGCATATGTGTCATCCTGGTCGTCGTCTCGTCCAACATCTCGCGACGGATGATCCTGTATATCATTTAAAAAAATTAAAATCAATTCTTTAATAAAGAAATCAATTATTCTTGAAAATTAAAAGCAAGATGTTTTTCATTGAAGTGAAATTGACGAATGATAATTTTAAACGTTTTGCTCAAATCGGTAGTCCGATTTAGAATCCGTCAGCTCTGACAAGTCACGTCTACCTCCCAGGTCGTGTTGGAATGATCGGAATGCCGATCGGATCAGTATTTCACATTCTGGACCCCCGGACCCCGACGGCTTTGATTATAAACCAAGTGCATTTGCAAATTGCACTTTTGAGCGTCGGGCTCAAACCGGATGTCCGATTTAGAATCCGTCAGCTCTGACAAGTCACGTCTACCTCCCAGGTTGTGTTGGAATGATCGGAATGCCGATCGGATCAGTATTTCACATTCTGGACCCCCGGACCCCGACGGCTTTGATTATAAACCAAGTGCATTTGCAAATTGCACTTTTGAGCGATTTGCTCAAACCGGTAGTCCGATTTAGAATCCGTCAGCTCTGACAAGTCACGTCTACCTCCCAGGTCGTGTTGGAATGATCGGAATGCCGATCGGATCAGTATTTCACATTCTGGACCCCCGGACCCCGACGGCTTTGATTATAAACCAAGTGCATTTGCAAATTGCACTTTTGAGCGTCGGGCTCAAACCGGATGTCCGATTTAGAATCCGTCAGCTCTGACAAGTCACGTCTACCTCCCAGGTCGTGTTGGAATGATCGGAATGCCGATCGGATCAGTATTTCACATTCTCGACCCCCGGACCCCGACGGCTTTGATTATAAACCAAGTGCATTTGCAAATTGCACTTTTGAGCGTCGGGCTCAAACCGGTAGTCCGATTTAGAATCCGTCAGCTCTGACAAGTCACGTCTACCTCCCAGGTTGTGTTGGAATGATCGGAATGCCGATCGGATCAGTATTTCACATTCTGGACCCCCGGACCCCGACGGCTTTGATTATAAACCAAGTGCATTTGCAAATTGCACTTTTGAGCGATTTGCTCAAACCTAAATCTAAAATCCTAAAACCTAAACCTATTCCCAAATCCCTAAACCTTAAACCCTAAACCCGTAAAAATTGTAAACCCTATAGAAAAAAAAACGTAAGCCCTAAAACCCCTAAAAACACTAAACTGCAGACCCCGAACCCCCTAAATCATAAAACCATAAAACCCTTAAAAATTATAAATCTTAAACCCTCCCCTAACCCCTAACCCCACTACGATCCCTTAAACTCCTAAACTGCTAAACCACCGATTGCTAAACCCCAAACCCTCAAACTAAAAATCCCAAACCCTAAACCTTAAAACCCTAAATCTTGAGTTACCCCTAAAACTAGAAACTCTAAAATCCTTAAAAACCACAAACATAAAAGACTAAATCTGAAAAACCCTAAATCCTAAACCTTAAACCCTAAAACTCCTAAACCTAAAAATCAAAAATCTTAATACTATAAACTCTAAACCATAAACCATAAATTTAAAATCATAAACCCTAAAATCACTAATAACATCAAACCCTAAATAAAAGAAACCCAAAAATGTAAACCTATATGTAAAACCCTAAAAGCCCCAAGAACCTTAAACCTTAAAATCATTAAACCCTAAACTCAAAACATTAAACCATAAATCTTGAAAACCTTAAACCCTAAACCCTAAACCTTAAAAATATGAAACCATAATATCTATAAACCATAAAAACTCGAAAAACCCTAAACCCTAAAAATCCTAAATTGTAATAACTATAAACCCTAAAAACATGAAAAACCCTAAACCCTAAAACCTAAAATCCTTAGAAACTAGACCCACTAAACCAAAAACCCCTAAAGCCTAAACTCTCAAAACCGTAATCCACCCCCCTAACCGCTAAACCAAAAACCCCAAATGCTAAATCCAAAACCCTAAACTCATATGCCAAATATAAAATGCAAACAAACCTAAACACCAAACAACTAACCCTAAACCCAAAAACCTAAACCCTAAATAACCCTAAACCTTAAACCCTAACCCTATATGTTAAACCCTAAACATAAAAAAATAAACTCATAACCCCCTAAACTGTAAAACCCTAAAATAATTAAAAACCATAAAATTTAAAACACTAAAATCCTAAACCCACATTGAACCCCTTACCCCACCCCTAATACATAAACTACTAAACCTCAAAACTGTCAAACCTTAAACTTTAAATCTTAAAACCGTAAGCCCTTAAACCTTAAACACTAAACAGCCCCTCAACCCTAAGCCTAGCAACCGTAAACCGAAAAACCCACACTTAAAATCGAAGTCCAAAAACCTGTAGCCCTGAAACCCTTCCTAAACCCTAACACCTAACCCTTAAATCCTAACCCTAAAGCCCCAAACCCTAAACCATAAAGCTTAAAATCCTAAACCCTAAACCCTAAAAGCCCTAAACACCTTAAACCCTAAAAATCCTAAACCTTAAAAGAGTAAAACCTAAATCTAGTACCTAAAACCTAAATCTAAAACCCTAAACCTTAAACACTAAACACTAAACCCTTAAAAACCTTACACTAATCATTAGGAAAGGAGAGGTGAGGCCAATCCAAATACAACACATGTTTGTGAATATATTATCATGCTAACACACAAAAATGACTATTTACATGCACTGGTATTTTACTACAAAAAATGGAAGGTCCATATGACTGTTAATAAAGGCAATATAAAGCACCCAAACACCTGAAAAGTGCACAAAATAATATTCTATCATATTAACAATAACATGGACTATGAAATGCCCTAAACAAAAAATTAGCATGGCCTAAACAAAATTTTCACATTAAATTCCCTGCAGGGGGTTGGGGTGGGGGGGCCGCGGCGGGTTGGAGAGAGAGAGAGAGAGAGAGAGAGAGAGAGAGAGAGAGAGAGAGAGAGAGAGAGAGAGAGAGAGGGGTACCTGTGGGGGGGCGGGTTGGAGAGAGAGAGAGAGAGAGAGAGAGAGAGAGGTACCTGTGGGGGGGGGGGCCGCGGCGGGTTGGAGAGAGAGAGAGAGAGAGAGAGAGAGAGAGAGAGAGAGGGGTACCTGTGGGGGGGCGGGTTGGAGAGAGAGAGAGAGAGAGAGAGAGATACCTGTGGGGGGGGGGCCGCGGCGGGTTGGAGAGAGAGAGAGAGAGAGAGAGAGAGAGAGAGGTACCTTGGGGGGGGCAGCGGCGGGTTGGAGAGAGAGAGAGAGAGAGAGAGAGAGAGAGAGAGAGGGCAGCGGCGGGTTGGAGAGAGAGAGAGAGAGAGAGAGAGAGAGAGAGAGAGAGAGAGGGGGTACCTGTGGGGGGGCCGCGGCGGGTTGGAGAGAGAGAGAGAGAGAGAGAGAGAGAGAGAGAGAGAGAGAGAGAGAGAGGTACCTGTGTGTGAGAGAGAGGAAGCCGGCGACGACGGCGACGGCGAGCGGCGACGGCGAGGCGAGCGGCGCGGCGACGACGGCGAGGCGAGCGGCGCGGAGGGGGGCTCCGGCGGAGGGGGCCTCGGGCGGGAGGCCGCACGGGGAGGGGGGCTCGGGCGGAGGAGGGGGGCTCGGGCGGGAGGCCGCAGGGGGAGGGGGGGCTCCGGCGGAGGGGGGCTCGGGCGGGAGGCCGCAGGGGAAGGGGGGACTCCGGCGGAGGAGGGGGGCTAGGGCGGAGAGGGGGCCGCAGGGGGAGGGGGCCGCAGGGGAAGGGGGCTCGGGCGGGGGCTCGGGCGGGAGGGTGGAGGGGGGGCTAGGGCGGAGAGGGGGCCGCAGGGGGAGGGGGCCGCAGGGGAAGGGGGCTCGGGCGGGGGCTCGGGCGGGAGGGTGGAGGGCGGGAGGGAGGGCTCGGGCGGGCGGGGGTCGCGGGGGGGAGTATAACAAGCTCAGCGACCGATTGGCGACCGAATTTAGTTCGGTCGCCAATCGGTCTCAGATGTGCGACCGATTATATCGGTCGCCGAATTGGTCTCTATTTGGGACCGACTAGCGACCGATTAAAGCGGTCGCTAATGCGGTCGCTATAGCCACTTTTTCTTGTAGTGCTTCGTGAATCTCGATTTAACTTTCAAGGAACTTAGCATATGAGAAGAACAAACGAAGGAGTGCACGCATAGAAAGCAGAGTTTCTACATTTGCTCAAATGTCGGAAAACCAAATGATCAGCAGAGGTGATCTATTAATAAGTTTTTGGGAAAGATTCTAATTAAGGAGTGTCTGTAAATGACGCTCCTTAATAGGAGATTTCCCAAATGTAAACAGCGTGACACCATTTTCAGAGATGCATTGAAAATGTCAAATTTCGATGTTGATTATCACAGATGTCATCTTTCATGCACAGTTGATGAATAATAAGTAACAGTGGAGGTTTTCGAATCGTCACGGAAAGACTAACAGATTACTATATATTACGTACCCTAGTGCTGCTTATATAGTGAGGATATTCTATAAAAATAGTTAGAAAGTTAGAAGTATCTCTGCCCTTGTTAGGAATAGTTTCATCTCAAGTAGAGATCAAAATAAATCAAGAAAATCATATTTTCCCTAATGGGTCGAGTTAGATAACCCAATCAAGTAATTGTAATATGATATATATCAGAGCTCACATTTACAGTTTGAATTGTTGACCTCGTGGTGTAGCCCATGTGATGGCGTTTAAAGCAATTTATATACACGAGGAAGAATGTTAATAATAATAATCTCATATCAAGTGAAGATCAAAGTAAATCAAGAACATGCATGTGTGTTCTATTGTTAAATTTGAGTGGAGAGAGATGATATGTTATAATCTCAATTTACTTTGGTCTCCACTTGAGGTGAGACTATTCTTAACATCTCCTTATATATCTAATATTTTAAAATTAAAAAAACATTTTTAAATTTTGAGCTGGATATAAAACGTCAATTTGAATTTAACATAGAAATAGAATGTATGGCACTGTTTTGAAACAACGTCAGGATGGAGTGGGGGCGAGAGAGTGTTAAATTAATATGTTTCATTTGAATGAATATAATATAGGAGAAAATTCAACATACTTATACATGGTTCTAGCAAAGATTATCGATTGGGGAACCAATGTCTGTCTTTCACACTACGTGGGAGAAGACATCATCGCGAAGAACACGACGAAGATGCGACCTTCTCTCCTGCAAGAAGATCGTATTTGATTTTTCTCTCTCTAGAAGATCTCTTTGATGAAACACATATACACTCTGGATCTTTTGAGGAAGGAGATCAAGTTTCTTTATAATTTTTTCGAAGTTCTTCTCTCATCAAGAAGAACTCTCGTGAGAATATTAATTAGATCTCGTACCGTTACATAAAAACTCACAACTCTTTGTAATTATTCTTAGTGTGAACAATTAACTTCTTAAACTCACCTTTTGGACTCCTATTAAGGAGACATCTTAAATGCTATTGGGCCAAATAAAAGTCACACCAAAAAGATGAGAACCCAACAAAGAAAGGTAGAATATGAATATGAGAAGTACATATAATTCATTCTCTAGTCTTAGAAACTTTAATTAAATGATTTAATTTGAATGCACAGAAATCTGATCCATGTCGGCTATTCTCGTTGTAGTGTTCTACCAAAATATGGTTGACCGATCCTATCGATATTTCCTCTTTGAAATTTCAACAGCTCACAATTCTAAATCTTGGGTGACGCGTTTCAAAAAACCATAAAGGTTTGACAAATGAGGACTGAAATTAGTTGAATGAAGTTGGAATTGAGTAGACTTTTACAATTTACAGGAGTCCGGAGAGACAGAGAGAGAGAGAGAGAGTTCTACAATTTACAGAGTCCTCAGTCGACCGAGAGAGAGAGAGGGAGAGACCTCCTGAGAGCCTTGGACGAGGGACAACCATAAACGTTTGACAAATAAGTGACTCAAATTAGTTGAATGAAGTTGGAATTGAGTAGACTTCTACAATTTGGAGTCCGGAGTCACACACACACACACAGAAAACCATAAACGTTTGACAAATGAGGACTGAAATTAGTTGAATGAAGTTGGAATTGAGTAGACTTTTACAATTTTAGGAGTCCGGAGAGAGAGAGAGAGACTTGGACGAGGGACTGCATCGCACGTGGAGATTTAGACCGAGGAGTATCACCATCCAACTCTACAACTCAGGTTAACTCCTCCTGCATGGAAGGTGCGGCTGAAGCCCAGCGGAATAGTGCGAGCAAGGAAACCCATGCATCCGGTGGAGATCATACGACTGGTGGTTAGCTAGCTAGCCGTTTGTTTGAATGTTCTACTTGGTGAAAGAGACTGACTCCGACTTTGACGTAAACATGAGAACGTCGCCGGTCGGAAGGACCAAACCGTGCCATCCGAGAAGATCCGAATAAACATGACTTTTCGGAACAACGGTACTCCAGTCTGAGGGTGCACTTTACACCTTGTTCAATTAAAAACCAGTAAAATTAACTTGAAAATCGTATCCGAAAGTTAAATCGGATTTTACGTACCTATTAAAAAGAATCTAAAAAAGATGAAAAGGCTCGCATATATATATATATATATATATACACACATATATATATATATATATATATATGTATGTATTTATAGACTTGCATAAAGAAACATATAATGCATGTTTATTCATCACTTTCATGGAGACCGTACAATTACATGGACGAAGAAATGAACAAATAACTGATCGATGTTTTTTCAAGCATCACTTCTGGATGTACATCACGTCGATGTGGGAGGCAATTATGTATCTCCGCATTAATTCAAACTGATGACGAAAACCAAAAAAAAAAAAAAAACTAGGAACATCACTGCAGCGCGCGAACAAGCTAGGAATCAGCATGCTCGACGAAGGACAATTAGATCTGGTTCTAGCTAGGAACCGATGGATGTTTGTGGTGGGATTACGAATATTAATTTGCCGTGGTTGGTGGGCAGATTCCGGTGCCGGGTGGAGACCCATAGCTGCAATCCGAGGGCCTTGAGTGTTTCTCTGGGGCCTTGGCCACCACCACCTCCTCCTCGGCCTTCAAAACCCTCGCTTCAGCGCAAGGTGTGGAGATCAGGAGACCAACAATGAGGACCATGGAGAGCACCACGGTGACGTTTCTTTGGTAAAGAGCCATGTGTGTGTGTGTGTGTGTGTGTGTGTTATGAGAAGCTGTGATGAGTTCTTGGACGAGGCACTGGAGATATATGGCTAATTTGGCGATGATGCATGCTTGCCTACGTGGGGTGGGGGGATTTATATATACTGACGGGCATCTCCGTCGAGTTCTTCAAGAAACATATCCCTGTATGGAACGTGCTGGTGAGATTACGTGAAGAGGTAGAAACCCATCGGTGGAGATCATACGACATACGACTCGTCGACGTATATGTTTGATGGTCCGATGCCGACGCACGCGGGGAAGTAGGAACAAGGAGTCAAGAGTCTTATGAATTAGGAGAGAACGTCGGTTAGTTCCTGTTTTCACGGTTTGACGTGGACAAGACACTGCAGAAAGGATCCAGTCGTGCCATCCTAGGATATCCGAGGGAGGTCCAAGAAGGGGGCGATTATTAGACGGACATGACACGGTAGAAATGGCAAATATATATCACTGGGTTGATGTTGAATACATATCATAGATGAAGTATAATGAAATTTTCTTATCCCTAACTTGTTTTTATATATGACTTCGGAAGAAATCATCGTAATCGATCCCTACGTCATCATCTAGATCGAGACGGGTCAGGGTAAAAAAAAGCGGAGGGGGGGGATAAATCAGATTGGAACGAGTTTGATGAGTCTGTTTGTAACCTTAACTCGATTTGTGAGTCCGAAGCCAAAAATGGCTAACCAGGTGTTCATACATAAGTGATCCATTTAAGTGTTCAAACCGGCCCGTCTTGTCCTCCATCCCCGCGCTTAGTAATTAGAGTCCAACTTGTTGCATTGCTTGCAGCAACTCGGTGAGCTGTCCTAGGGCACAATCAATTTTATTTCAAGTTGAGCTCAATCTAATCTATATACACCATGATATATTGTTTCACAATATGATTACAAATGAAAATATATTGCATAAAATGTCAATGCGTTTACTTCCTTCGTCTATGATTAATGTGTGAATGCCGTGGATGTACAGGTTCTGAATGCATGTAATTTGTCAAGGTGCATATGTTACGAGTTCCTTACAGATGCATATTATAAGTTATCTACGGTTCACATAGATTACCTACTATTATTACATGTTATCTATACGTTATAGATTATCTACGGTTTATACAGATTACCTACATTTATCACAAGCTACCTACGGATGTAATTACCTACGGTTTGTACACATTATTTACGATTTTATAAAATACCTATTGTTGTATGTCATAGCTTACCTACGATTTATATAGATTACCAACAATTTTACGAGTAATATCATGGTCGTAGGTAAAATTATGTATGTAAAAAATTACCTACACGACATACAATCGTAAGTGTTAACATCTCATTCTTACGATTTTATATCGCGTAGGTACGTAAAAGTTTACCTATCCAGTTTTACTAATGACACAACGTTTCAGGAAAAACAATAGGTAAAGATTATGCCTACAGATTTTTTTATAAATAAATTATTGTTATAAGCGAAATCGTAGATATATCATTTCTGAAAATATATTAACATATATATTCTCATTATCTAAAAAAACTTACAAAAATGAGGTTGCAATTAACTATTGTCGACGAGACCTCTAATATTCATAAAAGATTCTAATATACTGGTTGAGTGAAAGTGAAATGACCAAAATCTCTCTCTCCTTCACACCAATGTGTGTGTGTGTGTGAGAGAGAGAGAGAGAGAGAGAGAGAGAGATGGCGAAGGGAGGAAGTTTCTAGGCCACCAACGGGCAAGGGGAGACCAAGTTGGCGGCAGGCTGGGGGGGGGGGCAGTCTTGTCAAAGGTCGACACAGGGGGAGGGGAGGAGCCTTTGGTAGACCATGGGGGGAGGGGGAAGGGGGCAGCAGGGGGAGTGGGGACCAAGCCAACTGCGGGCTCATGGTGGCAGAGGGAGGGGCAGGGGGCAAGGGCAAGGGGGTTCTATGCCGACTGTGAGGCAGGGGTGTACCGGGAGAGAGATGAGTTGTGGCGTGGGAGAGGATTGGGGAGGTCGCCGTCGGGGCACAGAGTAGGAGAGGGAGGCACGAACGGGATGGTCAATGATATGGGGGTCTTGGGTCAGTCTGGACGTTGGGATTATCCATTTGTTAGCATGTCATGAAGGTGATATTATTTGGGAATGTGGGTGTGCTACTTCGCTTGTGGATGATCCAGATGTTTTAGTTTGGTTTGAAGTCTGAAACTTTAGATTTGTTAGGGTTTTGTGGAGGTGTCTGTAAGTTCCTATTTGGAATTGGGGGTGTGCTGCTTCGTGCCTTGTGAATTTGAGATGAACTTTTGAATGTGTGAATTTTCCTAAAGCAGATGCCACTCGTGTAATGACTCGGATAAAAACTCTAGAGTTTGATCTTCTAACCGTCTGTCTGGAATGTTTATTGGAGATCATACAACTTCAATGGTGAGGGTTCACCTTATCCTGATAAGTTCATATATACTAGCTGAGTTGATCTTGGGAGTGGTTTTTGACATGGGCCAAGAGAGAAAAGGTGATTTAGTTTAGCAATGTACTGAAGACGACGATGATGAGGGAGGGGCCAGGGGCGGGGTGTTTGAGGCCAACTGTGGGGTAGGGGGTATCGAGAGAGAGGTGAGCGGTGACGTGAGAGAGGAGTGGAGCGGTCGACGTTGGAGAACAGAGTAGGAGAGGGAGGCACGAACGAGGTGAGCAATGGTGGTGGCTGTTAGAGGGGGATGTAACAACGGTGGCAGTGCTCGGCTGTGAGGGGGGGGGGGAGATGGAAACAATGGCGGCGACGCTCGGTTGTGAGGGGGGAGATGGAACGACGGCGGTGGCAGGCTGGCGGTGGGGGGAGCGGGGAGGGGCAACATATTGTCGCCCTTTATTAGGGTTCTGGAGAGGCGAGGAAGAAGATGTCTCTCTTTATATTTTTATCTTAACATTTTATTATTTATTTATATACTCTTTTTGATGTGTTATTTTACTTTAAGATTTTATTTCAGATTTATTTTAAATAATTTAGATTCTAAAAGGGAAAACCTGAGTATTTTCATCTTTGCCCTTGTCTAGTTAACTCTAATTATAGTTAATTAGACGGGTACGTGGTAACGTGGGATTACAACGGTGACATTTTTGTAAGTTTTTAAAGATAATGTGTTTATATATGTTAGTATATTTTCAAGAGTGATATATCTATAATATCTCTTATAATAATAATTTATTTGAAAAAAAATCATATTTATTTTTGATCACGTTCATATTAGGAGATATAAATCCCATTGGATATATGTAGATAACTGGTCCTGGAATAGTGAAAGATATATACGTTTGATATTTTTATAAATACATTATTAAATAATTGTTCTGCAATTTAATACTACATACTCGAATATTTATGCATGTAAAAGCATGAGATCATGTAGCTTTTGCAAAGATGTGAATGAACGGAAGGAAGAAGAGAAGATGTTAGGGAAGAGGGGAGAGAGAAATGTGAAAATAATTATTACATGTGAGTGGTTGACATTTGGAGTCTAATTTATGAAATATTGGTCTGATCGTCATGTCGATTATTCTAACACAGCTCGAAATATGTGAGTGACCCGTGAGAGTTGACGGAATCCAAATTGGATTCTCTGTTTGGACTGGGCACTCAAATGAAATATTCACAAATTAAGTTAAGTTGTAAACCAAAGAAGTTAGGTTCGGGGCCAAATATCTGAAATGCCAGTCCAAGCGATCGTCGATTGTTCCAACACGACCGGAGATGTGTGGGTGACCCGCGAGAGCTGAAGGAATCTAAATCAGATTCTCGAATTAACCTCGGTGCTTAAATGACCCATTTAGAGATTAAGTTAAGTTGAAAACTAAGGTAGTCGAGTTTGGTGTCTCAGCATGTGAAATATTGATCCGACTGACATGTCGATTGTTCCAACATGACTGAAAATGTGTGAGTGACATGTGGGAGCTGACATAATTTAAATCGGATTCCTGGATTGGCCTCGACGCTCAAATCAAATATTTACAAACTAAGTTAATTTGAAAACTAAATAAGTGTGATTTGAGAGACCAATATATGAAATACTGTTTAGATTGACGTGGCAATTATTTCAATACGATGACATATGTGAGTGACATGTGGAGGCTGACGGAATCTAAATCTGATTCCCAAATTGACCTTGGTGATCAAATCAAATATTTACAAATTAAGCTAAGTTGAGAACCAAAGAGGTCAAGTTCAGGAGTCCAATATTTGAAATACTAGTCCGATCAACACGACGATTATTTTAACACGACTGACAGATAATTTGTGAGTGATCCGTGAGAGTTGACAGAACCTAAATCTGATTCCTGATTTGGTCTCGACGCTCAAAACATCTATTTAAAAATTAGGTTAAGTACAAAATCAAAGGCTCAATATCTGAATATAGGATTCTACTACGTGTTTTTTTATTTTATGAAATTTATTTCATATGTATATATATAATATTTTTTTATTTTGCATGTCTAATGTAGGATTTTATTACGCATTCACCACACGATGATGGGGACGAGGAGGATGAGGAGAATCTTTAATGATATTTTTTGATATTATATTAAAATTATACAATTTAATTATTATATTTGATTGAACATGTTAATTCATCGTTATAAAATTTTTAGTTGTTGAGTGTAAGTGTGTGCATATATCGTTCAGTGTGTGTTTTGTGTATTGTTATTACATGTTCATCTGATTTTTTAAATAATTTATTAAAAAAATAAAAAAATAATGACAAATTTGAGGAGATTAGCTACAGATTATTTCTGTGATGAATTTGAGAGGTATTAACAATCGATAAGATAGTTAATGTAATGAAAAGATAACTGATGCATTACGACAAAATTGAGGGGGATTAACGACGAATTATGTCTGATGGATTTGAGAGGGATTTGTGACAGATAAGATAGCTGATCCCTCTCAAATCCGTCACAATGCATCAGTTATCTCTTCGTTACATTATCTATCTTATCAATTCTTAATACCTCTCAAATCTAAATAATCTGTAGCTAATCTCTCCAAATTTGTCATAATTTTTTTATTTATTTGATAAAAGATTTGGTCGTGAATTAGTGACACAATTTTATCGACGGAATCATTTTGTCAAAAAAATTGCCGCTAATCGATCGTACTACCAATTTGCAACGGATTTACGATGGAAACGGGTCGCCGCAAATCTCGACTTTTATTATAGTGGGTGCTGAATTTTAGACCAAGTATGACCAAGTCAACCTCGTGCCTTCCGACAGTGTTGACGGTGGCCCCCATAGATCTATAGATGTTCCCCTGCCGTTCTTTTGCTCGTATAAGCCTAGGGTGCCAGCTGCCCGCGACGGTGATATGGTGAAGCGGATTCGCAGAAGCAGAAGAGAAAAGATATGGTGAGGCGGATCCTTAAAGTGGGCGAGCGCAACATGGAGTCGAAGTGGACGAGTTGTCTTCATAAATAAGGGAAATAAAATATGTACGGATGATCTGTATTTTTGCTTAGTAGAGTTTGAGAAGAAATGTATGTACATATAGGAATCTTCGACTGAAACGGAGATGAACTCCTGCCAACAAGCAGCATTAATTGATCAGTCACGGTGTTTTGTTTTATACTTCGTTTTTAAATTATTTCTCGGGTAGAAAACGTACGTCCAACGGACTTGTTCACAAACACCCTATAAATTATTTCCACCTTAATTAATTAATTAATCAGGTGATCGCAGGTGCTAGCCGCATTACTCCGTCCTCGCTTACTCCCCTGCACGGTGGTGTTCGAGAGATGTGTTAAGTTTGCATTGCTCCCATTTTGCTTGCTTCAATGAGATAAAAACTAACTTGTGAATCAAACTAACTTTAATTTAATTTGAATGTGACGGTTTTGATACTTTCATATATACCATCATCCATCCGTTAGTCCACCATATTTTCCCATCACTAGAAATAAGACGATAGTGATGTCTCCGTTTGCTTTGATTCATTATTCATTATTTGAATTCTAATGTAAGAACAATACTAAAGTGTTTCAAACAAGTGTTACTTTGACACACACATATATATATATATATATATATATATTTATATATGCTTTTGGCCCAGATGAACGGAGGGTCGAGTGAACAAGTAACAACCCGGGGTCTGCTTTCTCGGCTTCCGACTTTTCTGATCTTATCAGATTTGACCCGTACGTTTGAGAAGCAAAATAGTGAAAACGGGAAATAAAGGACATGCATGCATGCATGCAGGTTAACTTCTTGGTGCTTAGCATCACGTACACTATAAACACTTAAATAACGAGGATACTCCATATAGTAACTAAAAATGCATGTTTATTTATAGAGAAACATATACTGCGTGTTTATTCATCACTTTCTTGGAGACCGTACAATTACATGGACGAAGAAATGAACAAATAACTGATGGGTGTTTATTCGAGCATCACTTCTGGATGTACAGCACGTCGATGTGGGAAGCAATTATGTATCTCCGAATTAATTCAAACTGACGACGAAAACGAAAATTAAAAAACAACTAGGAACATCAATGTAAATATTACTGCAGTGCGCGAACAAGCTAGGAATCCGATAGGTAGACGTACGCCAATTTGATCTGGTTCTAGCGAGGAATAACCGATGGATGTTTGTGGTGGGCTTATGAATATTAATTTGCCGTGGTTGGTGGGCATTTTCCGGTGTCGGGTGGAGACCCATGGCTGCAATCTGAGGGCCTTGAGTGTTTCTCTGGGCCCTTGGGGAGGGCTTGCATGGCGATGATCTCTCTCACCACCACCACCTCCTCCTCAGCCTTCAAAACCCTCGCTTCAGCGCAAGGTGTACGTGGAGATGATCAGGAGACCAACAATGAGGACCATGGAGAACACCACGGTGACGTTTCTTTGGTAAAGAGCCATGTGTGTGTGTGTGTGTGTTTTGAGGATCTGTGATGAGTTCTTGGACGAGGCACTGGAGGGATATATGGTTAATTTGGCGATGATGCATGCATGCCTGCCTGGGGGGATTTATATATAATGACGGGCATCTCCATCGAGTTCTTCAAGAAACACATCCCTGTACGTATCGAACGTGCTGGTGAGGTTAAGTGAAAGGGTAGAAGCCCATCGGTGGAGATCATACGATACGACTGCTGGTCTGTCGTTGACGTATATGTTTGATGGTCCCATGTCGACGCACGCGGGGAAGTAGGAACAAGGAGTCAGAGTCTCATTAATTAACAGAGAACGTCGGTTGGTTCCTGTTTTCACGGTTTGACGTGGTCAAGACACTGCAGAAAGGATCCAGTCGTGCCATCGGAGGATATCCGAGGGAGATCCGAGGGGCGATTATTAGACGGACAGGACACGGTAGAAATGGCAAATATATATCACGGGTTGAGTTGGGTTGCTGTTGAATATATCATAAATGAAGTATAATGAAATTTTCTTATCCGTAACCTAAATTTGGGTAGGGACGCTGACACCGTGTTGCGTAGGGGGCTCTTGTGATAATGGAGAAAGCGGAAAGTGAAGAAATTTGGAGTAAGTGTATCTTCAAAATCTTCGAACTCTTCGCCATGTGCAATCTCTAATTCTTTATAATCCGACTCAAGTGAACGTCATGGTGGAGGCGTATTGACGTGTGGAGGTGCATAATGATATGGATGTAGAGGATTTTGGGTATGCAGATGTGGAGGCTATGGGCCATATGAAGGATTGTGATGCACGGGTGGAGGGCGGACGACGTCCACTTGATCATTGGAACTCATCAAATCATCTAGCTCACTTATATTCGTGATGTCATCTTCATCTCTCCTCTCCTTCCAATCTTTTTCTATCTTGATAATTTTATCTATGAAAGCGTGAAGAGGACTGCCTTTAGAAGGAGGAGGCCGCGGGCTTGAGGCCCTCTTTAATTGTTCATCTATTTTAGCAATCTTGTCAATAAGTGCTTGTTGGAGGGATGTAACTTGTGAAGTAGAGGGTTGGCCATGAATGTTCGGAGGAGCTTGATGTAAAGGCTGGGAAGGGTTAACGGGCTGGTCCATAAAAGGATCCGGTTGGACCGGGGTGCAAGGAATACGTGGGCCTCGGGGCCATGGAGTAGGGTGAATATAAAAGGAGGCGGGTGATGGACCACCCGAGATGGAGGATGAATAGAAGAAGGAGGTAGGTGATGGATCACCCGAGAGGTAGTAGAAGGAAGATAAGAAGAGGGATGTGGGTGATGGGCCACCCGAGAGGGACTAGAGGGAGGGTGAGATGATGAAGCTATACCCTCAACAATGACCTTAAGGGCTTGGACTTGTTGAGGGATGAGATGCAAATCTTGGGAGACCGTATCGCTGTGTGGAGGAGATGGTTCCGAGGGAGTAGCGACTCGCGGTTGATGCGAGGGAATATGAAATTGAGTATTGCCCATGGGACGGACAAGACCATGAGAATTGGAATAGAATCCCTTAGAAAAATTATGGTGAGAATTGTAAATTTGAGGATCATAGGATGTGCTAGGTTGATCATCCTCGTAGTTATATAAATGATTAGACATGTTGATTTTGTTATCAAAATGAAACATTATGCAAATCAAATAATAATCAATCAAGGCAAATTGCAAAGATATCAAATCAACATGTATACCCTTGATTTTAGCTGGACCTGATGTGAATTAGATGATTATAACAAAGTTTGGTGTGATTCAGTCAAAGTTTGGTGTGATTCCGTAACCTAGTTTCAATGTGGTTTGACTTAGGTGCCAACTAGGTTATGCATCTCACCACGTTTAGGCCAACTAACCCGGGGAACTTTAATGGTAAAACCTATCCAGTGATCGAAGAGGGAGTCCTTCGATGTCGGGGACTTACGGAGGCATTGGTTTAGGAATTTCCAGTCCAATGAGAGGAATTCTTAATTGGAGGGTCCTTCCTTCACCAAGAGGGGGTAAAAATCTCATAAGAGGTGTGGGGAGAAGAGGTCGCCTAAGCCAAAACGTACTATGAATGCATAACTAATGCAAAAGAATAGAAAAATGTATATATGAACAGAAATAAGCAAGAACAATGCAAAATAGGACACAAAACAAGGTGGTTCTGTGAAATCAGACAGAATTGGCGTCCAGGACAGTGGGCGCAAATTTTAAAATTCGCGTCCACTGGACGTAACACGATTTTTCTTTTTTCTTTTTTGCAGAAAGCAGAACGCGGTCTGCTGAGAACCACGTTCAGAAGAATGCAGTTCTGCAGGAAATCACGATCTAACTTTTTGTTCAGCGGCCAGAAAGCTATGAAATTGAAGAAAAACCAATGGAAAACAAGGTAAACACACTCAAATCCCAATGTAAATCAAGGCAATCAACAAAATATAACATTAATCATGGCATGCCCAATTTTTTATTATTTATTTTTTTAGATAAGAAATAAAATTTTCAAAATCTAGCAAATTTTTGATCACTTAAGATGGGGGGGTTGTGCACGGAGTGCACAAGGGATAAAAATAAAAGAAAGAGAGAGTGCTATGTGGAGCACTAATTAAAGGAGGTGCACCGTGGGTGCAAAAGGGAAAGGGCACACGCGGGTGTCAAATGGAAGGGTAATCAAAGAAAAATAAAAGGGTGGTCCCACCATGATCGTCAATTTATAGATTTATTGAAAAATCTATAAAGATTAAAAATTAATTAATAATAAGTAAAAGAAAGAAAGGAAAAAAATAAGGGAGAAAGGGAGCATGCGTGAATACTAAAGGGAAATGTGTGATCGCTAGAGACCGCGGACCTCGAATGATAATAACAATAAATAAAAGGGAGGGATTGCGAATAATACCTTTAAAGAGCGCGGGGATGTGAGTGCCACCTTCTCTTCTAATCGACCGGCCGATAAAGAGAGCTTTCCTTATTGATTATCCTTGCAAAACAAAGAAACACCAACAAAGAAGATATATGATTAGAAATATAAAGTGTGTAGCATAAAATTCTTAATAAGAATAAACATGAAATCATTGTCATGAACACACCTTATTGGTGTTGGCCCTTAAAACCCCTATGCAAAAGGTACGAAGAAGATGTGATGATATGTAAAGAGGGAGGTGTGCAAGTGCTGCACAATTGGAGATCCCAACGTGACTGAGATAAAAAGAGATAAAAGAAAGAGGGAGAAGTATGATGCATGAACTATATAAAATGCATGAAAAGAAATAAAAGAGATAAAAGGGTTAAGAAAGGCTTATTGATTTTCCAAGGATCTTCAATGTATCATCAAAGGAGGAAGAAGATCTCAAAGGGATGAAGCTTTAAAACACATGAGAGTCTTCTCCTTGAGCCCTCCTTCCAGCACCTCCCCAAGATCAAGTGAATTAGCCTTAAACACAAGGGAGAGGGGGTTCTATTTATAGAACAGAAATTTGAAAGTTTAATTCCATGAAAATTAGGAAATTGATTTTTAGTGGGATTTGGAGAGAGGAATTATTGTGCCAAGTATCCTCCCAACTTTAGAAAGTCATAGGAACCATTTCCAAAGTGGAAAAGGAGCTTAAAATCTGATTTTTAATGAGATTTGGAGAGAAGAATTATTGTGCCAAGTGTCCTCCCAACCTTGAAAAATCATAGGAACCATTTCCATGTGAAAAAGGAGCTTAAAATAAGAAAATAAAGGGGTTCTGCCTGATTCAGAACTCTGTAAGCATTGGCGTCTGATCGAGTGGCCGCCAATTAATTGGCGTCAACGCAAAGAGGCGCCAATTATGAATTAAATATATGGAAAGTCTGAAATTGCCAAAATTGGAAGGAAATCTGCGTCCACATGGACCGACGCGAATTACGAATTTATAAGAATTTTGGTGGAATTCAAAAGGCCAAAATATTGATAGGAAATTCGCGTCTGCCCAGAGGGACGTGGATTAGAATTAACTTCGAAGTGAAAGACGTGTTCTCCTCAATTTTTCCTATAAATAGAGGACCCTCTCCCACGAAATAAAGAGCTTCGAAATCCTTGAGAGGAAGGGGAGACACTGTCCAAATCGCTTCCGAGCTTGTGAGTGTCTAAGGGGAGGATTTGTCGATTTTTCGAGTGCCTGTTCGCTCAAAAGAAGAGGCCATCTCTCCCCACCGCGCATGCACGCCGTCCTCACGTAGCCGAAGCGCTCCTCGAAGCCCGCCATTGGTGCCCTAATAAACTTTTCTTCCCGTTTGGTCTTCTTTATTTTATTATGTTAATTGCATGCATTATTTCGTATTTACATTTGTGCCATATCTCTCTTCTTAAGAGAGTTTCACGTTTGTGCATTTCTGCACGAAATTTTATTTTATCATAGCGTTTGCCTACCCTTTACATCCTAAAAGGGGTTTAAACAACACCAACCAGGTGTGTATTTATTCATGATTTCATCATCTTCGTTACAAGGGATTTATATTACACTGTTTTTATTCTGATCCACATTTGGTGTTTGTTTCATTTCTTGCAAGGGTAATCAAAAAGAAAGTCATCTTCATCGGTTGGTCGAGGGAAGTGGAAGAAGGAATCCACACAAATCTCCCGCTTCTGAGGTATATTCGCGATCACTCTCTTTCATTTTTTGAGGTCTTTGACATCTGGCGATCACACATCATGTAACACACACGCACTTTCGTGTGATTTGATTTCCTTTATGTTATTTCTGTCAAAACCCGCAGAGGGCAACTATCGTAGCCGTTACGTTTTTCGTTCCCGTGATGTCATTCACAATTATCTACATTTATTACAAGTTATCTATGGATGTAATTACCTACGGTTCAAACAAATTACTTATGGATTTATAAAATACCTACGGTTGTCTGTTATAACTTACCTACGATTTATATTGATTATCTATAATTTTATGAAACGGTCGTAGGTAAAAATTGTGTATGTAAAAAATTACCTACGTGACGTAAAATCGTAAGTGTTAATTACGATTTCACGTCGCGTAGGTACGTAAAAATTTACCTATCCAATTTTACTGATGACACAACGTTGCAAGAAAAGCCATAGATAAACATTATACCTACATTTTTTTGTCTTTACCTATCACATCCGTAGTAGGTATAGAAGTTTCTTGTTGTAGTGATCTATATGTTGGTATGTTGGATCTATTAAAATAATAAAAAAATAAAGAAATGATCCTCTGTTTGACCAAAATAATAATGGGCCAACTACCTTTGGCCTATTATATTAAGATATCTATTTTGCATTACTTTTTATTTTAATAACCGTCGGATCACCTATTCGATTGTATGCACACATAGGTTGGATTTAAACTGTCCTCAATTATTCTTTAATTTCACTTCATGTAGTGCCAACAGATAAAGCTCTTATAATTAACTATCTCGATTGGCTATCGAACCCAAATGACATCTTCTTTTGCCAACTTCATGGACATTACCAAGGATTGATATTGTTGAAATAAATAAAAGAATAAAAAATAAATGGAAATAAATAAGTTTAGAAGTGACTTGTCGGGTTGAAACGCGTAGTCGTTAGAACTAAGAGATCTATTGTCACCCGACGTGCAGGTCTCATGATAAAGATCTCTTAGGATACGACGACTGTCGGATAGATGATCTCTCTCCCGTCAACATATCTTTGAAGAGAGCTTCGTGAATCTCGATTTAACTTTCAAGGAACTTAGCATATGAGAAGAAGAAATGAAGGAGTGCACGCATAGAAAGCAGAGTTTCTACATTTGCTCAAATGTCGGAAAACCAAATGATCAGCAGAGGTGATCTATTAATAAGTTTTTGGGAAAGATTCTAATTAAGGAGTGTCTGTAAATGACGCTCCTTAATAGGAGATTTCCCAAATGTAAACAGCGTGACACCATTTTCAGAGATGCATTGAAAATGTCAAATTTCGATGTTGATTATCACAGATGTCATCTTTCATGCACAGTTGATGAATAATAAGTAACAGTGGAGGTTTTCGAATCGTCACGGAAAGACTAACAGATTACTATATATTACGTACCCTAGTGCTGCTTATATAGTGAGGATATTCTATAAAAATAGTTAGAAAGTTAGAAGTATCTCTGCCCTTGTTAGGAATAGTTTCATCTCAAGTAGAGATCAAAATAAATCAAGAAAATCATATTTTCCCTAATGGGTCGAGTTAGATAACCCAATCAAGTAATTGTAATATGATATATATCAGAGCTCACATTTACAGTTTGAATTGTTGACCTCGTGGTGTAGCCCATGTGATGGCGTTTAAAGCAATTTATATACACGAGGAAGAATGTTAATAATAATAATCTCATATCAAGTGAAGATCAAAGTAAATCAAGAACATGCATGTGTGTTCTATTGTTAAATTTGAGTGGAGAGAGATGATATGTTATAATCTCAATTTACTTTGGTCTCCACTTGAGGTGAGACTATTCTTAACATCTCCTTATATATCTAATATTTTAAAATTAAAAAAACATTTTTAAATTTTGAGCTGGATATAAAACGTCAATTTGAATTTAACATAGAAATAGAATGTATGGCACTGTTTTGAAACAACGTCAGGATGGAGTGGGGGCGAGAGAGTGTTAAATTAATATGTTTCATTTGAATGAATATAATATAGGAGAAAATTCAACATACTTATACATGGTTCTAGCAAAGATTATCGATTGGGGAACCAATGTCTGTCTTTCACACTACGTGGGAGAAGACATCATCGCGAAGAACACGACGAAGATGCGACCTTCTCTCCTGCAAGAAGATCGTATTTGATTTTTCTCTCCCTAGAAGATCTCTTTGATGAAACACATATACACTCTGGATCTTTTGAGGAAGGAGATCAAGTTTCTTTATAATTTTTTCGAAGTTCTTCTCTCATCAAGAAGAACTCTCGTGAGAATATTAATTAGATCTCGTACCGTTACATAAAAACTCACAACTCTTTGTAATTATTCTTAGTGTGAACAATTAACTTCTTAAACTCACCTTTTGGACTCCTATTAAGGAGACATCTTAAATGCTATTGGGCCAAATAAAAGTCACACCAAAAAGATGAGAACCCAACAAAGAAAGGTAGAATATGAATATGAGAAGTACATATAATTCATTCTCTAGTCTTAGAAACTTTAATTAAATGATTTAATTTGAATGCACAGAAATCTGATCCATGTCGGCTATTCTCGTTGTAGTGTTCTACCAAAATATGGTTGACCGATCCTATCGATATTTCCTCTTTGAAATTTCAACAGCTCACAATTCTAAATCTTGGGTGACGCGTTTCAAAAAACCATAAAGGTTTGACAAATGAGGACTGAAATTAGTTGAATGAAGTTGGAATTGAGTAGACTTTTACAATTTACAGGAGTCCGGAGAGACAGAGAGAGAGAGAGAGAGAGAGAGTTCTACAATTTACAGAGTCCTCGGTCGACCGAGAGAGAGAGAGGGAGAGACCTCCTGAGAGCCTTGGACGAGGGACAACCATAAACGTTTGACAAATAATTAGTGACTCAAATTAGTTGAATGAAGTTGGAATTGAGTAGACTTCTACAATTTGGAGTCCGGAGTCACACACACACACACACAGAAAACCATAAACGTTTGACAAATGAGGACTGAAATTAGTTGAATGAAGTTGGAATTGAGTAGACTTTTACAATTTTAGGAGTCCGGAGAGAGAGAGAGAGACTTGGACGAGGGACTGCATCGCACGTGGAGATTTAGACCGAGGAGTATCACCATCCAACTCTACAACTCAGGTTAACTCCTCCTGCATGGAAGGTGCGGCTGAAGCCCAGCGGAATAGTGCGAGCAAGGAAACCCATGCATCCGGTGGAGATCATACGACTGGTGGTTAGCTAGCTAGCCGTTTGTTTGAATGTTCTACTTGGTGAAAGAGACTGACTCCGACTTTGACGTAAACATGAGAACGTCGCCGGTCGGAAGGACCAAACCGTGCCATCCGAGAAGATCCGAATAAACATGACTTTTCGGAACAACGGTACTCCAGTCTGAGGGTGCACTTTACACCTTGTTCAATTAAAAACCAGTAAAATTAACTTGAAAATCGTATCCGAAAGTTAAATCGGATTTTACGTACCTATTAAAAAGAATCTAAAAAAGATGAAAAGGCTCGCATATATATATATATATATATACACATATATATATATATATATACATATATATATATATATATATATATATATATGTATGTATGTATTTATAGACTTGCATAAAGAAACATATAATGCATGTTTATTCATCACTTTCATGGAGACCGTACAATTACATGGACGAAGAAATGAACAAATAACTGATCGATGTTTTTTCAAGCATCACTTCTGGATGTACATCACGTCGATGTGGGAGGCAATTATGTATCTCCGCATTAATTCAAACTGATGACGAAAACCAAAAAAAAAAAAAAACTAGGAACATCACTGCAGCGCGCGAACAAGCTAGGAATCAGCATGCTCGACGAAGGACAATTAGATCTGGTTCTAGCTAGGAACCGATGGATGTTTGTGGTGGGATTACGAATATTAATTTGCCGTGGTTGGTGGGCAGATTCCGGTGCCGGGTGGAGACCCATAGCTGCAATCCGAGGGCCTTGAGTGTTTCTCTGGGGCCTTGCCACCACCACCTCCTCCTCGGCCTTCAAAACCCTCGCTTCAGCGCAAGGTGTGGAGATCAGGAGACCAACAATGAGGACCATGGAGAGCACCACGGTGACGTTTCTTTGGTAAAGAGCCATGTGTGTGTGTGTGTGTGTGTGTTATGAGAAGCTGTGATGAGTTCTTGGACGAGGCACTGGAGATATATGGCTAATTTGGCGATGATGCATGCTTGCCTACGTGGGGTGGGGGGATTTATATATACTGACGGGCATCTCCGTCGAGTTCTTCAAGAAACATATCCCTGTATGGAACGTGCTGGTGAGATTACGTGAAGAGGTAGAAACCCATCGGTGGAGATCATACGACATACGACTCGTCGACGTATATGTTTGATGGTCCGATGCCGACGCACGCGGGGAAGTAGGAACAAGGAGTCAAGAGTCTTATGAATTAGGAGAGAACGTCGGTTAGTTCCTGTTTTCACGGTTTGACGTGGACAAGACACTGCAGAAAGGATCCAGTCGTGCCATCCTAGGATATCCGAGGGAGGTCCAAGAAGGGGGCGATTATTAGACGGACATGACACGGTAGAAATGGCAAATATATATCACTGGGTTGATGTTGAATACATGTCATAGATGAAGTATAATGAAATTTTCTTATCCCTAACCTGGTTTTATATATGACTTCGGAAGAAATCATCGTAATCGATCCCTACGTCATCATCTAGATCGAGACGGGTCAGGGTAAAAAAAAGCGGAGGGGGGGATAAATCAGATTGGAACGAGTTTGATGAGTCTGTTTGTAACCTTAACTCGATTTGTGAGTCCGAAGCCAAAAATGGCTAACCAGGTGTTCATACATAAGTGATCCATTTAAGTGTTCAAACCGGCCCGTCTTGTCCTCCATCCCCGCGCTTAGTAATTAGAGTCCAACTTGTTGCATTGCTTGCAGCAACTCGGTGAGCTGTCCTAGGGCACAATCAATTTTATTTCAAGTTGAGCTCAATCTAATCTATATACACCATGATATATTGTTACACAATATGATTACAAATGAAAATATATTGCATAAAATGTCAATGCGTTTACTTCCTTCGTCTATGATTAATGTGTGAATGCCGTGGATGTACAGGTTCTGAATGCATGTAATTTGTGAAGGTGCATATGTTACGAGTTACTTACATATGCATATTATAAGTTATCTACGGTTCACATAGATTACCTACTATTATTACATGTTATCTATACGTTATAGATTATCTACGGTTTATACAGATTACCTACATTTATCACAAGCTACCTACGGATGTAATTACCTACGGTTTGTACACATTATTTACGATTTTATAAAATACCTATTGTTGTATGTCATAGCTTACCTACGATTTATATAGATTACCAACAATTTTACGAGTAATATCATGGTCGTAGGTAAAATTATGTATGTAAAAAATTACCTACACGACAGAAAATCGTAAGTGTTAACATCTCATTCTTACGATTTTATATCGCGTAGGTACGTAAAAGTTTACCTATCCAGTTTTACTAATGACACAACGTTTCAGGAAAAACAATAGGTAAAGATTATGCCTACAGATTTTTTTGTCTTTACCTATCACATCTGTCGTAGGTATAGAATTTTCTTGTTGTATTCATCTATATGTTGGTACGTCGGATCTTCCGATTAGATCTATTAAAATAATAAAAAAATAAAGAAAGGATCCCTTGTTTGACAAAAATAATTAATGGGCCAACTACCTTCGGCCTATTTAATTAAGATATCTATTTTACATTATTTTTTATTTTAATAACCACCGGATCACTTACTCGACTGTATTCACACGTAGGTTGGATTTAAACTGACCTCGTTTTTTCTTTATTGCAGTTCATGCAGTGCAATAGATAAAACTCTTATAATTAACTATCTCGACGGGCTACCGAACCCCGTGACATCTTCTTTTGGCAACTTCATGGACATTACGAAGGATTTATATTGATGAAATAAATGAAATAATAAAAAATAAAAAATAAATAATTTTAGAAATGACATGTCGGGTTGAAGTGCGTAATCGCTAAAATTAAAAGATCTATTGTCACCCGACATGCGGGTCTCATGGCAAAGACGTCCTAAAGATACGACGTCGACTCTCGGTAGGTTATCTTCTCTCCCGCGTCAACATGTTCTCGAAAAGAGCTTCGTGAATCTCGATTTAACTTTCAAAGAACTCAACATAAAAGAAGGAGGAGTGCAAACATAGAAAGCATAGTTTCTGCAGTTACTCAAAAGTCGGAAAACCAAATCATCACCAGAGGTGATCTATTTATAAGCTTACGTGAAATGCTCCAATTAAAGAGCGTACGCAAATGACACTCTTTAATAGGAGGTTTTCCAAATGTCAACAACGTGACACCATTTTTAAAGATGCGTTACAAATGTCAGATTTCGATGTCGATTATCACGGATGTCATCTTTCCTGCACAGTGATGAATCGTAAGTAACAGTGGAGGTTTCGAACCATCACAAAAAGACTAACAGATTACTATATATTACATACCTAGTGCCGCTTATGTAGTGAGGATATTCTATAAAAATAGTTAGAAAGTTAGAAATATCTCTGCCCTTGTTAGGAATAGTTTCATCTCAAGTAGAGATCAAAATAAATCAAGAAAGTCATATTTTCCCTAATGAGTCGAGTTAGATAACCCAATCAAGTAATTTTAATATGATATATATCAGAGTTCGCATTTATAGTTTGAATTGTTAACCTCATGGTGTAGCCCATGTGATAGCATCTAAAGTAGTACTTTATATACACGGGGAAGAATGTTAATAATAATCTCATATCAAGTGAGGACCAAAGTAAATCAAGAACATAAATGTGTGTTCTATTGTTAAATTTGAGTGGAGAGAGACAATATGTTATATTCCCAATCTACTTTGGTCTCCATTTGAGGTGAGACTATTCTTAACATCTCCTTATATATCTAATATTTTAAAATTAAAAAAATACTTTAAAATTTTGAGCTGGATATAAGACTCAATCCAATAACTTCAATTTGAATTTAACATAGAAATAGAATGTATGGCACCGTTTTGAAACAGCGACAGGATGGAGTGGGGTTGGGAGACTTCAATTCTAAGTGTTAAATTAATATTTTTAAATTGAATGCATATATAATATAGGAGAAAATTCAACATATATACTTATACATTGTTCCACCAAAAATTATCGATCGGGAAATTCAATGTCCGTCCTCGACACTACGTGAGAGAAGACACTTTCGCGAAGAACACGACGATGATGTGACCTTTCCTCCCACAAGAAGATCGTCTTTGATTTTTCTCTTTTTAGAAGATCTCTTCGATGGAGCACATACACTTTCGCGAAGAACACGACGAAGATGTGACCTTTTCTCCCACAAGAAAATCGTCTTTGATTTTTCTCTTTTTAGAAGATCTCTTCGATGGAGCACATACACTCTGGATATCTTTTGAAGAAGGAGACCAAGTTTCTTTATATTTCTTTACAAGTTCTTCTCCCGTCAAAAAAACTCGTGAGAATATTAATTAGATCTCATACCGTTTCAGAAAAACACACCACTCTCTGTAATTAATCTTAGTGTGAGCAATTAACTTCTTAAACTCATCTTTTAAACTCCTATTAACGAGACATGCATCTTAAGTGCTATTGTGCCAAATAAAAGTCACACCAAAAAGACGTGAACCACCAAAGAAAGGTAGAATATGAATATGAAAAGTACATATAATTCATTCTCTAGTCTTAGAAACTTTAATTAAATGATTTAATTTGAATGCACAGAAACATATTGAATATAAGCCGTACATCTGATCCATGTCGGCTATGCTCGTTGTAGTGTTCTACCAAAATATGGTTGACCGATCCTACCGATATTTCCCCTTTGAAATTTCAACAGCTCACAATTCTAAATCTTGACTGACGCATTTCAAAAAACCATAAACGTATGACAGATGAGGACTCAAATTAGTTGAATGAAGTTGGAATTGAGTAGACTTCTACACTTTACAGGAGTAGAGAGAGAGAGAGAGAGAGAGAGAGAGAGAGAGAGAGAGAGAGACTTCTACACTTTACAGGAGTCCGGAGTTCTACAATTTACAGGAGTCTGAGTCCGAGAGAGAGAGAGAGCGAGACCTCCTGTGAGCCTTGGATGAGGATGAGGGACTGCATTGCGACGTGGAGATTTAGACCAAGGAGTATCACCATATCTACGAGGAGATCTCATGTGGACCTCACTTTCTCTCTCATCGGGTAATTATTCACCTCTACCCTATCGTTCCGTTTTCAAAGAATCATGTGATCTTTCGAGAGATGCACCTCCTGTGGCCGCCACGAAGCTTTGCCTCCAGATTATCAAATCAAACAGATAAATAGAGTTATCGGAGATCCACGTACGGAGGTACGTAGGCCTAGCTAAAGGGATGAGATTTGCAACTGAAAAAAAAAGGCTTAGATAGCACTATCTAATTAAAGGTGTGGGAGTTGAAAGTTGATAGTAGATAGAAATTATTTCAAAATATAACGGAAATAAATTAAAAATGACATCATCGATGGGCCGTCGTCTCCGGATGAATTGGGTCAAGCCCAATAAGGTCCCCGAGCCCAATTTTAACTCTTAATTAAGATGATGGGAACCTATAGCTACGTTTGAATAGTTTCGGGTCCATGAGAAGATTATTGTCGATAGCACGCGTTGACGGTGCATCACCCACGTAAGAAGCAACAAAACAAAGTTGCAAAGAAGAGGACAACGAGATTTGTCGAAATCGGAGCAGCCAGCTTTTGGCACGCTCTTCCTTCTCTTGCACGTGCTTACTTTCGGTCCCAACCTTGTTTTGTCTGATCCAAAATGAAATGGCAGGCGGCTTCTACATGCGTCATATTATCTATGCAAAGGTCGACAGAGGTGGTATAAAAAAAAGTTAAGAGTCCCTTCACACACACACACGCGCGCGCGCACGTACACACACACACGTGTGTGTTGTGTGTTTAATCTGGTCTATTTAAGTATACTCCTCACTTTTATAAATTATAAAAAACATCCCTAAATACCTGTCAATGGTTACAATTATACAATTCAGATTTTAATACCACTGACCGACTTGGTGAAAGAGACTGACTCCGACTTTGACGTGAACATGAGAACGTCGCGGGCTTCGGAAGGACCAAACCATCAGGGAAGATCCGAATAAACACGACTTTCCGGAACAACAATACTCCAGTCTGAGGGTGCACCTTACACCTTGTTCAGTTAAAAACCAGTACAGAAATTAAATTGAAATTCTTATCCGAAAGTTATATCGGATTTTTCGTACCTATTAAAAATAATCTAAAAAAGATGAAAAGGCTCGCATATATATATATATATATATATATATATATATATATATATATTTATAGACTTGCCTAAAAAAACATATATATATGTATGTATTTATAGACTTGCCTAAAAAAACATATGATGCATGTCCATTCATCACTTTCTTAGAGACAGTACAATTACACGGAGACGAAGAAATGAACAAATAACTGATCGATGTTTATTCGAGCATCACTTCTGGATGTACAGCACGTCGATGTGGGAGGCAATTATGTATCTCCGAATTAATTCAAACTATAACGACGAAAACGAAAATTAAAAAAAAACTAGGAACATCAATGTAAATATTACTGCAGTGCGCGAACAAGCTAGGAATCCGATAGGACGTACGCCAATTTGATCTGGTTCTAGCGAGGAACAACCGATGGATATATGTTTGTGGTGGGCATATGAATATTAATTTGCCGTGGTTGGTGGGCATTTTCCGGTGCCGGGTGGAGACCCATGGCTGCAATCCGAGGGCCTAGAGTGTTTCTCTGGGCCCTTGGGGAGGGCTTGCATGGCGATGATCTCTCGCACCACCACCTCCTCCTCCTTAGCCTTCAAAACCCTCGCTTCAACGCAAGGTGTGGAGATCAGGAGACCAACAATGAGGACCATGGAGAACACCACGGTGACGTTTCTTTGGTAAAGAGCCATGTGTGTGTGTGTGTGTGTGTGTGTGTGTGTGTGTGTGTGTGTTTTGAGAAGCTGTGATGAGTTCTTGGACGAGGCACTGGAGGGATATACGGTTAATTTGGCGATGATGCATGCATGCCTGCGTGGGGGGATTTATATATAATGACGGGCATCTCCATCGAGTTCTTCAAGAAACACATCCCTGTACGTATCGAACGTGCTGGTGAGGTTAAGGGAAAGGGTAGAAGCCCATCGGTGGAGATCATACGATACGACTGCTGGTCTGTCGTTGACGTATCTGTTTGTTTGATGGTCCGATGTCGACGCACGCGGGGAAGTAGGAACAAGGATTCAGAGTCTTATTAATTAACAGAGAACGTGGGTTGGTTCCTGTTTTCATGTTTCTCCTCGAAATTAAAGTAATGTGCTAATATGTTGTTTGGTTGTATTTTTTTCTCTCATTTTTCTCTCAAAATTAAAATTAAAGAAGAGGACACTTACACACGTTTGGTAAGACGATGTGTCACGGTCGGACGATGGCGACAGCAAGCCCGATGACTTCTAAGGGGTGGGAGGGGCGACGATGACAGTAGCACGTACCGGCAAGGGGGGAGATAGCGACAACAGTATCGGTACTCGTGGCTCGTGGTTGTCTGTCGACGGTGTATGTCTAGTTGTGGAAGATGATGGCGGCTGTGGGGGCAAAGGAGATGGTGTTGGAAGCAGGGGACGCGTCTATGGCGATCGGAGAAGACGGGTGCGGTCAAAATGGGGTTTTCACCATTGAGAAGCCGCAGAAGCGACTGGGAAGTTACCCCAGAGAAGCTTCTGCGGATTTTGTCTCCCACATGATGATATGTCGTTATCTCTCCTCTGTCAAAAATCTCAGCTGACATAAAAACTCAGGTGAAATGGCTCGTTTAGAAACGCCGATGAGATTGTGAAGAATTCCAATAATTAAAATCTCTTTTCACCGCGTTATGAAACGCTGCCTTAATTAGTTTAGGGTTGAAATATATAGATGGAAACAACCAGTGCATCCATGACCATGGCATATGTAATGTCCCGAGTTTTTCGGACATTTTTCGGATCTGGATCCGTAGGTTTCGGATCATTTTCTGGTGTCCCGGAGCGCGTTTTGTAGTTTATGCGTATTTTTCCCTAGCGGACCTTCGGAATCCCGTGGAGGGCAAACCATTGCGTTCTTCTACTCTGGGGTGGTACCAGTGCGTTGAGCGTGTTCCGAGGATCAGGGAAATAATTTTTTCGATTTTTTCATATTTTTCGTAATTTTTAGATTTTCTACAAATAACTCATTTCTTTTTCTCTTTTTCTTCTTTCTTCTTCTTTCCTCTTCTTCTTCCTCCCGTGAGCGTCCCCGACCGTTGCGGCCCCTCTCTCCCATTCGAGCTTGCAGCACCCCTTCCTCCTCTGGAGACGGACGGCGGACCACGACGACGGCGAGAGGAGCACGGCGGTGCCATCTTTGAGGCGGGGGAGTGGAGATTGAGTTTGACAGAGATTTAAAGATCGGCGACGATCCTTCAGATTTCAAGCTTCCTTGAGGTAGGGGGACAGATCCTTGCCCTCTTTACAGCATTCCCCGTGATTTCTAGGCCGAGGAGAGGCCGAGAGTGGTGTTTTTGAGCCGGGAGGGTAAAATTTCATGTTTTGGGGTTGAGCGCCGGATCTCCCATTTCATGGAGTTTTTGACCGATCTAAGGGCATAGAAGCATGATAGGTTGGTTGGGGATGGATTCCTCTTTGTTTCCCCATCATCGGGCAATGATCGGGGCGTGGATTGGGTTTTTTGGACTTTCCTGTTGTTTTCATGCTCGGGTGGGAGTAGCGGTCTTAACAGGGACTGCTACTGTAAGGTCCCGGGTTTTTCGGACATTTTTCGAATCTGGATCCAAGGGTTTCGGATCACTTTCAGGGGTCCCGGAGCGTGTTTTGTGATTTACGCGTATTTTTCTCTGACGGACCTACGGAATCCCGTATCGGGTGAACCGTTGCGTTTGCCTATTCCGGGACGGTACCTGTGCATCGAGCGTGTTCCGAGGATCGAGGAAGTGATTTTTTCTAATTTTTCGTATTTTTGACATTTTCTGGATTTTCTATAAATAACCATTCCTTTTTCTTTTTTTTCTTTTTCTTCTTTTCTTCTTCCTTCTTCTTCTCCCTTCCCGTGAGCGCGACCGTTGCCCCCTCTCTCTCCCGTTCGGAGCTCGCGGCCCCTTCCTCCTCCGGCGACGGGCGGTGGACGACGGCTGCGGCACGGTGACGACGGTGGCAGCGAGAGGAACGCGGCGGTGCGTTCTTTGAAGTGTGGGAGAGGAGATCGTGTTCGGCCAAGGTTTTGAGATCGGCGGAGATCCGACGGCTTTCGAGCTTCCTTGAGGTAAGGGGACTGATCCCTATGCCCTTTACTGCTTTCCTCTTGATTTGTAGGCCGTGGGGAGGTCGAGAGGGGTGTTTTTGAGTCGGGAGGGTCAAAATCTATGTTTTGGGGTTGAGCGCCGGATCTCCCATTTCGTGAGGTTTTTGACCGATCCAAGGGTTTAGAATCATGCTAGGAGGCGTGGGGACGGATTCCCCTTTGTTTCCCCATCATCGGGCGATGATCGGGTCATAGATCGGGTTTTTTTGGTGTTTCCCGCCGGTTTTGTGCTCGGGTGGGCCTTGCGGCCCTTCCAGGGACCGCTAGGCTCCCTTGGCGGTCTCAGGGAGACCGCTAGGCAACATTGAATGTCGGTAGTCCTTAGCGGTCCTCCTGGGACCTCTAGGGTCAGGGTGGCGGTCATGGGATAGACCGTTACCCTCGGATTAGCGGTCATCAGACGACTATTTTTCCCGGTTGACGAGCACCCTTGGGGTGCGTGTTTCCGACCGTTGAGGGCCACGTGCCTGCTAGCGGTCATGGCATGACCGTTTCTGGGTGGCTTGCGGTCCTATGAGGACCGTTTGGCTGGGGATAACGGCCCGGCGATGGACCGTTAGGCCCCTTGTGGCTCGTCCCCTTGCGGTCATGGGTTGACCGTTTGACTCCGCCTAGCGATCCAGAGAGGACTGCTAGGTCTGCCTTGTGGTCCAGAGAGGACCGCTAGGCTCTAGGGCTGTCTTGAGAGGACCGCCACCCTGTTTCCTTTCGATCGGTGGTTTCCGTGAGTCGAGTCTCACCTCTGGGTGACTCGTCCACTAGACGTAGCTTTCCTGCGCACGTGTGTGCGAACCCACTTGGGAGTGGTGGAGAGCGTGACCCGAGAGGGATAGTTTTTAAGCTGGTTACCGTAGGGCCCCCACGCGCAGCCGAGTCCGGGCTTTGGGGCAAGAACTAGCTAGAGGATCTGACCTAGGGCGCATGGTCTGTGTGTGCACACTGAGCTAGGGACGTCGAACCTGCGCTGACAAGCGCGACCCCAACTTGTCCTTGTTTGTGGTACTGGTTACTGTTGTGTCTCAGTCTCCGCCTGGGGCATTGTAGGGAGACACAGAGGCGCGGTGTAAGACGTCAGGGGACGCATCCGGCTTTGCTTCTAGTGAGTGGTGATCCTGTCTCCTGGCAGGTATAGACTTATTTTCCCTCTGGTTCGAGGTCGGTTTGTTAGGTACGGTTAGTGGTATAGAGTTTTTATGTTTATTTATTATTGCATGTTGATTCTACCGTACTTTCGTTGGGTAGCGTGACCTTCTATGCTTGTTTGTGTCTTTTCGCCTTGTTTTCTCCGTTGTGCGATGGAGGTCCGATGGATCCCTACTGAGCCAATGAAATGAGGCTCACCCTATGTTTTCAGGTGAGGCGGGCTCGTCGCGTGACGCAGTGGAATTTCAGTGCGGTTCCAGTAGCCTGGGTTAGTCGCCAGTTTGCCAGAGCCGGGGTATGCCCCGTGTACTTGTACTTTTCTTTCTGATGACTGTACTTATTTTGGACATGAGATACACTGGACTTTGTAGCTGTAATGCCCTACAATTTTATAGCGTTTTATTTAATAAAAAAATTTGCATGCTTAAAGGTTTGAAATTTATTGGTTTATTATATTTATTTATGTCATGAAAAAAATTAAGAGAATTTTTAAAAAGTTAAAAGAAGGTAAAGAAGAAAAAAGTATAATAAATAAAAAGTTAACAAAAATAGTTTGAAGGTTAGTTGTTTAAAATAGAAGAAGAAAAGGATTAAAATAAAAAAAAGGTCATAAACATCAAAACAAAAATTTGAAGGTTAAAAATGAAAAAAAATAAAAAAAAATTGGTTAAGGGCGGCCCCCGCGTGCGTGTGCGGGCGCCGCCCCGCCCCGCCCCCCTCCCTTTCGGCTGCATTTGCGGCCGATTAGATATTAAATTTTTTTTTTTGTGATGTTTCTTAGTTAAAAGTTTCATTAGTTTAATCTCTTGCTTCATTTAGTCAAAAACACATATGCTATAAATATAAAAATAATAAAAAAATTCAGGATAGTCAAAAGATGTTAGGTGAGGGGTTGGTGAAGTTTGAATGACTAATTTTAATAAAATAATATTAAATTAAATGATTTAATCTCAACTATTAGATTAAGTGGATGGTTAGGATTGATTAAGCTATAAACTACTATAAATAGAGGGATATGGGGATTCATTTGCATCCTTTAGAAGCTGGGTACGTGAGGTGCTGAGGAGAAGGTGCATAGCTTATTAAGGAGAGGTTTAAGCATTTTTAAGGTAAGGGATTAACACTTTATCCCATATATTAGCATGTATTAGCGTATCTAGAATGATTTATGTTGTGTAATTAGTATCTATACATGTAGTTAAGTCCATAGATCGTAGTTTCATAATCTTTAATCTTATTTTGGTCGGATTAGTATTAAATTATTAAGTTAAAGCATGAGATTAATGGTATAATTAAGTGATTAATGTCTTAAAATTAGCAACAGTGTATGATAAATTGAGAGAGTTTTCAGAATCCTAAAACCCGATGTTATGAACTTTCTGTAAAAATTTGTATGACTGATTCAATTTATTTTCATATTTAAAGATATTTTAATATTATCCTAAAGGCGTTTAAATTATACTAAAATACCAAAGGATGATATAAAATCACAATAAATTGTAGGAATGTATCTTACTATGATAATCACGTGTAGAAAAATTTTCATAATTTTTGGATCATGATATTTATTTTAATGAATTTTCATACATGATAAAATGTATAAATAATTGTATAGAAATTATGGAAATTAGAAATCATGTGGAAAAAGGTCTTAGAATTTTACAATATGATCCTAACTTTTAGTGTGATGTATTCTGAAAATATAAATAATTATTGATGTCTTTAAGTAATATTCGATAATTTTTGATATTTTAATAGAAGTGTAAAATTTTGAGAAAAGTAGAAACAATACATGAAAAATCTTACAACTTTACCAGAAGGCTTAAATACTTGTTAGAACTAATTGATAAAAGTTTCATCTCATTATGATAACAGAATCATCACGGGTATAATTATCAATGTTTAAATAAATAATTAGAAAATTTAGATATATATAAATATTCTGTGAAAAATGTAAAACAATCACAGAACCGATCTTTTGATCTCTGTAAATTTATTTTCAGTATATTTTGGCCATTTTAAGTATTCTGTATAATTTTTTCTAATTAAACTTTATTATTATAAATTCTTGTACATTTTAGAAGCTGATATAAAAATTTAGAAAATAGACATGCTGAATGAAAAATGATGAGAATTTTTACATATGATACCTCTATCTGAAACAACATTATGTAAATTTTTAGAAATTATCTGATCATTTTGGATTTATTTAGTTGATTTATTCTTCATGATATATTTTTCTTACTTAGTATGAAAAATAGTAATATAGTGTTAAAAATAGTAATGCAGTGTGAAAAATAATAAAAAGTTTTAAGAATGATATTTCTGTTATGAATGATAGTTTGACAAATTATGGTGACTTTTAGAGTGTTGTGGATATATTTAGTTAATATTCCATGTATTGGATAATTTAAATAATTCTGTGAAAGTTTTAATTCCTGCATGTAAAATTATGAAATAAATTTCTATGCATTGTTACAGACAAATTTAAGTTTCTGTAAAAGTTTAAGGGTTTTATAAATTTAGTAGCTAAATTTAGTCATTTTATGACGCATGTTGGAATATAAGTAATTTCTGAAAAATTATACTTACTATATGCAAAATTATGAAAATTTATTGTTTTGATCCTTTCTATAAATATATTGATTCCCTGAAATTTCAAGATATTCTGATACCTGTAAATAGATTTAGTAAATTTTGATATATAGATATGTCATTATATTTGAATAACTTGAAAATTTAAGAAAAAGAAAAATGATTTTCAGTATTGGTATATTAATATTCACAGTATGAATTTTGAGTGACATATGTCCATTTTATATAAATCATATTTATATTTTTACCGTACCCTTAGTAATGCCAAATGGACACTGCCATCATAGGGGGAGACTGGAACTAAACTGTAGAAATGCCCCTATAGGGAGGTTCACACTGTACTGGCCCCGAGGGTAACGGGGATTAAAATCCTGGAGGTGGACAAGTACCACTGGTTAAGGTGGATATGACTTCTCCCGGTTCTACGCAGTAACTAAGACTCATCACTATTTACCTAGGTGATCGAGTACCGACTGACTGTCATTCTAGTGGTGGTTTGAGCACTGTGTCTGGTTATTTATACCACTGTTACTGTTTATTGAACTGAAATTGAACAACTGTTATTGCCGACTGAATTGACACTGAACTACTATTACTGTTCACTGAGTCGTTATTAATACGACTATTACTGCTCACTGAATTGATACTGAAACTGTTATTACAGTTCATTGATTCATTACTGGAACTACTATTACTACTCAATGAAATTATATTGAACTGACATTATATTTTATTATTATCATGCTGTAAATGCTTACGGCTAATGAATCTCTAGTATATTGAATGGTGATTTGGAAAAGGGCAGATTACGTCTGTCTGGATCCTTTCACTATGCGTGAGACTACTCCGCCTAGTACTGGAATCATTAGTTAATGTTTACAAATGATGAATTCTTATTTACTGTGTCATGAGTAGGATAAATTTTAATGTACATGCTTTCTTTGTCAAATGATAATAGAATGACTTTATGAAATAAATTACCGCAAATCACTTTGGATATGTTGATACATGTTTTGACTGGGGACTATGCTTAGTCTCTTACTGGGTCTATTCGTAGACTCACCCCGTTGAACATTTTCAGGAGAAGCGGTAGAAGAAAGCGAGGAGTGATCTCACAGTGTTTTGACCGCGGCTCGGATTTACTACCAATCTTTATCTTAGGTAGTTTTGTCTTATGTAAAAAAAAAGTGTGTGAAATTTGGTTATGTAATAAAAGACGTGTGAAATTGTTATCGTTATTTCTATCTATGTGGATGTAGTCTTTTGACAGTAAGCTGATGAATTGAGTATTTTCATTTCCGCTGCAATGATATCTTAGTGTTTATGTGTAATTCTCAATTGTAATTGTACCGCTTGGGTTGTTCCCACTGTGATGTTCCGATCGGGATCCGACGCGAGTCTTTACGACTGGACCGGGTTTGCGAGTCGGGACGTCACAGAGAGTGGTATTAGAGCCCAAGATTGAGAATTTACATAAATGGTCATCAGCTTAATCCACATTTTAAAAATCTTAAATTAGTAGGGAGTTATGATGAAAACCTAACCGTATTACTGCATTGTCAGACCATGACGGGAGGAGGTCGTCGTGCGGTTTAAAATGACGATGCTCAGGAGGAGCCGAGAGGACTCCCAGCTCCGCCCCCACCACCTTTGGTGGACTATGTGATGTTCATGCAAGGCCTGGTTCAGGCTATGCAGACCCAGGCGCAGACGCATGCGGCACTTCAGGCGCAACTCCAGACTCAGACATCGTCACCTCAGGTGCAGGCTTTAGGAGGGGTGACTACGATAGAGAGGTTTCGGCAGATGTCACCACCCTCTTTTAAGGGGGAGAGTCAGCCAATCATGGCTAAAAACTGGCTCCGCGAGATCGAGAAGATCTTCTGGGTCATCCGGTGTGCAGATGAGGACAAGACCAGTCTGGTGGCGTATATGCTACAGGAGAGAGCGGACGTATGGTGGGCGTCCATTCTGAGGAATCAATCTGACAGGATGGAACATGAAATTACTTGGGAAGAATTCACGGAGCTATTCACGGCAAAGTACATACCGGAACATGTGCAAGACAAGCTGGAGCAGGACTTTCTGGCCCTAACTCAGGGGTCGAAGACCGTGCTCGAGTACGAATCAAAGTTCACGAAATTAGCAAAATATGCACCACATAATGCTACAGATGAAAGGAGGAAGGTGAAGAAATTTGTGGCGGGTCTACGACCGTCGCTTCGGACCCGCCTAGTTGCACTAGATCTGGCTACTATGGAGGCGGCTCTTGGCGCGGCATGTCGTCAAGAGAGCGACATGGAGTTATATCAGGAGGAGAAGAGGACTTCAATAAAAAGACCATCGGCACCCTTTCATCGGAATGATAAAGGTAAAAGGGTGATGAGCAATCCGTCATGACCGTTCGTGGCAAGGAAGACCACACTACCATTTTGGGGCAGCAACAAACCAGAATGTAAACAGTGTGGCAAGCGACATGGCGGAGAAGTATGCTGGATCGCCACCGGCAGATGTCTCCGTTGTGGCGAGAAGGGCCACATGATTCGGGATTGTCTGAAGATGATGCAACATGTAGCAGCTCGTCCAGTAGCAGCAACAGCAGCTCCAGTGGCAGCCAGACCAGCAATAGTAGCAGCTAGACCAGGAGCAGCGAGACCCGCGGGGAGACCCCGAGCGCCAGCTCGGGTATTTGCACTTGCGAGAGTGGATGCCGAGCAGGCGGAGGATCTCACAGAAGGTACTATTTCTATCAATGGTATTCATGCTAGAGTATTGTTTGACACCGGTGCCACACATACTTTCATCTCTGAGAAGTTTGCTAGTCAATTGCATGAAGAATTTAGAATTGAATCAGTAGAACTAGACGTGCCCCTGTTGGTACACACACCTGCAGGAGCAGTGTCTACCAAGAGGCACATCCCCTCACTATCAGTCAATATAGAAGGAAGAACTTTGCCTTGTTATTTTTGTTGTTTACCTATGCAAGACTTTGATGCTATCCTAGGACTGGATTGGTTAGAAGAGCATTACGCTCTGATAGATTATCGAAGGAAGAGGGTAATTTTTCGCATCCCTAAAGAGAAAGAGTTTTCTCATCCCTTATTGAAGCTTATGGCTGGGAAGAAGTTAGTAGTTTCAGCAATGAAGACGGTGCGAATGTTGAGAAAGGGCTACGATGCATTCTTGGCAAACGTAGTCATAAAGTCGGATGTTGATCAATCACCGACTATAGCAGGGATCGAGGTTGTTCGGGAATTCCTTGATGTGTTCCCAGAGAATTTGCCCGGGTTACCACCTACAAGGGAGTTAGAGTTTGCCATTGACTTATTACCCGACACAGCACTTGTCTCTAAGACACCCTACAGAATGGCCCCAGCAGAATTGTCAGAGTTGAAGAAGCAACTTCAAGACTTGTTAGACAAGAGGTTTATCCATCCAAGTGTGTCATCATGGGGAGCTCCAATTCTATTTGTGAAGAAGAAGGATGGTTCTCTTAGGTTATGCGTTGACTATCGCAAACTTAATGAGGTGACCATTAAAAATAAATATCCTTTACCCCGCATTGATGACCTATTTGACCAGTTGCAAAGAGCCACAGTGTTTTCAAAGATTGATCTACGTTCGGGATACCATCAATTGAGGATAAAGAAAGAAGACACATCCAAGACAGCATTTCGAACGAGATATGGCCATTATGAATTCTTGGTGCTACCTTTTGGTCTGACAAATGCCCCAGCAGCTTTTATGGACTTGATGAATCGGGTGTTTAGACCATATCTTGACACCTTTGTGGTTGTCTTTATTGATGATGTGCTGATATATTCTCCTGATGAAACTTCACACCGGGAACACTTGAGAATCGTCCTCGAGACGCTAAGAGCGCATGAGCTGTATGCTAAGTTCAGCAAATGTGACTTTTGGCTGACGGAGGTTCATTTCCTCGGGCATGTAATCTCAGGCAATGGTGTTTCCATTGACCCCGCGAAGGTCCAGGCGGTTCTGGAATGGGAGACTCCTAAATCTCCCACAGAGATTCGGAGTTTCTTAGGGCTAGCTGGTTACTATCGTCACTTTATTAAGGGATTTGCATCTCTAGCGGCGCCACCAACCAAGTTGACCCGAAAGGGAGTCAAATATATATGGTCTGAAAGCTGTGAGAAGAGTTTCCAAGAGCTAAAGGCTAGGCTGACATCGGCACCAATTCTTGTTTTGCCTAACAATGAGGATGATTTTGCTATCTATTCTGATGCATCGAAGGTTGGGCTAGGCAGTGTATTGATGCAAAATGGAAGGGTGGTCGCTTATGCTTCTCGCCAACTAAAGGAGCATGAGTAAAATTACCCGACTCATGATTTGGAATTGACTACAGTGGTTCATGCATTGAAGATCTGGCGCCATTATCTTTACGACGTCAAGTTCGAAGTGTTCACTAACCACAAGAGTCTGAAGTACCTATTCTCTCAAAAAGAGTTGAATCTAAGGCAGAGAAGATGGGTCGAATTCTTGAAAGATTATGACTTCGAATTGCGATACAATCTAGGAAAGGTAAATGTAGTAGCCGATGCTCTCAGCAGGAAGAGAGTTATAATGCAGCAGGATTGGAAGATGGTCGAAGATGCATCGCAGCTTATGGCTGTGATCGAGCCTCAACTATGTCAAGCATTTATGTCTCAACTGACCATTAGGTCAATAATGCTTGACAAGATAATAAATGTGCAAAAAGATGATCCCCAGCTGCAAGGATTGATCGGGAAGACCAGTTTTGCTCGTGATGAAGATGGAGTGATTCGATTTCAGCACCAGATCTGTGTACCTGATATAGCCGATTTGAGAAAACATATTTTGGAGGAGGCACACCGATCAATGTTCTCTATTCATCCAGGAGGTGGTAAAATGTACCAAGACTTGAAACGCTCTTTCTGGTGGCAGGGAATGAAGAAGGACGTAGCTGACTTTGTGGCTAGATGCTTGGTTTGTCAGCAGGTAAAAGTAGAGCACCAAAGGCCATCAGGGCTAATGCAGAAAATGGAAATTCCTCAGTGGAAATGGGAAGCAATCACTATGGACTTTGTGACCGGGTTACCCAGATCGGTAAAAGGCAATGACTCTATATGGGTGATCGTGGACCAATTTTCAAAGTCTGCACATTTCCTTCCTATGAACGTAAAGCAATCGGTGGAAAGCTTGACAAGACTATATGTTGATAACATTGTCAGACTTCATGGGATTCCAAAGTCGATCATCTCCGACAGGGATTCCCGGTTCACATCCAGACTGTGGCAAGGGTTGCATGAAGCTTTTGGTTCGCGGCTCAAGCTCAGTTCAGCTTTTCACCCGCAAACTGACGGCCAATCCGAAAGGACGATTCAGACACTAGAGGACATGCTTCGGGCTTGTGTTCTTGATTGGAAGGGCGATTGGGAGCGACATCTACCTCTCGTGGAATTTTCTTATAATAATAGCTTCCACGCGAGTATAGGCATGGCTCCATTCGAGGCACTATATGGTAGACCTTGTAGGTCGCCGTTGTGCTGGGAGGAAACAGGAGACATGCAGTATGTGGGTCCAGAAGTTATCCAAGAAACTACGGAAAAGATCAGGTTGATCAGACAGAGATTGATAACAGCACAAGACAGATAGGAGAGCTATGCTGATAACCGAAGGAAGGAGCTATCATTCAAAATTGGTGATCACGTCTTCCTCAAGGTGTTGTGGATGCACTAAAATTCGCTTATTCAAGTGGTTCGTCTATTAAGTGCGTTGGCGTGCCAGTCACCATAGTGACAATTTGTTTGGGCTCCGAAGAGCCCTTGGTGCGCTCAATCTGACTTGGTCAGACGATTGTGTGGTTCGTGTCGGGACCAAAACCCACCGCGCCATAAAGGTCACGGCATCATTTACATCCCCTCTGAGAGGGGAACACCCTTGATTAATCGCCGAGAATCAGGGCCTCATGGCTAAAAAATCATATTGAGAGAAACAAGACGATAGCGATCTTGAATCGGTTGAAAAGCGCTATGTCTAGGGAAGCAATCATTCGAAATATCTCGGTCACTCAAGGGACCATTTTGATATTCGAACGAGCGTCCGGCTTCAGGGAAGCGTGGTCGTCACGGGGAAAACTGAAATGTATGTATGCCAGGGCACGGCGAATTTATTGTTCAGGGGAACGGGAAATGTTCGGCTGAATCCTGATTAGAATGGTCAGAAACCCGCGAGCTTATCGGCCCGGTGCAAGATCAAACTACGACCATGCTGCGGTGGGCCCCCCGCAGTCGAAGTCAGGCTTGCGTGGGCATCGTTAATATTTCCGGTGCCAAGGGGCAACGGGAGAATGTGCCTTGAATCAGCTGGAAAGCCATATGTCTAGGGAAGCAAACATTCAAAACGTGTCGGGCGTTCGAGGGACCATTCAATATTCGGACGGGTGTCCGGCTTGAGAATATCGTAATCGTCGCGGGCAGACCTGGAACATATGTATGCCGGGGTACGGTAAATTTATTATTCCGAGGAACTGAAAATATTCGGTTAAACCCCAGTTAGCGTAGTAGAGCAACAGTGTACCTGTCAGTCAGCCGAAGAGCAACAGGAAAGAGTCCCGAGACTAGATTCCAAAATGAAGACGTGTACAGAGACAACTGGATATAAGCCGAGGATGTGGGTCAAGCAATGACCATGATTAGGGCGAACCCGTGGTCCAATAGTGACCCACAAAGGTCTTATCAATATTGCCGTGCGTAGGGCTCGGAGATGATGAGAGCCTTCTCGTTCCATTCAGATTTTTCGGTTGTTCATGGACCACTTTATGTTCAGACAAGGGTCCGTATCGGCGGTACGACGAAAACGAAAACAAACCCTTACAAATGTATGCCGAGTTTACGGCAATTTCAATGAGGGAGCGGAAACGAATCCCAATGGGAATGAGTCCGGTTTGACGAATTATCGGCCCAGAGCAATGTCGAATTACGGCCATATTGGGATGGCTCTCAAGGTCCGAACCCGACTTGGAGGGGCGGCGTTAATGTTCCTTTTACACCGGGTCTGGAGGAGAAGCGAGGCTGCGGAGCAGATCTCATCATTTCGTCATTATTTGAATTTTTATCATTATTATTTGTTATTATTATTATTATTATTTTATATTCCTTGGGTGAGTTTATTGTTATTATTATTCATTTATTTTATCATCATTTGTTTGATTAATTATTATTGTATTTTCTGAGCTTATTATCACTATTATTACTTATCTCTGCATTATTATTATTTATTTATTTATTCTTGAGCTTATTATTATTTTATTGTTATTATTATTTTTCCCTCTTGTGCGTTTGTTGTTATTACTATTCTTGTAATGTTTGGGGCATATGTGGAAGGGTTTGGAGAGAATAGGCAGCGTACCGCTGGAAGGTCTAGGACTGTGTCGCTGGGGAGCTTGGAGTGTGTCGCTGAAGGACTGAAGAGTGTATTGTGTGAGGATGGGAAGTGGCCAGGACATAGCTTGGCTGTGTGGAGCAGAGTTCAAGGGAGAGAGAGAGAGAGAGCCCTTGCTCAGTTCATGATGAAGCATCTTAGATGGTCAAGGGTTCAGTTTCCTGTCATGAGATTGAGTCCCAAGTCGTGCTCGATAGTGCAGTCCTTGGAGTCTTGTTCAGTTCAACTCTTGAAGCCTTGCATAATTCTTTTAGCTGATTAGAGTGCCTTTACAGTTGCTTAGTCCATCCGTTTGCTGCTTCTTTTCATCTTTTTAAGTTTATTGTTATTCCTGACAAAAAATTCGGCAGCACCTCCCCTTGACCTGGGAGGTAAAGGAATAACAAGGAACATGCCCACAGGGAGTGGCATGAACCAATAACTGAGGGGGGTGCCTGAGCAGCCGCCTTTAGGGAAACTTCGAAAATCTCGGAGAAAACATCGAACGGGGAACCAGTAGACCGATGCAAGCTATGAGTACACCGGGGAGGTGATAATCAATGCGTGCTGCTACGGCAGCCCAAGGGTGTGCTGCTGAGGCAGCCAGAGAAAGAGCGTGCCGTTGGCAGACGAATGGGAAAGGCGTACCGCTGGGGCAGCCAAAGGGGGGTGCGTGCCGCTGGGGCAATCAAAGGGCAAGGCGTACCGCTGGGGCTGCCAAAAGGGGGGATGCGTGCCGCCGGGGCAACCAAAAGCCAGGCGTACCGCCGGGGCAGCCAAAGGGAGATAGTGTAGGCACTGAGGGGATCCAAAGTGTTAAAAGGGGAGTGGACTCCCATAGACATGTATGCCAGGAATCAGGGGGGAAGGCTACACTAAGGAAAGCCATTACGAGGGGGGAAAGAGGCCAGCCCTACCCCACAAAGCCAAGAGCTGAACCCTTCAATCAAGTAGACCCATGCCATGGGAGGTGAGATCAAGCAAGAAGTTGGAGGGCTGGAGGCAGACGCCAAACTCACAGACCAACAGTAAGAAGAGATCAACAAACGGAACGAACGAAGGCAAAGCCAAAGGGCATTTCATTCATGAAAAACTCAAGATGACAAAGATCATGGCCAGAAGACCAACTACAACATACTGCGGAACAACAAAAAAGTACAGGAGAAGAGAAAGAAACTGAGAAATGAACGGAGGAGCAAAAGAAAAGGAAAAAAAATAATGCCGAGGGAGAGTTGGAATAAGGGAGGGTGCCTCCCTTCACCCCATCCCTTCTCTCCCCATACAGGTGGCTCACTCCCTCTCCATCTCTCCACACTTTTCTACCTTCTGTTAGGGTGCTAGGCCCGGATACAGAGGGGGGGGGGGTGAATGTATCCTGCTACGAATAATGCCCAATTTAAAAAATCAGATGCTAAGCAAGTTCCGGAGTTAAGCTAATTCGATTAGACAAAATAACAAGTAGGTGGAGCGAGCCTATCCAAGCATCTAGCGGAAGCAAATCAAGCAATCTGATGAACCAGTTGAAAATCCTTTTAAACAAAAGAGCAAATATGTAACTGCCCCCCAAATAACCAACTAGCGGAAGCAGCACAAATGAGAATAAGAAATCTCAAGACAATCTGTGAAGGGTGGTAGGAGATATGGAAGAACACACTACAAGCAAACCACTGCTCAAAGATTTTAAGGTGGTTCGGTCCTCCAGACCTACATCCACCCCTCACTCCCAACCGGAGTGAGGCTTCACTAGCAAACGCTAGAACCAAGCAGACTCAGTCTGCAAACAGTTGCTGCCACACAGCTTGACCAGGGGAACAGCCTCCCCTCTTCCTCCCAACCGGAGGGACACCCAAGTGACTCCCAGCCACTTGGAAACTAGAGGTCGAAGACCTCTCTTCCTCCAGACCAGGAGGGACCACTGGACTTGCAACCACAAGCCCAGAACCGGAGGACTAGCCTCCCTTCCTCTAACCAGAGGGCAACCCACAAGTGACAACCTGTCACTTGCAACCCGGAGATCAGATCTCCCTTCTCCTGAACCAACAGGAGGAACCCGATCCCCAACAGGGCAATCGGAAGAACAAAGATGGAAAGATAATAAAAAAGAAAGTAAGAAAGGATGAAAAATCACAGCGCCAAAAGCTGGAAACGAAACACAAGTAATGTAGCTCTCAAGGGAGCAGATCTGGCTTGGATTTGATCCAAACGCCAGAGGCCAGAACTTCAAGCTTTTCCCACTTCTTCTCTACGAACTCCTTCTCTCTCTCTCTCTTTCTCTTCTGCTTCTTCACTCTTTTTCTTCTTCTTTCGCAGGCTCTCTTTTTCTCTTCTCTTCTCTTCTTCTTCTCTGCGACTCTTCTCTTCTACTGGATCGAACTCTCAGCACTACTGCTTTTCTGCAATTGCTCTCAAGGCTTCGATCATGATCTCTCTCTTTCTTCTTCTTCTCCTTTTCTTCTTCTTTTCTTTTTCTGGATCGAAGGGCTTTTCTGCTCTCCAGGCTTTTTCTTCGATCAACCTTCATCTGAAGACGAAGGCTCCATTATATACCAGCAGCAGCAGCAGCAGCAGGGCGCGTGTGGCTTCCACAGTTCCCGCCCTAAGAATTCGGACCACGTGGCAGCATCCAGCAGGCTGTCAGAACACGTGTCCTCATCTGGGCACTCTCCTTATCCTCGGATCACGTGCCCAGCACCAGTACGCTCAGCAACTGGAGTTAGATGGCGTCAACTCACTTGCTCCAAAGAGTTGACGCAGCCATCAGAGATCTTCAACCTTTTTAACCGCTGCGTCGACTCCATCAGCCTGCTGCGTTGACGCAACGGTATCGGCAGTCCAGTGATCAAGTCTTCAACAGATGGGCGTGCTGCGTCGACGTTATCAGCATGTTGCGTTGACGCATTGAACATGTACATTTGTATACTGGCGTCTCTTAAGCCGCTGCGTCGACGCTGCTTGTTGATGGCGTTGACGCAGTGGAAGATATCGTGAAAGCTTCGTCGCTTGTAAGAGTCTCTGCTTCTTTAACTGCTGCGTCGACGCTGCTTGCTTGTGGCGTTAACGCAATAGAAGACATCGTGAAAGCTTCGTCTACTGATGCGTGGACGCTTTAAGCTTCAGGCGTCGACCCTGTTCCCTTCAGCAACAATAATGAAGTGTATAGACTTAGTGTTAACGTGCCAGAGAAACCAGTGTACAGACTTCATGTTAACGTTGAACCCAATGTACAGACTCAATCAAATGAAGAGCTTCCAGTGTATGGACTTTGCAGTGCAAACAACAATGTATAGACTTAGAGAAATGAAGTCTAGTGTATAGACTTGGAGAACTGTTCAATGTGTTGGGTTGGCGTTGTATAGACTTGGCTTTGAGCACTTGGGCTGAAGGCACTGAGCAGACTAAGCGATGTGTAGACTTCATTAAGAAGGTGCCCGATGTACAGACTTGAAGAAGATATGCCAATGTACAGACTAAATGGATCCAGCTGGTGTATAGACTTTGTGCCCAAGCTATCAATGCTCTGATGCGTCCACTCCACTTGAACGTTGCGTTGACGCACCAATTAACCCAGGGGCTTCTTTCTTGAGTTTGCACTGCTGCGTCGACGCTTCCATTTGGTGGCGTTGACGCATTGAGCACCCTGCAACCCCTTTGATCCTATTAAACATTTATTAGGAGGTTAAGTGTCTATATCCAATATCTTACTGTTGTCATCATCAAAACCAGGAGTACAACAATCTCCCCCTTTTTGATGATGACAACCCCCAAACTGTTTTAATGACATTTGCAATCACACATGGTTAGCATCAAACAAACGCATGGTTACTTGTCAGTTCAACAAAATTATGAATCACAAAAACGAAAACATATGCTATCATTCATTAACAAAACTCATGCTGTTGTTCGTTCTGAATCACAAAAATGAAAACATATGCTATCATTCATGAACAAAACTCATGCTATCATTCATGAACAAAACTCATGCTGTTGTTCGTTCTGCTCTCCCCCTTTGTCATCATCATTAAAGGGGGTGCATGTAGAAAACATAGTTTAAGATGGGAAGAAGCGATTGAAACGTCTGGCAGAAGATGGTTGTTGTTGCTGACGAGAAGAGTGTCCTTGAGAGGATTGAGTGCCTGGAGGTGTCTGACGAGATTGCTGTCCTGAAGTAGATTGATCCCTGGTTAGTAGGTCTCTGATCTCTTGAGAGAGTTCGCTTAGCTGATGACTTAGAGTGTTGCGAACATTGTCAATTTCAGTGACAGAGTCTTTATCGTGGAGTTTGTTCTCAAGTGACTGAATGTTTGCTATTACCTTGTCAATCTTCTCTAGCACAGCTTTGAGGAATGGAGGGATTGCACTGACAGGACCTTTGATTGTTTCTATCCCTATCTTCAGATCATAACACAGGTCAATAATCTTGGCAAAAGAGGAAAAGGTTGAACCTTGTTGACTGTGCATCTCTTGTACCAGAGTGGCAAGTTTGTCAAGGAGGGATGATATTTGTTTCAAGACTTGCCTTGTTGCTTGGTCAGACACCATTTTGGTGAGTAAGAAATTTCGCCATTCGCATAAAACAGAAGTTTCAAAATGAACAATCCGAGCAGTCAGCTTGTTAAAATGAAGGGTTGTGAACTCCATCAACTTGTCCATCTTGGCCTCCTGACGCTTCATCATCATAGTCATGTTCACTAACATCTCTTCAATAGTTGCTGGGGGTGGAGCTGCATCAGAAGTTGGAGAGGTTCTTCTATAAACGTTAATGGCTCCAGACGTAGATGGTTCTACTGTAGGTACAGAGCCACTCGGTTCCGCAGAAGCCTCAAAAACTTGCTCTCCTCTCATGGAGTTGTCCTCTGGCATGTCTTCACTCACCACAGGTGGAATCGGTATTTCTGCTCTGTGCACTTGACCATCATCCATAGTGGCTGTTCTTGATGCCTGACCGATCTCTGATGGAGCTGATTTCTGACTAGGAAGGGTTCTGACAGCCTTACCATCAATGACCTCAAAACCCATAAACTTTTGAATATAAGAAAGTGTGTACACATTCCCTCGAGGGATGATAATTTTCTTCTCAGAGCCAAAGTCTACACCAACTTTCCGAAAAATAGCAGTTAATGGGGCAGCATAAGGAAGGGTTCTGGACTGAGATAGACATGACCCCATAGTTTGAATAGCTACATCCGGCAGGGAAATCTGTATTCTCTTCAGCATACAGTAGAGAAGAAATCTTTGCATCTCTGTCACCCTTTCTCTTCCACTGCTCTGTGGTGTGATCATGGAGGTGCAAATGTGGTGGAGCAGTCTATTTAGCGAAGGGAAATGATTGGCTTTGAGACTGCCTAGGTAGGTTTCCCTGACATCGGAGTGATTACTGGGTTTCTCAGTCAAGAGCTCATACGCTTCGTGCGCATCATATTCAAAATCATGCAGCTGAACTCCTACCTTAGGAACCTTCCATGCTCTGGCAAGCAGCTTATCTGTGATTTCGAACCTGACACCTCTAACACTGGATGTGAGTTTTGGAACAGTAGGTTCATACTTTAAGTTCTGGTAGAACTCTCTGACCAAGGTGGGGTAGTAAGTCTTGTGTGTTGAGACAAACGACCACCAGCCCTGATGGTCCAGTGTAGGAAACAACTGAGGAAAAACTTCGAGCATATTATGATCAGTAGCATCAACGTACCGGGAAATAAGAACCTTCAGAGGTTCTTCCACGGTGACTGTACGCGAGCTACCAGCATCTTTCTGACCGGTTGCAGAACCTGAAGATAAACCCTTCCGCTTCTCTTTTCTGACTGCTGATGCCTTTAACCTTTTGGTTGGCGGACTTGGATCCCGTGGACCCGTCTCCTTCCTTCTGCCCTTTTCGCGAGCTACTTGAGAGTGGGACTCCATTGTGCCTCTTGCTGATTCTGAGCCTCCTGGTTGTTCCTCTGCCCTCTGCTTCCCTTTTTGAGTGGATGCTGGAGAATCCATGGCACGGAGATGAATCGAACAGGAGAGAGAGCTGTGAGGATTCTTGGGGGACACGAGAGGTCGAATGACAAAAAGGGTTTTGGAAAAAGTGAAGAAGAGCAGCGGTCACATTTCACTTTTAAAGAGACTTCGAGGACCCTTTTAGTGAACGGTTCAGCCGGTTCAAGTGGGTGAACCGGGTAAAGAAAATTTGAATAAGAGGCAATGCGTGGACGCAAAGGGGGCATTGCGTCTACGCAGTGAGACATATGTGAACCGAAAACACAAGATAAGTAGCCAGAGAGGCATAATGCGTTGACGCCAATGTGACATTGCGTCTACGCAGTGATGCAGATAGGAATGAGATACTCCCCCTTATGCAGCATGATGCATCTAATAATGAAACTCCCCCTCACTAAATGGAGCCTATGAAAAGAATGAGAAGGGAATCACAGTGACAATCAAAGAAAAATTCTGTTCAGAGAAGTCAAGAACAGTGAGCACAGGTATTTCAGATCGGCTTCACATGGAAGAAATTCAATTGGATTCTCAAGGGGATATTAATCTCATAAATCCAAAACATGTCTTCAAAGTCTTCCATTATAAGAGCTTATGAATGAACTTTATTAACAGCGTGGTTTAATCATGATGTATGTAGAGTTCATCAATAAAATTCTGTATAAATATCTAAACCCATGGTTTAATAAAAGTGAACCAATCCCTCATACTTATCTTGCTTAAACACCCTTTCTCTTACACAATCGAATTTATTGACTTCTTTTGGAATTACATGCACCAGTATTGAAATCAAGCAGATATGAAGTCATATGAACTTGTCCAGGGTTGTAGCAATTTGATTTTATCATCAATATTCAAATAATTCAATTTGTTCAATAACTCTTCATGCTACTAATTTTACGAACATTCTAGTTCAGTGCACACCTTGTGGCTAAGGGATATACCTTGATCAGAGGCCAATATCCTTAAGCACTTAGTGTGACTAACTGTCATGCTGATATGAACAGAGATAGCGTTTACACATCATGACACACTCCAAGTCATTTCTGGATGTATGAGTTGTATTTCTCAGTGTGCATGCCATTGCTCTGCCTGATTTAGCAATCAATTTTTTATTTTGCAGAGTTAACTAGGTACCTCATGACACAGTCCTTTGGACATGTGTTTCTCAGTGACCAAAGTCATTGCTCTGACAGAAATTACCCTTTAGACACTTCAGAAGGATTCATTTGCTACAGATCAATAATAATTCCATGTACTTAACCAATTAAAGTCATGTATTCAATAGTGCAGATTTCAGAAGATTTTACAAGATAATGCATGAGACAGATGGTTAAGGTTTATTTGACATGATTCAGATATGTTAAGAGATTTTAAAGTCAAACTCCTTGAATACATTAAAGCTTAAACCACATGAGTTATTTCAGACATTCATAACAACATATAATAGAAGATTTCTAGTTCAAGATTTTTCAGATTTATGATCAGGATAGCCCATTGAAATCTACAAGAAAGACTGATGGAATTCAGAAACCAGATGATACCAATTAGAGACTTAAGGCTTTCAAGAATGTGTTCGAGATCTGTCAGCAAAGTCAATGAGGAAGGATATGCAATGAAATGGCTGCATGTATGCAAGGAGAAGTTTTCAACAGAGGGAGATATAACTCAACGTTCCACTAAGGGACAGCTGCGTCAACTTAGTCACATTGCAGCGTCAACTCATCCAACTATCCCGGTTAAACAGAATAGTGTTGTTTCCAAAAGCAGATGCCCACTGCGTTAACTCCGTCCCGTAGCTACGTCAACTCATCCAACCAGCCAGAGACACTTTTACACAAAGGGTTTTTTAATGAAGCAGCCTCAAGCGTTGACCCCATCCTCATACAACGTTAACTCATTCATTCAGCCAGCAGCTTCATCTCAGTCCGTTAAAACATCATTTAGCCAGAGATCTCCAACCCAAGCTAACTTCCCTTTTGATTATGCATGAACGGAGGTATGAATGCCAATAAGATAAATATCATGCTGAATTCTCGTTCAATATGAATTGATTGACAGAAGGATAATCATAACAAGCAAGGAAAGCAATACTCCCCCTCAGAGCAAGCAATGTTTGCCATGGAACACTGAACATTATTTTGATTCTCAGAAGCAAGTTAATTCTAATGTCTAAGCAGACAATTCAGTATGAGCATTGAGAGATATGAATACTCATAGAGTGCACGAATTAACAATCATGCATGAACCACAATAAACAAGATATGCAATAAATTTGAGAATAGGAAATGCAGGGAATTTACCTGAGAGATTTAATATGGGGTTTTTCTTCTTGAGTGCCTTGGTTTATTAACCCCTTTTATTCCATCCAAGGCACACCTGCTAGACACCTTCCTATTTTCCACTAGCAAGAGCCCAAGTGGTTTTGGGTCTTGCATAGTAATTGGCCCCTTTTGGGACTGCCTGCATCTTTTTCTGTGCCAAATAGTCATCAGAGTTCATGATAGAACAGTTATGCATTGAATGCCCAATTTGTCCACAGTAATGACATGAGTTAGCAGATTTCAAATTCTTCTTATGTAAATTACTGTTGTTATGAAATTTATTGGCAGAGAGAGAGTTCTGCTTACTAAGATGACAGCCAGATGTACCAGATTTCAATTTTGATTTGTGCACATTTTTATTTGCATGAATTCTATGTGCATATGCATGAAAGTTTCTGTTGACAGGATAAAAACTCTGTTTGCCAGGTACAGTTTTGGAACTGGATTTTCTACTCTGTGCATGCCAGCATTCAATGGCCTTGTGCCCAAACTTGTTACAGTTAAAACATTTGACATGCTGGTTCAGAGAAGCAGCTTTGTTTACATTAAGAACATGTTGGTTAGCATAAGATTTAGCTTGATGTGAGAATGGTTTTCTCTTACCATTTGCAACCCAACATTGAGCAAAGGTGTGGCCTAATCTACCACAATGAGAGCATTCAGTTTTCTTTGAATGAACAGCAAGATATTTCCTACCATTCATCATTTCTGCATTCAAATCATCCAGTTCTCTTAGTCTACATTCATGCATCAAATGTCCAATTCTATGGCAGTAATAACATGACATTTTCTTTTTCTTAACTTCATGATTTCTGACATGAGTTTTCCTGTTTGCATGAGAATTAAAAACAGGATGCATGTAAGTAGCAGAAGTCATTTTGTTCTTTCCTTTTTGTTTTTCAGTTGGCTTCAGAATTCTTTGAGCAGTAAATTGAAACACTGAAGGATTGGCTGAACTAGCAGAGGCAACATTTGAAGTTTGAATTTTATTTTCAAAACACTTTTTCTTTGTTGAATTATAGCCCAACCCTTCTTTATGAAAATTGACTTTAACACCTAGCAGTTTATCTAGATTTTCTTGACCATGAACAAATTTGGACAAGGAATTTTTTAAGTCATGAATTTCATTTTCCAAGGAGGTGATTTGTAACTCATAGGTGGCGATTTCTTGCTCACTGCAATTCACACATTCAGTTAACACATTGTTAGCAGTTTTATAATTTTCAATTTTTTGTTCCAGAATGCTCAATTTTTCAGGAGTTTCAATACAGACCGTTTTTCCTTTTTCTAAGGTTAGAAGTCTCTCAGACTTTGCACTGTTTAACAGCTTCAATTTTTTAATTTCTTCCTTGAGCTTATCATTTTGAACCAATTCATTTATTAGAAGCTGGTCTTCTGAATTGACTTCATACTTTCTTCCATTTTCAGTTTGTTTCATTTCTCTTTGTTGTGTTTCACACTCTTTCTGTAATTCTATGTTTACAGATTTTATGACATTCATTTTTTCAATCAGCAAATCATTCTCTTGTTTGAGTTTCTCAATTTCTTTATCATTTCCTTTAGCAGATTGTTTTAGAGAATCATTTTCAGATTTTAGCTTGCTTAGTTCTGAGTTAACAGAATCCTGATTCTTTTTCTTTAGCAACTTAACTTGACTCTCAAGCTCACGAATTTCAGATATAGAATCATCATTCGTTTGTTTCAATTTTAAGCAATTTTGACATGAAGAGGAATTTACACTGTTTAACCTAATACCCTTTTTCAGTTTCTTGTGTTCCCTTTTTAATTTTTCATATAGCCCCAACAAGTCAGCATAAGTATTTTCCCAATCATCTGAAGTATAGTTTTGAAAGGGATTTACCTCATTATCATCATCTTCATCTTGACTGCTGCCTTGATTATGTCTGTCTGCCATCATGCAGCTGTCCTCATTTGCCCTGTGAATTTTCTTCAGCATATCCAAGATGTCTTTAGCGGACCTGCAATCATGAAAGCAAGACCATAGAGCTCTGTCAGTAGCTGCTTTCATCAGATTAAAGGCTTCCTGATTTTCTCCGTCCCTTGATCTGTGTCTGTCGGTCCATTTGGACACTTTTGTAGGTAAGGTGTGAGGACCTTGTGAAATTAATTTCCACAGATCAGGATTAACAGCATTAACATAAACATGGAGAGCGGCGTGCCACTGATTAAAATCAGAACCACTAAAGACGGGTGGAGGAGCCATTGAAACAAATAGGAAGTAGATTCAATGCAACAGGAATAATGATTCACTAAAATAAATTAGCACCTAAGACAGCAAGATCGGATCTGCAGGTCGCTGGACCTTCTAAGCAGACACCGCTCTGATACCAACTGTTAGGGTGCTAGGCCCGGATACAGAGGGGGGGAGTGAATGTATCCTGCTACGAATAATGCCCAATTTAAAAAATCAGATGCTAAGCAAGTTCCGGAGTTAAGCTAATTCGATTAGACAAAATAACAAGCAGGTGGAGCGAGCCTATCCAAGCATCTAGCGGAAGCAAATCAAGCAATCTGATGAACCAGTTGAAAATCCTTTTAAACAAAAGAGCAAATATGTAACTGGCCCCCAAATAACCAACTAGCGGAAGCAGCACAAATGAGAATAAGAAATCTCAAGACAATCTGTGAAGGGTGGTAGGAGATATGGAAGAACACACTACAAGCAAACCACTGCTCAAAGATTTTAAGGTGGTTCGGTCCTCCAGACCTACATCCACCCCTCACTCCCAACCGGAGTGAGGCTTCACTAGCAAACGCTAGAACCAAGCAGACTCAGTCTGCAAACAGTTGCTGCCACACAGCTTGACCAGGGGAACAGCCTCCCCTCTTCCTCCCAACCGGAGGGACACCCAAGTGACTCCCAGCCACTTGGAAACTAGAGGTCGAAGACCTCTCTTCCTCCAGACCAGGAGGGACCACTGGACTTGCAACCACAAGCCCAGAACCGGAGGACTAGCCTCCCTTCCTCTAACCAGAGGGCAACCCACAAGTGACAACCTGTCACTTGCAACCCGGAGATCAGATCTCCCTTCTCCTGAACCAACAGGAGGAACCCGATCCCCAACAGGGCAATCGGAAGAACAAAGATGGAAAGATAATAAAAAAGAAAGTAAGAAAGGATGAAAAATCACAGCGCCAAAAGCTGGAAACGAAACACAAGTAATGTAGCTCTCAAGGGAGCAGATCTGGCTTGGATTTGATCCAAACGCCAGAGGCCAGAACTTCAAGCTTTTCCCACTTCTTCTCTACGAACTCCTTCTCTCTCTCTCTCTTTCTCTTCTGCTTCTTCACTCTTTTTCTTCTTCTTTCGCAGGCTCTCTTTTTCTCTTCTCTTCTCTTCTTCTTCTGTGCGACTCTTCTCTTCTACTGGATCGAACTCTCAGCACTACTGCTTTTCTGCAATTGCTCTCAAGGCTTCGATCACGATCTCTCTCTTTCTTCTTCTTCTCCTTTTCTTCTTCTTTTCTTTTTCTGGATCGAAGGGCTTTTCTGCTCTCCAAGCTTTTTCTTCGATCAACCTTCATCTGAAGACGAAGGCTCCATTATATACCAGCAGCAGCAGCAGCAGCAGGGCGCGTGTGGCTTCCACAGTTCCCGCCCTAAAAATTCGGACCACGTGGCAGCATCCAGCAGGCTGTCAGAACACGTGTCCTCATCTGGGCACTCTCCTTATCCTCGGATCACGTGCCCAGCACCAGTACGCTCAGCAACTGGAGTTAGATGGCGTCAACTCACTTGCTCCAAAGAGTTGACGCAGCCATCAGAGATCTTCAACCTTTTTAACCGCTGCGTCGACTCCATCAGCCTGCTGCGTTGATGCAACGGTATCGGCAGTCCAGTGATCAAGTCTTCAACAGATGGGCGTGCTGCGTCGACGGTATCAGCATGTTGCGTTGACGCATTGAACATGTACATTTGTATACTGGCGTCTCTTAAGCCGCTGCGTCGACGCTGCTTGTTGATGGCGTTGACGCAGTGGAAGATATCGTGAAAGCTTCGTCGCTTGTAAGAGTCTCTGCTTCTTTAACTGCTGCGTCGACGCTGCTTGCTTGTGGCGTTAACGCAATAGAAGACATCGTGAAAGCTTCGTCTACTGATGCGTGGACGCTTTAAGCTTCAGGCGTCGACCCTGTTCCCTTCAGCAACAATAATGAAGTGTATAGACTTAGTGTTAACGTGCCAGAGAAACCAGTGTACAGACTTCATGTTAACGTTGAACCCAATGTACAGACTCAATCAAATGAAGAGCTTCCAGTGTATGGACTTTGCAGTGCAAACAACAATGTATAGACTTAGAGAAATGAAGTCTAGTGTATAGACTTGGAGAACTGTTCAATGTGTTGGGTTGGCGTTGTATAGACTTGGCTTTGAGCACTTGGGCTGAAGGCACTGAGCAGACTAAGCGATGTGTAGACTTCATTAAGAAGGTGCCCGATGTACAGACTTGAAGAAGATATGCCAATGTACAGACTAAATGGATCCAGCTGGTGTATAGACTTTGTGCCCAAGCTATCAATGCTCTGATGCGTCCACTCCACTTGAACGTTGCGTTGACGCACCAATTAACCCAGGGGCTTCTTTCTTGAGTTTGCACTGCTGCGTCGACGCTTCCATTTGGTGGCGTTGACGCATTGAGCACCCTGCAACCCCTTTGATCCTATTAAACATTTATTAGGAGGTTAAGTGTCTATATCCAATATCTTACTGTTGTCATCATCAAAAGCAGGAGTACAACACCTTCTTCTCCTTCTCTTCTTCTTCTTCTCTTGTTCTTCTTCTCTGGAGCTCTATTCGAACGGGGGTCTTCTCTTCTTTTTCTGTCTCTTTCTCTTCGTGAGGCTTTTTATACGCGGACGGTTGACGGGGGAGCCTCATGATGGCACTGCCATCCGAGGTTGACTTCGGTATCTTCCTTGTCAGGTGAAGATCTCCCCCCCCCCCTCCAGCCAGAAGGTGACACGGAGACAGGCGCTAGCTGGCCTTGAAGTGGCTGGACTGCGCGCCAATGGGTATGCCTATTGACCATTGTATCTTCTGCCGGTGCGTGCCGTTCGGGAGGATTTCAACGCTGTGCCGCTGGGGAAAGGGTGATGGGCGTTGAGGGCAGAACGCCCGTACCGCTAGGAGCTTGAGACCGTGCCGCTGGAGGGCAGAAGGGTCGTGCCGCTAGAGGGCTTGAGGCTGTACCGCTGAAGGGCAGAAGGCCGTGCCGCTGGGAGCTTAAGGCCGTGCCGCTGGCAGTCACGAGATCTATGCAGGCAAATTTGAACTTATGGCTGGGGTATGTACAGGCTTTGCGTGTGTGCTAGCAGACGATGTACATACTTTGAGTTTGGATGTATAGACTTAGTGTGCACGTATGAACTCTGTACAGACTTTACACCGTGAGCATGCATGAGCCTGTACAGACTTGCCACATGAGTGTATAGACTTCGTGTGCACGTATGAACTCTGTACAGACTTTACACCGTGAGCATGCACGAGCCTGTACAGACTTGCCACATGACTGTATAGACTTGAGCTGATGGATGTATAGACTTTGCGTTTGAAGCTGCCAGCCAATGTACAGACTTTGTTTTGCAGCAACCAGTCGATGTACAGACTTTGTTTTGCAGCAACCAGCCAATGTACAGACTTCGTTTGTGCAATCAGCCAACGTACAGACTTTATGTTGCAGCAACTAGCCAACGTATAGACTTTGTGTTGCAGGATGTATAGACTTTGAATGCATGAAACACACGGGCTGTACAGACTTGGTCCAAGAGTGTATAGACTTGAGTTGATGGATGTATAGACTTGGTGTGCAACCTTGACAGAAACCCTGAATGAGGCGTGCCGTTGAAGGGCTAAATGGTCGTGCCGCAGAAGGGCTGAAGGGCCGTGCCGCTGAAGGTCCAGAATAGTGTGCTGCTGAAGGCTTGGAAGAGGTGTGCCGCTGAGGGCCTCCAAGGAGTGTGCCGCTAAGGGCCTCCAAGGAGTGTGCCACTGAGGCTTAAAAGAAGTGTGCCGCTGGAGGCACTTCGGCGGCTTCTTTTCCTTCTTTTCTTCTTATCATCTTCCCTTCCCTTCTCTCCTCTCCTTTTCTTTATTCCCCTGCGCGTAAACATGGGGTGAGAGTTTTCTAGTGTCCACAAATGCCCCCCACCTGCAGGTGGCGCAAGCGAGGGATGAGAGAGCGGGGCCTGCGGGTGCAAACCGACTGAGAGATTTATCAACATGACGGAGAGAGCTGAGTTGTGAGAACTAAAGTCTGTAGAGCAGGCCAGGCATGCCGAAATTGGGAGCGGGCCGTCGAGCTGAAGGATGTTGGAAGGCGAGCCACGAGGGCGGAGAAAAGGGTTTATTCCTTTAAAAGTCTGAACGGTAGGTCCAAATCAAAAAAAAGGGGTATTCATCACCCGAGGTGATGGAGAGAAGAGTTTGTTGATTCAATGACCTGGACGGAAGGTCCAAGTCAAAAGGGATACTCGTCACCCGAAGGGATGGAGAGATGAGTTTGTTGATTCAATGTCCTGGACGAAAGGTCCCAATCAAAAGGGATATTTGTCACTCGAAGGGACGGAGAGAAGAGTTTGTTTATTCAATGACCCGGACAGGAGGTCCGAATCAAAGGAGTATTCGCCGCCCGAAGGGACGGAGAGAAGAGTTTGTTTATTCAATGATATGGACGGGAGGTCCAAATCAAAAGGGTATTCGTCACCTGAAGGGACGGAGAGATGGTCAAGTCGTTGACACGGGTTAGTGCCAGCGCAAGGAAAGGGGGTTGATTCATCACCCGAACGGCAGGCTCGGGCCAGGGTGAAAGGGTATCTTGTTCCTCAATGCGTCGGTGGTACCGGATGTATGAAAGGTTCCTTAATCTTTTGGCTGGACAGAAGGTCTGAACCAGAGTGGAGAGAATCTTTTAGTTCTCTAGCCGGACGGCAAGTCCGATCTAGAGTCGGAAGAATCTTTTGTTCTCTAATCGGACGGAAGGTCCGATCCAGATGGGAGAGTTACCAATCTATTTATCAACACCGACGGGCTGTCGGGAGCTGACGCGGTTCATTCATGGACACGGGGTGAATGTCCAAGTAAGGGTCTTTTTGTTCTCTGGCTAGACGAAAGGTCCAAACCAGAGTGAAAGGAGTCTTTTATTCTCTAACCGGACAGAAGGTCTGATCTAGAGTGGAGAGAATCTTTTTGTTCTTCTGACTGGGCGACAGGCCCGGACCAAAGTAAAAGGACCCTTTTTGTTCTTCAATGTGCCAGGAGTACCAGCTGTGAAATCCAAACCCGGGAAAGTGGGCCTCACGGGCCAGAATCGGTGTTGTGGAAGTAGGCCGTGAAAGCCGAAATCGGGGAAGCGGGCTACAAGAGCCGCAATCGGGAAGTTGGCTACAAAAGCCAAAATTGGGGAGCATGCTATGAGAGCCCAAAATGAGGAAGCAGATTACGGAAGCCGCAATGGAGAAGCTGGCTACAAGGCCGAAGGGAAGTAGGCTATGAGAGCCGAAATTGGGCAAGGTGAGCCACAGGGGCAGAGCGAAGGATTTGTTCCTTTAATGGTCTGGACGACAGGTCCAAATCAAAAGAGGTATTCGTCACCCGAAGGGACGGAGAGAAGGGTATGTTGATTCAATGACCCGGACGGGAGGTCCAAGTCAGAGGGATATTCGTCACCCAAAGGGACGGAGAGAAGAGTTTGTTGATTCTGTGATCCGGACGGAAGGTCCAAGTCAAAGGGATATTTACCGCCCAAAGGGGCAGAAAGAAGAGTCTGTTTAATGAATGACCTGGATAGGGGGGCCATGTCAAAGGGAATATTCACCGCCCGAAGGGGACGGAGAGAAGATTTTGTTGGTTGACACGGGGTAGTGTCAGTGCAAAGAGAGAAGGTTGATCCTTCACCCGAACGGCAGGCTCGGGCCGAGGTGAAAGGGTGCTGAAAGGCGGGCTACGAGAGCCGAAGGGACGTAGGCTATGAGAGCCGAAATTGGGAAGTAGGCCACGAGGGCCAAGGGAAGCAGGTTGTAAAAGCCAAAATTGGGAAGCAGGTCGTAGAGACCAGAGGGAAGCAGGCTATAAAAGTCAAAATCGGGAAACGGGCTGCGAAAGTCGAACTTTGAGAAGTAGACTATAGAATCCAAAGTTAAGAGATTGGCGAGTCGTGAGGGTGGGAGGTAGGCCGTAAGGGCCAAGATTGGGCTCTACGAGCCAGAGCTGGGGAAGTAGGCAGTGATAGTCGAACTTGAGTTTATTGTATGCACATATTTTATTATTATTTTTTATTATTATATTTTTGTTTTATTCAAGCATGCAGGCATTCATTAGCAGGCATAACATAAATATACGTAAGGTAGCTCCCTCTATAGGGGATGGGATAGGGACATCGCCCATAATTCATAGACACGGTGCGGGCCAGAAGGCATAGTTGAGGGGTGATGCATCCGTCAAGAGGATATCGCATGTCTTGCATGCACAGCTTAAATTCACGTATTTCACCCGAGACAATTATCTGTGGCATGGCAGTGTAAATGTGTGAACAAAGGGCCCTAACCATAGGGATATGCAGGTTTTCCTAGTGACACTCGAGGATCACTCTAGCGCCTACACATAGGTTTCAGGCTTTCGACTTTCGGTAGCTTCACATAGCCCCCATATGTTTATTTTGCTAGCGGATTTCACCGTTCGACGCGAGTCTCCTCATGTGTCTCAATGGGGATTCCCGGCTACTAGGGTTCGTCCTTATTATGATTCGCTTCACCATTTCGCGCGAGTCTCCTCATTTATTTCAGTGGGGATTCCCGACTACTCGGATTCACGTTTCTCTCTATTTTATTTTTTTTTATTTTTTTTTTACGGTGGGGGTAGGCAACTTTTTCCTCACGATTACCCTTCACGCGAGTGCAGGAATTCAACTCTCCGTAGAGTGCTAAAAAGAAATTCGGGCAATCCCAATGGTTGAAAGCTATTGAACACATTAAGTGCGAAGTGTGGGAGTGTTGTCTCAGGTTTATTTTGTGAGTTGGGCTTAGCAATTCAGCCATGACTCCTCCCCTTGACGTGTGCACCCGCCATAATTGGGTTCCCTTCGAGCGTATGCCGTGACCCACGTGCATCCGGAATCGGGGCATTATTATTTAGCAAGGAAACAAGGTCCTAGAAAATTTCAAGGAGGTGCATTATTCTATATTAAGCAAACATGCAAGCAGGGTAGCCAAGCAATTCTTATTTTTTTTCTCTTTCTTTTTTTTTTGCGTAAGAACATACTGTCGTTACGTATATGTATCTTGTATGTGCATATAGAATCAAAGCAGCGGCCAAGGTGCCGAGGAAGGAGACCACGAAGGGCCGAAAGGAAATTGGGGAAGCATGCCATAAAAGCCGAAGTTGATATTGGAAGTAGACCACAATAGCTAAAAAAATCGAGGAGAGCGGGCTGCGAGAGCCAAATTATAGGAAGCAGGCTACAGGAGCCGAAGTTGGGAAGCAAGCTGCAGGAGCCGAAGTTACGGGAAGCGGGCCGTGAAGGACAAATTCCGGGAAGCAGGCCGTAAAGGCCAAACTCTGGGAAGCAGGCTGCAGGAGCCAAAAATATTGGGAAGCGGGCTGCAGAAGCCGAAGTTATGGGAAGCAGGCTACAGAAGCCAAAGGCAAGCATGCTACGAGAGCCAGAATTGGGAAGCAGGCCACGAAGGCCAAAGGTAAGCAGGCTGCAAGAGCCAAAGTTGGGAAGCAGGCTATAAAAGCCAATGGGAAGCAGGCTGCAAGAGCCAAAGTTGGGAAGCATGTCATAAAAGCCAAAGGTAAGCAGGCTGCAAGAGCCAAAGTTGGGAGGCAAGCCATAAAAGCCAATGGGAATCGGGCTGCAAGAACCAAAGTTGGGAAGCAGGCCATAAAAGCCAAAGGTAAGCAGGCTGCAAGAGTCAAAGTTGGGAGGCAGGCCATAAAAGCCAATGGGAAGCAGGCTGCAAGAGCCAAAGTTGGGAAAGCGGGCTGTAAGAGCCGACAGATACTGAAAAGTAGGCTAAAAAGCCAAGGGATATCGGGAGCGGGCTGACAGGCCGAGAGATGTTAGAAGTAGGCTATAAAGCGGAAAATATCGAAGAACGTGGTGGGACATATGGATTAATCCTGATAGTGGGCCTTGGCCGAAATGGCCAAGCCGAAGGGCGTCGGGTAGCGGGATGTGAGAGCCGAAGAGAAGGGTCTCCTTTTGTTCTCTAGCTGGGGAAGGATCCAAACCAGAGTGAAAGGTTGATTCTTTAATTCTCTGGCTGGGAAAGGATCCGAACCAAAGTGAAAGGTTGATTCTTTTGATTCTCTGGTCGGGAAAGGATCCGAACCAAAGTGAAAGGTTGATTCCTTATTTCTTTGGCCGGAAAAAGGATCCGAACCAAAGTGAATGGTTGATTCTTTTGATTCTCTGGTCGGGAAAGGATCTGAACTAAAGTGAATGGTTGATTCTTTTGGGTGGCCAAAGGCCGCAGGTAGAGTTGCTTGTTGGCTTGACATCGGTCGGCTTAACGCCCCGTTGGCGGAATGCTTGTTCAGACGAAAGGCCGTGACGCCGACCCTACGAGAGGTCTATTCGTTGGATGGCTGGAGGTAGAGGGTGAAAGATCACGTCTGCCTCAAGTATCACTTTATTTTCTTCTCTTCTTCTTTTATGTGGAGGGCGGGTGGAAAGACCATGTCTGCCTAATGATTGTTCTTTTCTTCTCTTCTTCTTTTGTGTGGAGAGGCGGGTTCAAAAACCACGTCTGTCTCATGTGTCTTTTCTCTTTTTTCTTCTCTTCTTCTTTTGTGTGAAGAGGCGGGTTCGAGGACCACGTCTGCCTCATGACTGTTCTTTTGTTCCGCTCTTTCTTTCTCATTAATGCCCACGGCCTGGGGTGTATTTCTCTTGATGTGCCCCCAGCTTGGGGCGTAACTTTTCTTCTGTGCCCCCAAGCGGGGTGTGTCTCTCATTGCTTCTAGGCCCCCAGACGGAATGTAACGTTTGCTTCTTATGCCCCGGAGCGGGATATGTTTCTTCTTCAAATATCCCTAAGCCAGGGTGTATCTTTGTTTCTTATGCTCCCATAGCGAGGTAGAGCCCTGGCTTCTCATGCCCCCAAGCGGGGTATATCCTTTCTGGTTTCTATGTCCCCAGGCGGGGTAGGTTTCTTCTTCAAATACCCCTAAGCCGGGATGTATTCCTTGTTTCATATGCCCCCAGGCGGGGTATATTTCTTCTCCAAATGCCCCTAAGCCGGGGTGGATTCTCTTCATGTGCCCCCATGGCGGGGTGTATTCTCTTTGTGTGCCCCTAGGAGCGGGGTGTCTTTCTTCTTCAAATACGCCTAAGCCGGGGTGGACTCTTTCCTTCTTATGCTCCCAAGGCGGGATGTAGCTTCTTCAAATGCCCCTAAGCCGGGGTAGATTTTTTTTTGTGGCTTCTGTGCACCCAGGCGGGGTGTGTGTTTCTTCTTCAAATCCCCCCTGAGCTGGGGTAGACTCTTTATGGCTTTTATGCACCCAGGCGGGGTGTAACTTCTTGCTTCTTATTCCCCGGACCGGGGTGGATTCCGCTTCTTTGCTTCTGTGCCCCGAGGCGGGGTGTGTTCTCAATGGTCATTGCTTCAATGCCCCCAGGCGGGGTATATGTTTCTTCAAATCCCCCCTTCAGCCGGGGAGCATGCCTCTTTGCTTCTGTGCCCCCCCGGGCGAGGTGTATTCTTCATGGCTTCTGTGCCCCCGGACGGGGTATGTTGCTTCATGGACCCCGAGGTCAGAGTGTAACTCTGTTGCTTGTCATGCCCCCATGGCGGAGCGTATGCTACTGCTTCTTATGCCCCAGAGTGGGGTATATGTTTCTTCAAATCCCCCCTTCATCCGGGGAGCATGCCTCTTTGCTTCTGTGCCCCCCCCCCCCCGGGCGGGGGGTGTATTCTTCATGGCTTCTGTGCCCCCGGACGGGGTATGTTGCTTCATGGACCCCGAGGTCGGAGTGTAACTCTGTTGCTTGTTATGCCCCCATGGCGGAGCGTATGCTACTGCTTCTTATGCCCCAGAGCGGGGTATATGTTTCTTCAAATCCCCCCTTCAGCCGGGGAGCATGCCTCTTTGCTTCTGTGCCCCCCCCCGGGCGGGGTGTATTCTTCATGGTTTCTGTGCCCCCGGACGGGGTATGTTGCTTCATGGACCCCCGAGGTCGGAGTGTAACTCTATTGCTTGTTATGCCCCCATGGCGGAGCGTATGCTACTGCTTCTTATGCCCTAGAGCGGGGTATACTTCTCTTCATATGCCTCTAAGTCGGGGCGTGTGTGGACACCAAAAATTGCACACCCAAATATCCTGTTCGGCCCAGCATCAACAACGGAACCGAGTGAAGAAGCCCCGGAGAGACTGGTCATCCGGATTCCCCGAACATGCACACACTGCCGTAAGGCTGTCTCTAGAGTCACGACATCGAAGAGAAATCGACCATCAAGGGCCTCACAAACCACGTGCCACGGAGAAAATCAAACGGGCCATGACTCGTGCCCACAACGGGCTCAGAACGGGCTCAGAAATGCACCCAGGGTGGCCTTCAGCGGCACACCCTTGCCCTTCAACGGCACACCATGGTGGCCTTCAGCGGCACAGCCCCTGGCCTTCAACGGCACGCCCAAGGCCCTTCAGCGGCACGCCCTTGGCCTTCAGCGGCACACCCCCAGGGAGCTTCAGCGGCACACCCTCCAGGGTCCTTCAATGGCACACCCCCAGGGAGCGCCAGCGGCACACCCTCCAGGGTCCTCCAGCGGCACACCTCAGCGGCACACCATGGCAAATCCCAGCGACACGGCCATTTGCCCCACCAGCGGCACGCCCTTTTGGCCCTCCTGTGGCACACTTCTTGAGCCCGCCAGCGGCACATCGTGAAGGCATTTCAACGGCCGAACGACGTGACGCACATGCCCTACGGATCTTCGGCGCGTAGTGAGCTGTCCGAGGTGTCAACCGGAGGTTGGGCCACGTAAGCTATCCCTCTGCCACCGAAGGACGGGGAGGTCAAACCCCATGATGACCCAGCACTTCCCGCCTCCGACTGCAGTGCTCAAGGGCTCACGCTGCTGGGAGTATAAAACCATTCCCATTCCGGCGAAGAGAAGGGACACCGGAGAGGCGGGGGGCAAGCAGATAGAACAGAGAGACCAGAAGAGAAAAAGAGAAGAAGAGGCTTGGGCTCTCCCTGGTGCACCACTCACCATCGCTGGAGTGAAGAGAAGAAAAGGAGAAGAGAAGAAGAGAGAAAGAGAGGGCACTACCCCGTTCGCCACCGCCTGTGCGAAATATTGAAGAGTGAAGAGAGAAGAGAGTGAGCTATGGGAGGGGAGGAGCTGGTGCTCCGTTCCCCTCCCCACTGTGTTTATTTTGGCTTTTCCGCCCTGTCTGTTCTTTCCCTCTCAATGTATTAGCCTCTGTGCTCCCCCTTTACCAAAAGAATGGAATAAATGTTTTTTCCCTTTGCATGGTGTTTTATGTGTATGGCATATGCGCGTCCTCAGGTGTTTGCATTCGTCGCCGTCCTATGCTTTCCTCGTGTACCCCCTACTGCTGGTCGGCTTAGCAGTTCTTCTTACCTTGCTCATCCTATCGTGGGAAGCATCCCTCTCGTTATCTATCTCGCCCAACCCCTCCTCCAGGCAGAGAGCAAGCTTCTCTTGGACAGTGGCCTTAGGGTTCACTCAATACGATGAGCAAACTCAAGGTTAACTCCTTGCAAAATGCCCCATACACCTGGGTTCCTTGGCCTCTTGGCTCATGCCCCACCTTTCACACCCATACCTCCATGCGAAGAACCTCCCTTGGTTTGAACCCAGCACCCTTGGACTTCACCCCCCCTTGACCGGTGCATTCCTTCTGCCCTTTTTGCCCGGCACAGCCCCAGCCCATGGGAGCCCGGTGCGCCCTTCGCATCTTCGTCCGGTACACTCCAGCCAGCTAGCCCGGCACACCTCCCAGCCTTCCTTGGCCGGCACACCCTTGGCTCATTCTTGCCGGCACACTTAGCCCGTTCTAGCCCAGTGTCTCCCGTTCGCTGATTTCTCCGAGGTTTTCTGAAGTTTCACCAAAGGTGTTGCCGCCTTTAGGTGCCCACCTCCAGTTGTCGGGTTCCGCCACTCCATGTGGGCGCGTTCCCTTTATCTCCCTTACGCTCGGGTCAAGGGGAGATGCTGCCGAATTTTCGTTAGAAATAATAACACATTGAAGAGACAAAAGGAAGCAACGAACAAATAGAATAATAAACATAAAAAGGTAAAAGGATGTAACAAACAAGTGGAACAATAAAATATTATAAAGAACATGCTGTGAGGAAAGGGAGGAAAGATTTGTATAAAACTATATAAAAGTCGGAGAAAAGAAGAAAAGAAAAGCCTTAAAAGAACCAGAGGGAGAGTGGGTCTTCTTCGAAGCCTCAACCTAATCCCTCAGCGGTACACCCTTCTAGCCCTTCAACGACACGCCCTCATAGCCCCTCAGTGGCACACCCCTCACCACCTCCAGCGGTACACCCATTCCCAACCTCCAGCGATACACTTCTCACCTCACTCCTCCTCACCCACTCCCTCTCTCCCTCATCTATCTCTCCATCTCACCTCTTCTTCCACCGTCTCTCTGAAGTGGAACCCAATGTATAGACTTGGCAGGTTGATACACGAACACAGCAATAAGCAATGTATAGACTTTGCGTGAAGGATCGCACAAATGCAGACAGTGAAGCATGTACATTGGAAATGGATGTTCAGACATGCCGTGAACGAATGTATGAGCTTAATATGCTTGTGACAACAATGTACAGACTTTGAGCTGGCCAACGTATAGACTTTGAGCTACAACAAATGGACGATGGACAGACTTTGAGCTAGCCAACGTATAGACTTTGAGCTACAGTAAATGGACAATGTACAGACTCTGAGTTGGCCAACGTATAGACTTTGAGCTGCAGCAAATGGACAATGTACAGACTTTGAGCTGGCCAACGTATAGACTTTGAGCTACAGTAAATGGACAATGTACAGACTCTGAGCTGGCCAATGTATAGACTTTGAGCTGCAGCAAATGGATGATGTACAGATTTTGAGCTGGACAGCGTATAGACTTTGGGTTGCAGCAAATAGACAATGTACAGCCTTTGAGCTGAAGGATGTATAGACTTTGTGTGCTGATTGCGTAGACAATGTACATACTTTGAGCTGAAGGATGTATAGACTTTGTGCGCTGGTTGCATAGACAATGTACAGACTTTGAGCTGATAGATGTATAGACTTTGTGTGCATGCAACCAGCCAATGTATAGACTTTGAGTTGCAGCGAATAGACAATGTACAGACTTTGAGCTGAAGGATGTACAGACTTTGTGTGCGGCAACCAGCCGATGTACAGACTTCGTGTCGTAGCGACCAGCCAATATATAGACTTTGGGCTGAGGGACGTACATACTTCGTGTGTGCTAGCAGCCAGTGTACAGACTTTGAGTTGCAGTAAATGGACGATGTACAGACTCTGCGCGTGTGCTAGCAGACGATGTACAGACTTCGAGTTAGCTCTGCACGCCCGCCAACTCCCTCCCCGGCACACCCTCTTGGCGCCTCTCCGGCACCCTCTAACCTACCCGGTACACTCTCCCAGCCCCTCTCCGGTACGCTCTCCCAGCCTTCGCCGGTACACCCCTTTCTGCCCCCAACGGCCCACTTTTCCTCCCAAAATAAATAAATATAAATATGTCATGATAATGATAATAATGATAATAAATTAATAAAAATCATGATAAATAAATAAACCTGAGTATATATATATGAGAAATAAATAAAAAATGTGAAATAATAATAATAATAGTAAAAAGGAAAGGGAAGATATAATAGTAATAATAATAAACAAAATGGAGAAATCATCCAGAATAAATACAAAAAAGGGAAATAAGCAATAAAATATATACGCACATAATTTAAATACCAGATAAAGAAAATGGTAAAATCTATGTTGCAGCACCGTCTCCCCCGTGACCCGATGCTGAAGGAACAACAATGTCGCCCTTCCAGGTTGGGCCCGAGTCTTGGGGATTATCCCGAAATGGCCATGGACTGACCTCGTCTCGGGCTGACATTCCGATTAAACCAGACTCGTTTCTTAGGCCGGATCCCTTCCGAGCCACTACTAAAATTGCCGCACGTTCGGCAGACATTTGAACGGGTTCACCTCGATTCACACCGCGTTTCTATTACGGACCTGTGTCTGAACATGAAAAGACCCGTGAGCAACCAACATGGCCGACGGCTCCTACCCCGACGTGGTCGTGACCCAGTATTGTTCCGGGCCGATAGCTCGTCAAATCGGATTCACCCTATCGGGATTCGTTCCCGTCCTTTCATTGAAATTACCGCAAACTTGGCATACATTTGTACGGGGTTGTTCCTATCTACGTCGCACCTTCAATATGGACCCTTGTCCGAATATCAAGTGGTCCGCAAGTGATCGACAGAAACCTGAATAGAACGAGATGGCTCCTGTCATCCCTGGACCCTACACATGGAAATATCAATAAGACCTTTGTGGGCTGTGCTTGGACCTCGGGTCTGTCCCGATTATGGTCATTGTCTGACCTACACCCTCGGCCTATAGCTCGCTTCCTTCGAACATGTTTTGATTTTGGAATCTAGTCCCGGGACTCTTCCCCGTTGCCCTCCGGCACCGGGAACATTAATGATGCCCACGCAAGCCCCGTTTGGACCGCGGGAGTTGCCCCCGGTATGGTCCCGACCCGATCTTGCACCGGGCCAATAAATTCACTAGTTTCCTGCTACACTAACCGAGATTTAACCGAATGTTTTCAGTGTCTCGGAATAATGTATTTGCCGTATCACGGCATACATATGTTCCAGGTGTAAGGTTTCGCACAGCACCTACGGGCGACGCATCGGATAACAAAAATTCATTTGCCCGATCCCGGTGTTGTGGAAAGCTTAATCTATGCTCTAATCGGTGTTTCTAAGACCCTAATTACGGGTTGTGTGTTTCACCTTGCGCGGAACGACGCTGTCCTCGTGTAAGATCCGATCAATGTCTCAGGTCAAAGGACCAACGATGCTACTGAGACTGTTGGATCTTCAGTTGACATTAGGTATAATCAACCATCTGAAGATCCAATAGCGGATCAGTTCAGTGTACATCCTCCAAGGACATACACCTACACATATGTGTTGGTGCCCCGCACCATTGACCATAAGACTGATCACTAACACATCATGTGTATTGGTTTAATAGGTAATCAAAGTCCCCGAGTGATTACCCTCCAACCAGGAACAGTTTAAGGTATGTGTTCATGTAAAGTCAGTCTCATAATCGAGATCCCATCTCGAGTTGACTTTACAACAACATATCCTAGGGACAACGTAAAGTAACACAATCGCATATTTACGCTCAAACACCACTGTATTAATAATGAACAAGATCGTATAAGTATTGGGCCTACCCGACCCGAAATTGGCCTGTAGCACACCAACACTAACAATCTCCTACTTGAACTACAGCCAATTGCCCACAACTTTGAGGCCCATCTTATCCCGATGACGCTCAAATACAGTTTGTGTCAAAGGCTTAGTCAGTGGATCTGCTATGTTATCTTCTGACGGTACACGCTCTATCGTCACATCTCCACGATTAACAATCTCCCGAATAAGGTGAAAGCGCCTGAGAATATGCTTTGACCTTTGGTGAGATTTCGGTTCGTTCGCCTGGGCGATGGTCCCATTATTATCATAAAATAATGGGATGGGAGCTGTTATCTCGGGAACTACGCCAAGTTCCAAGATGAATTTCTTCATCCAGACGGCTTCTCCAACTGACTGCCCCTCCATTCAACATGACTACAAATTCAGACATGGATTTGCAGTTATCTGTATCTGATTGGAAACTAGAATCTGTGTAAGTTCTAAGCTATATGTCCTCTCCTCCATAAAGTAGAAAAAGATCCTTACCCCTTCGCAGGTACTTAAGGATGCCCTTTACTGCCTTCCAGTGCTCTTCGCCTGGATTTGCCTGATATCTACTGACAATGCTTAAAGCATTGACAACATCAGGTCGTGTACATAGCAATGCATACATGATTGACCCTATCGCCGAAGCATAGGGTACCTTATTCATGTGTGCCACATCCTCAGAAGTTTTAGGACTCATCCCTTTGGATATGTAAATTCCATATCTCATGGGAGTGAGACCTCTCTTGAAATTTTTCATCCTAAACCTTTTGAGGATAGTGTCTATGTACATGGATTGGGATAATCCTAGTATCCTTTTAGATCTATCTTGGTAGATCTTTATGCCCAGCACATAGGATGCTTCTCCCAAATCCTTCATGGAGAAAGTCTTAGACAATCAAGACTTGGTTGATGTCAACATCTCTACATCATTCCCAATGAGTAAGATGTCATCAACATAAAGGACCAAGAAGGTCACAGAGCTCCCACTGACCTTCTTGTAAACACAGGGTTCATCTTCATTTCGAATGAAGTTGAAAGATTTGACAGCCTCGTCAAATCTTAAGTTCCAGCTTCTAGATGCCTGCTTTAATCCATAAATGGACCTTTGAAGTTTGCATACCTTATTAGGATGTAGCTTGGAGGTGAATCCTTCAGGCTGTACCTTGTACACCTCTTCTGACAGATTTCCATTAAGAAAAGCTGTCTTCACATCCATTTGCCAGATCTCATAATCCAGGTATGCAGCAATGGCAAGGAGGATTCTGATTGACTTAACCATGGCTACCGGCGAAAACGTCTCGTCATAGTCAATGCCTTACCTTTGACGATATCCTTTCGCCACTAGTCTAGCCTTGTATGTGTCAATCTGTCCATCTGCACCGATTTTCCTTTTGAAAATTCATTTGCAGCCGATAGGGACCTTCCATTCGGGTACATCAACTAAGTTCTAGACTTTGTTGGTATACATGGACTGGATTTCTGAATCCATTACCTCTTGCCATTTCTCGGAGTCTACACTACGGATCGCCTCCTAGTACGACTGAGGATCATCATCCTCATCGATACATACCTTAGAGGACCCCTCTGAGACATGTCCAACATATCTCTCAGGTTCTCTCGGTAGTCTACCAGATCTCCGTAGTGTCAGTGTTTCACTTTGAATAGGATCAACCGATACAGTCTCATCTAATGAGTTTGTGTCTATGGGTTGTGGTTCTTGGACCTCGTCCAATTCTATCTTGCTCCCACTATTTTTCTGGAGTAGATATTCTCTTTCCAGAAATATAGCTCTCTTGACCACTAAGACCCTTTACTCAGAAGGGTGATAGAAATAATATCCAAACGTCTCCTTTGGATATCCCACAAATCTACACTTATCGGTCCGCGACTCAAACTTATCACTCTCGTTCTTCTTTACATGAGTAGGACACCCCCAAATTTTAATGTGATTAAAATTTAGTTTTCTGCCCTTCCATATCTCATATGGTATAGAAGGAACTGATTTACTTGAGATCCTATTCAATAAATATGTTGCCGTCTCTAATGCATAGCCCCAGAGAGACAAGGGTAGTCCTGACATAGACATCATGGATCGGACCATGTCTAACAAGGTCATGTTTCTCCTCTCGGATACACCATTGTGCTGTGGTGTATACGGTGGAGTCCACTGAGAAACTATTTCATGGTATTTAAGATAAGAAGTGAATTCATGGCTCAAGTATTCACCTCCTCGATCCGATCGAAGAGCCTTAATACTTTTACCTATCTGTTTCTCTACTTCATTCTTGTATTCCTTAAACTTCTCAAAGGCTTATGACTTATGTCTCATTAAATACACATAGCCATATCTAGAGAAGTCATCAATAAAAGAAATAAAATAGAGATAACCTCCTTTTGCTTCTATGGACATGGGTCCACACACATCCGAGTGTATGAGCTCGAGAAGGTTAACAGCCCTCTCACCATGTCCACCAAAGGGAGCCTTGGTCATTTTCCCCATGAGACACGACTCACAGGTATCAAATGACTTGTATTCGAACGAATTCAAATACCCATTTGAGTGTAATTGAGAGACTCTTTTCTCACCTACATGACCAAATCTGCAATGCCATAGATATGCAGAATTCACTTCATCAGCATTGAAAATTTGCATAACATTAGAACGTGTATCTAATACATAAAGACCATTGACTAATGAACCATTGGCTATAATCAAACCATTATTCATTATAGAGCACCCAGTGCTATTTAAAAGCCAATGTATATCCAATGTTATACAAGCCAGAGATTGAAATAATGTTCTTAATAATATTAGGAACATAATAACAGTCATTCAGCTCCAGAATGACTCCTGAAGGTAAACTGAGGCGTGCAGTCCCGATAGCTTTGGCAGCAACTAAAGCTCCATTGCCCATCTTCAGTTCAATCTCCTTTTTGCCCAATCGCCTTCTATTTGTCAACACCTGCACAGAATTACAGATATAAGATGCACATCTAGTATCCAATACCCATGATGTGGATTCCATATATGACAAATTAAGGTCTATGACAAAAATACCTTCATTTAGAATTGCCTTGCAATTCCTTTTCCAATGCCCAGTTTCCCCGCATCGAAAATATTTGTCTTCCTTTTCATTCTTCTTGCCCTTCCCTTTGTCAACTTTTGCGAGTTGTTTACCCGTGGCCTTTTTCTTTCCCTTCCCTTTGTTACTCGTGGTGGATATTTGAGAGGGCTTCCTTTTCTTGTTGGCCCGGCCAACAATCATTACAGACGAAGATGGTTTATCTTTCTGCATGGTTCCTTTAGCACTCTTTAACATATTGAGCAGCTCTGGGAGAGTTGCTTCAATCCTGTTCATGTTAAAGTTCATGATGAAAGAAGAAAAGGAATCGGGCAATGACTGGAGTATAAGATCAATGCATAGTTCAAGATCCAACTTGAACCCCAATGCATTGAGTCTTTCAATCCACTCCATCATTTTCAGTACATGGGCCTGTACTGATGAACCCTCAGACATCCATGTCCTGAAAAGTCTTTTGGAGATGTCATACCTCTCAATCCTACCCTGCTCCCCGAAGAGCTGGCGTAGATTGAGAAGTATACTTCTACAATCAGTCTTTTCGAATTGCCTCTGCAGTTCGGGAGCCATAGAGGCCAACATGTAACATTGGGCAAGGGAGGAGTCTTAAGACCACTTGGCATAAGCTAGTAACTCACCCTCGTCGGCATCAGGAGCTGGCTCAGAATGAACCGTGTCCAACACGTACGCAATCTTTTCGGCGGTAAGGACTATGCGTAGATTACGCAGCCAATCCGAGTAGTTCGGTCCAGTTAAGCGATTTACATCCAAGATGCCGCGGAGGGGGTTGGACGTCGACATTATAATCTGGATAAGAAATAAAAGATAACTTAGCATGTGTTCAAATTCTAACTTAGATATGGTTTTCTATCTTAGTTAGTCCCACTATTTTTCGATCGGACTATATAACCCTCAATATATAGAACGGGAGATCAGCGAGATCAACCTAGTGGGTCAGAATCCCAACGAGACTGATGTACGACCTTGTGGAAAGCACAACAAGCCATACACCATCTCAAGGGCAGTCAACAGGCACTTGCATCTAATGCAATATCTGATATTCGGCCCCCGAGAAATCATCCCCTTGTGGTAAGCACAACAAAGGATATTCTCGGTTAGATCTAACCATCATTACTACATAGCAATGAGTTTATGACCCGACCCTTGTGGAAAGCACAACAAAGCCGAGTTCAATTTCTCACCCCATTGAGGCCGAGCCTTGGAGTTTAATCCCGCCCCCAAACTCATGGACCTTGTGAAAAGCACAACAAATCCATGAAATGAAGACGTTCATTCACTCCATAATGATGGAGGGCCACGACGACTCCTAGAGCCACGCTTACCAGATCTAAAATTTAAGCGCGAGGGAATTTAATTTTATCTTGATCTCACCCTAGGTGGTAATATAAATATATCCAATATATTTACCGTACCTAGTAGTTTGCACAAAATAAATGTATCCAATGCAAAATTAAACGCAAGTGATCATGTACTTTAACCCTAATGTAACTAAGACATCCGGCCCACTTCCGAAGCAGCTGGATCGTCCTCGTCAGGTGTGCTCCGCGCTTTCAAACTCTGATGTCGCATCAATTACAACTTTTACACGGCACGCAGGCCGGAAAAATTAAATTACATGTGACTCAAATTCCAACAGCCCTTAGGGCGAGTACAACAACGGAGGAAGATAGAAGTACATTGGAATTTTAACAGAGAGAGAAAGGAGGTTCGCAGACCCCAATTAATTACATTAATCCAAGTCCATGATCACTTGTAAACCCATTCAAATAAAATCAATCAAGGGTTACTTTCTGAAAATAATCCTTACTTTTGAATTTAAAAAATGGGATGTGCAAACAAAAACAGACCAGCTTTGTTTAATTTTAAAAATCGAAGCATGATTAACTAAAATTAAACACACAAGCATGCCATTGCAAGGTAAATAAAGTAGAGCACGTAAAGAACCATCATTTTCTACAGGGGCATCTAATTGAGATAATTAATTAAATTTAATTATCTAATAATCAAATTTAAATTTAAAATTTAAACATGTCAATAATTTAAATTTAAATTCAAACTAATTATCTAATAATTTTGTTTGAAAATAGATTTAAAATAATACAATTATCCTCAATTAGTAATTTTTTAAAATTTAAAATTTGAATTTAATAATTATCTAATAATTAAAATTCAAATATTTGACTTTTTTATATTTATCTTCAATAAAATTTAAATTTTGAATTTTTTAATTATCTAATAATTAAAAATTCAAAAACTTAAATTTTACTAAAGTAACTTCAATTATTACTATTTTATCTCAAGGTAAACAGTAATTATCTCACCTCGGTAAATTCAAATCGATTAAGTAAAATTTAACGTTTGACATTTACGTTTGAGATAACACTATTTAACTTACTAGATAAAATCTTATTTAATTTACTGTGTATTTTCATATATATATCTAATATATATATTACTGTATCTGAGCACAGTAAATTAAAAAGGGTAAAAACAAATTTTTTAAAAAAAATAAAAAAACTTTTTTAAAATATCGCCAGGTCAACCCCGCGCGCGTGGGCGTTGACCCCCGTTGCGGGTGCCCGAGGGCGGGCGCCGCCTGCGGGCGCCCACCATGCAGGTGCGCCGGGCGGGAACCAAAAAAATAAATTTTTTTTTTAAAAAAAATTTTGAAAAAAAAATTACTGTTTGGATGCCCAGCATCCAGGAAGAACAGAGATGTCCAAATCTCTTTCTACAAATTATAATTGAAGATTTAATATGCCCCTAAAGCATGGTTCTAAACGGCGATAAAAACACCGACCAGAGCGCGAACCTGGCTCTGATACCACTGTAAGGTTTTGCACAGCACCTACGGGTGACGCAGCGGATAACAAAAATTCATTTGCCCGATCCCGGTGTTGTGGAAAACTTAATCTATGCTCTAATCGGTGTTTCTAAGACCCTAATTACGAGTTGCATGTTTCACCTTGCGAGGAACGACGCTGTCCGCGATGCCCGATGCAGAATATCTAACCGTACAGCTGTACGGCCTCTAGAACAGATCCACACGGACCCTTGCGCAGCGACGGTACCTCCCCGGCGTAACTTTCCCCGACTCTATCACCTTTTGGAGAGAGAGAGAGAGCAAATGGGAGAAAGGGGGGAGGCTAATCCTCCTCTTAAGCTTATGTGCTTGCTTAAGCTTAAGAGGTTGGAAGAAGTGAAGGCTCGAATGAGCATCACGTAGGTGGCTATATATAGAGTTTAGGTTTATTAGAAAAGGGTTCTAAAAGATCGAAACTGTATATATGTCATATCCACTATTATACATATGTATTAAGCTCCATTTACACTCCTTTCCAAAAGGAATTAAAAGGAATTAATACATACACTTGTATAATAATAATCCGTCACCCAAGAATCCATTGTATGTGATCCTCTAGGCCCACAGTCACTCTAGTTTAAGGTCCATTAACTTCTAATTCCCAATTAGAAGTAAATTAAACGTATTCTTCGCTTCTACTAGAGCCGAACAATAGTTTAATTTATTCCGAACCTTTGATCACGTTGGGTCAAGCAAATCCGCGTGATCCTAGAGGACCCCGGGTTTAAACCAACCTGTCTGGTACCTGCAAGTCCACAGTTACCGCATCGATATAATCCCTCGCTCCTTCTGTGAGTCTGGTACGATCGAGGGTACGGTTTCTGTCAAACCCCATGATCGTGCCATTTGACTATGACCTCCTTAAAGTGTATGACGTCCGTTCTAAACGAACTCATACGACCCTGACCAGGGATTTAACGGAGCGTCAATATCATGACCCATTAACTGTCTGATATATACCCGACAATGAGCGATCCCTTCTTGACCATTGACGATCTTCACACGTATCCTGGAGTGGTTAACGACTCGGCAACTCATGACTTATGGTTAAAGTCACTTAGCCAAGTAATTAAACCATTCCAGTCCTCGTGTAAGATCCGATCAATGTCTCAGGTCAAAGGACCAACGATGCTACTGAGACTGTTGGATCTTCAGTTGACATTAGGTATAATCAACCATCTGAAGATCCAATAGCGGATCAGTTCAGTGTACATCCTCCAAGGACATACACCTACACATATGTGTTGGTGCCCCGCACCATTGACCATGAGACTGATCACTAACACATCATGTGTACTGGTTTAATAGGTAATCAAAGTCCCCGAGTGATTACCCTCCAACCAGGAACAGTTTAAGGTATGTGTTCATGTAAAGTCAGTCTCATAATCGAGATCCCATCTCGAGTTGACTTTACAACCACATATCCTAGGGACAACGTAAAGTAACACAATCACATATTTACGCTCAAACACCACTTTATTAATAATGAACAAGATCGTATAAGTATTGGGCCTACCCGACCCGAAATTGGCCTGTAGTACACCAACACTAACACCAGGTCCCCCTGCGACGATTATGATATTCTCAAGTCGGACACCCGTCCGAATATTAAACGGTCTCCCGAATGACCGACACGTTTCGAACGTCCGCTTCCCTAGACACAGGACTTTTCAACCGATTCAAGGGATATTCCCTCGTTGCCCCTTGGCACCGGAAATATTAATGACGCTCATGCAAGTCTTGTTTCGACCGCGGGGGGGCCCACCGTAGTATGGTCGCAGCTTGCTCTTGCACCGGGCCAACAGATTTACTGGTTTTTGACCGCTCCAACCGGGGCTCAGCCGAACGTTTTTCGCTCTTCCGAACAATAAATTTACCGTACCTCGGCATACATGCGTTCCGGTTTTCCCGCGACAACCCCAATTTTCTCGAGCCGGACACTCGTTCGAACATTAAATGGTCAGTACATGACTGACATGACCGCGAATGGTTTTCTTCTCGCCCTCGCGCGAGGATTTCAATACCTCGTAATAGACCTTCCATGCAATTGATTTCTTGGCCATGAGGCCCTGAATCCCGACGATTAATCAAAGGTGTTCCCTCGTATGGGGGATGTAAATGATGCCGTGACCTTTATTGCGCGGCGGATTTTGGTCCCGACACGAACCACACAATCGTCTGACCGAGTCAGATCGAGCGCACCATGGGCTCTTCGGAGCCCGAATAAATTGTCACTTTGTGACTGGCACGCCCACGCACTTAACAGACGAACCACCTGAACAAGCGAATTTTAGTGCGTCCACAGCGTGTTCTTTTGCTCTTTATGCCCCTAGGTCGGGGTGAAACTCTGTTTCTTCTTATGCCCCCCCCAAGGCTGGGTAGATTCTTCATCAAATGCCCCTGAGTTGGGGTGTAACTTTTGCTTTATGTGCCCCCGAGTCGGGGTGGATTTCCTTCATGTGCCCCCGGGCTGGGGTGTAGTTCTTCTTCAAGTGCCCCTGGACCGGGGTAATTTTTTTTGAATACCCCTAAGTCGGGGTGAATTCTTCATAGCTTCCATCCCCCTCCGTGGTGGGGTATGTTGCTTCTTATGTCCCCATGGCGGGGGCGGATTATGCTAGTTCTTATGCCCCAGAGCGGGGTATACTTCTCTTCATATGCCCCTGAGCCGGGGTGTAGTTTCTTGCCTCTTGTGCCCCCATGACGGGGTAGATTCCTTGCTTCTTATTGTTGTGACTCCTCTGTGTTGATGATGTTGACAATAAACTTTACTTCATTGACAACAGCTTGTTTTGATTGATTGGCAACTGTTCATATTTTGATGAAATTGTCTTTATCAGATTGTCTGTGTGTTCCATGCATTCAGAGTATGTGCATCTGATTAAATTGTCTTTATCAGACAGTCTGTGTGTTTCATGCATTTGTGCATCGTTCACTCCATAAAGTCCATATATTGCATTGCAGCTGAGTATGAAATCTGTACAGCTTGTGCATCAAGTCTATACATTACCTCGCACACACACAAAGTCTGCACACCAAGTCTGTACGAAGTTTTTGCCTAATTGACCAGCAAGTCTGTACATTGTGTGCACCTTACATCGGCTAAGTCTGTACAGCGTCCAGCGTCTCACTTAGCGTCTATATGCATCGGTCAAGTCTACACTTTGCAGCATGCATTCACTCATAGTCTGTACACTCGTTGCCAGCAAGTCTGTACATTGCATGTGTCGCAGACATAGCAAGTCTGTACATCGCAATTATCGTAGGCACAACAAGTCTGTACATTGCGTGTGTCGCAGACATAGCATGTCTGTACATCGCATGTGTCGCAGATATAGCAAGTCTGTACATCGCATTTGACGCAGGCATAGGAAGTCTATACATTGATATCTTTACCTACGTTGAACCTGCAAGTCTATACGTTGGGTGTTGCATGCTCACCAAGTCCATACACTAGCAAGTCTGCACATTGCCACAAGTCTATACATTCGTTTGCCTTGCAGCATGCACGCACACATAGTCTGCACATTCATGGCTGTTAAGTCCATACACTTGTTGCTGGCAAGTCTATACATCGCATAGCATGCATGTATTCAAGTCTGTACATCGCATAGCATGCATGTGTTCAAGTCTATACATTGCTGCATATTCATCAAGTCTACACATTGTTTGGCCATTGCACACGAAGTCTGTACAACGGTTGCCTTCATGCCTAGCAAGTCTGTACAGCGGCTGCCTTCATGCCTAGCAAGTCTGTACAGCGGTTGCCTTCATGTCTAGAAAGTCTGTATATCGTGTGTTGCTGAAAGTCTGTACAGCGTCTCACTTAGCGTCTCTGTACATCGTCTGCCTGCATTCCAAGTCTATACATTGCTGCATAACAAGTCTATACATTGCTGCTATGTGTGTGCATCATTTAACAAGTCTGTACATCGTTCTGCCTGCACACATTTAAAGTCTGTGCACTGTCATGGTTGCTTTGTTGCCATAGCAAGTCTATTCACTCTTGAGCACCTGTGTGTTTTGATGACTGATCAAGTCTGCACATTGCTTGCACATTACACAAAGTCTGTACAGCCATGCACTGCTTCGTTTGCATAAGTGAAGTCTGTACATGCTTTAGCTTTGCATTAGCACAAGTCTGTACAGCACAAAGTCTATACATCGTTCATGCACACACAGTGCCTTAGCAAGTCTATACATTGTGCATCGTTCAAAGCAGAGTCTGCACATTGCTGCATTCTAAGTCTGCACATTGTTTATAAATTGCGCGCAAAGTCTGCACACTCACTGTCAACAAGTCTGCACATTGATGTAGCACGCATGCAGAGTCTATACACTCATAACCTTAGCCATTGCATTCTGTGCTTCAAGCATACACAAAGTCTATACAACCTCCATTGGTTCACTCGACCAAGTCTGTACAGCCATGCACTATCTTGCTTGCATGAATGAAGTCTGTACATCGTTTGTACACTGCACGCAAGTCTGTATGCTCGTGCTGGCCTGTCTGTGCATTCACTCTGAATGTATATACTTATGCATAATGCAAACTGCATCTCATGCACTTAAAGTCTATACATTCTCTCCTGCACACCTGTTGTCAGCTTCGCATCTATTCAAGAGTCTGCACACTTGGTCTGCTTCACAAGCACCCAAGTCTATACACTCTTTATGTCTGCATCACAAGCACTTGAAGGCTATATTCTTGTGAATGTAATGTATGTACATTCATTCTCATTGTATACACTTTCTCTTATATGCACACTGCATCTAGTGCATCAAGTCTATACAGGCCATGACTCATTTAACGTACAGACTCGATGCATTCAGTTCTTCATGTCAGTTAAGTCTCTACTGATAATAGTCTGTTATTACAGAGCTACTGCTCGAGGAGGTTAATGATGCACGTGATCCAAGAATAGAAGATGGCCCTGATCGTGACACGTGGAACCACTATACTGAAATGCTGCCACGTGGTCAAGGCGTTTGGGCGGGAATCGTGGAGAGTACCCGCCCTATCTGTGCTGCTACTATATAAAGGGGACTTCTCCATCTGGAGAAGACTGATCGAATCAGAAGGAGCAGAAGCAGAGAGAGTGCCTCTTATGCCCCTGGGCTGGGGTAGGTTCTGCTTCTTCTACCCCGTAAGGTTGGGCATATTTCTCTTCACATACCCCCAGAGCGGGATGTCTGTCTCTTTGCTTCTGTGCCCCCACAAGGCGGCGTGCATTCTTTACGACTTCTATACCCTCAGACGGGGTGTGTCCCTTCTTTAAATATCCCCGAGCCGGGGTGTATTCTTTTGCTCCTTATGCCCCCAGACGGGGTGAATTCTTCGTCAAATGTCCCGAAGCCGGAGCGTATTCTTCATAGCTTCTATGTCCCCAGGCGAGGTATGTTTCTTCTTCAAATGTCCCTAAGACATGGTGTATTATTCTCTTTCTTATGCTCCCGAGGCGGGACGTAACTTCTTCAAATGTCCCTAAGCCAGGGCATATTCTTCATGGCTTCTATGTCCCCAGGCGGGATATGTTTCTTCTTCATGTGCCCCAAGCTGGGGTGTGTGTCTTTTCATATATCCCCGGAGCGGGTGTAGTTTCTTCTTCAAATGCCCCAAGGTCGGGGTGTAACTTTTGCATTAGGTGCCCCCGAGTCGGGGTGGATTCTCTTCACGTACCCCTTAAGCGGGGTGTATCTTTTGCTTTTTATGCCCCAGAGCGGGTGGATTCTTCTTCTTCTACCGCGACACACCAGGGGATGTTTGCTTCTTGTGCACCCAGGGTGGGGTGTATTGCTGCTTCTGATGCCCCCAAGGTGGGGTGTAATTCTTCACGTACTCTATGCCCCCAGGGTGGGGTGTGTTTTGCTTCTTCATGCCCCTCCCCGGGAGAGGGTTCAAATCTTGGCTTCATATGCCCCTTAGTCGGGGGTATGTTTTACTGCCTGTGCCCCCAGGGTGGGGTGTGTGTCTTTCTTTATATGCCCCTAAGCCGGGGTGAGCTTCTTCCTTTGTGTGCCCCTAAGCAGGGTATAGTCTTTGCTTCCCATGCCCCCAGGTGGGGGTGTAGCTCTTCTTCAAGCGGCCCTAAACCGGGGTAAAATTTTTGCGTTATGTGCCCCTGAGTCGGGGTGGGTTCTCTTTGTGCCCATGTGGCGGGGGTATATCCTTCATGGCTTTTATGCCCCCGGGCGGGGGGGGTAAATTCTTATTTTCATGCCCCCCATGCTGGGCGTGTTTCTTTCTTGCCTCTTATCCCCCATGGCGGGATACATTTCTTCTTCTTATCTCCCATGGTGGGGTATATGCATGCTCTCTTCGGAAGTGGTGGCCATAGTTGGCCGCATTGCTATAAAGCATTCCCCACAGTGGGTAGTAATTCATCAAGCTACAGTTGCGGCTTGTTGGATCTTCGAGCCGTCACTCGAGGGGCCGTCTTATGCCGGATAGGGGCAGCAAGGAGGAGGGATGGGCCGGGGCATTGCACCACAGACTTGGATCTTCCTAGAGTCGGGCGGGATGCCGGGTTTCTTCTTGCTCTTTTAGTCGGCAATGCTGGCCAACTTTTCTTCCTTTCTTTCCTTCTCTCTCTTTTTTTTATTTTTTTTTCTTCCTTTCTTCTTGTATGATTGACCAAGGTTGAGGTGCAGGAGAGCGCTCACCCCCTCAGGGAGGGGATGAGTGGTTCGCTCCACCGCATCAACCCCACAATGGTAATCTTTATTCAGCACGGGTCTCGACGGACGTGGCCGTACAACCCTCTCCCACCGACTCTTTCTCTTCTTTTTTTACTTCTTTCTTTTCTTCTTTTCTTCTTTTCTCCTCTTCTTCTCTTTCTTCTCTTTCTTCTTGAGGAAAGGGGGTTTCATTTCCCCTCCCTTCTCTTCTCTTTCTCTTCTCACTTTTCTTTTATATAACAGCCCTCATGGTTCCTGGCAGTTGCATATGCTTCGAAGCAGCGTCCTCGAGGCCACGAAGGCAGCTGCACCGAGTCCGGCTTTTCTCCCCATAGGGTTGGTGAAGACAGCACCTGCCATTCATGAAAATAGGCAAACATCGTTAATTAGGGGGCCATGAGGCCCTAAATCCCAGCGAAGAGATGAAGGGTAGTTTAGGTCCCACCGGGCGTGCCAGACTTGTGGACGCACTAAAATTTGCTTATTCAAGTGGTTCGTCTATTAAGTGTGTGGGCGTGCCAGTCACCAAAGTGACAATTTGTTCGGGCTCCGAAGAGCCCATGGTGCGCTCGATCTGACTTGGTCAGACGATTGTGTGGTTCGTGTCGGGACCAAAACCCACCGCGCCATAAGGGTCACGGCGTCATTTACATCCCCTCTGAGAGGGGAACACCCTTGATTAATCACCGAGAATCAGGGCCTCATGGCCAAGAAATTATATCGAGAGAAACAAGATGATAGCGATCTTGAATCCGTTGAAAAGCGCTATGTCTAGGGAAGCAAGCATTCGAAATATGTCAGTCACTCAAGGGACCATTTTGATATTCGGACGAGCGTACGGCTTTAGGGAAGCGTGATCGTCACGGGGAAAACTGAAACGTATGTATGCCAGGGCACGGCGAATTTATTGTTCAGGGGAACGGGAAATGTTCGACTGAATCCTGATTAGAATGGTTAGAAACCCGCGAGCTTATCGGCCCGGTGCAAGATCAAACTGCGACCATGCTGCGGTGGGCCCCCCGCGGTCGAAGTCAGGCTTACGTGGGTATCGTTAATATTTCCGGTGCCAAGGGGCAACGGGAGAATGTGCCTTGAATCAGCTGGAAAGCCATATGTCTAGGGAAGCAAACATTCAAAACGTGTCGGGCGTTCGGGGCACCGTTCAATATTCGGACGGGTGTCCGGCTTGAGAATATCGTAATCGTCGCGGGCAGACCCAGAACATATGTATGCCGGGGTACGGTAAATTTATTATTCTGAGGAACTGAAAACATTCGGTTAAACCCCGGTTAGCGTAGTAGAGCAACAGTGTACCTGTCAGTCAGCCGAAGAGCAACAGGAAAGAGTCCCGAGACTAGATTCCAAAATGAAGACGTGTACAGAGACAATTGGCTATAAGCCGAGGATGTGGGTCAGGCAATGACCATGATTAGGGCGAACCCGTGGTCTAATAGTGACCCACGAAGGTCTTATCAATATTCCCGTGCGTAGGGCTCGGAGATGATGAGAGCCTTCTCGTTCCATTCAGATTTGTCGGTCATTCATGGACCACTTTATGTTCAGACAAAGGTCCGTATCGACGGTACGACGAAAATAGAAACAAACCCTTACAAATATATGCCGAGTTTACGGCAATTTCAATGAGGGAGCGGAAACGAATCCCAATGGGAATGAGTCCGGTTTGACGAAATATCGGCCCAGAGCAATGTCGGATTATGGCCATATTGGGATGGCTCCCAAGGTCCGAACCCGACTTGGAGGGGCGGCGTTAATGTTCCCTTTACACCGGGTCTGGAGGAGAAGCGAGGCTGCGGAGCAGATCTCATCATTTCGTTATTATTTGAATTTTTTATCATTATTATTTGTTATTATTATTATTATTCTTTTTATATTCCTTGGGTGAGTTTATGGTTATTATTATTCATTTATTTTATCATCATTTGTTTGATTAATTATTATTGTATTTTCTGAGCTTATTATCACTATTATTACTTATCTCTGTATTATTATTATTTATTTATTTATTCTTGAGCTTATTATTATTTTATTGTTATTATTATTTTTCCCTCTTGTGCGTTTGTTGTTATTACTATTCTTGTAATGTTTGGGGCATGTGTGGAAGGGTTTGGAGAGAATAGACAGCGTACCGCTGGAAGGTCTAGGAGTGTGTCGCTGGGGAGCTTGGAGTGTGTCGCTGAAGGACTGAAGAGTGTATTGTGTGAGGATGGGAAGTGGTCAGGACATAGTTTGGCTGTGAGGAGCAGAGTTCAAGAGAGAGAGAGAGAGAGAGAGAGCCCTTGCTCAGTTCATGATGAAGCATCTTAGATGGTCAAGGGTTCAGTTTCCTGTCATGAGATTGAGTCCCAAGTCGTGCTCGATAGTGCAGTCCTTGGAGTCTTGTTCAGTTCAACTCTTGAAGCCTTGCATAGTTCTTTTAGCTGATTAGAGTGCCTTTACAGTTGCTTAGTCCATCCGTTTGCTGCTTCTTTTCATCTTTTTAAGTTTATTGTTATTCCTGACAAAAAATTCGGCAGCACCTCCCCTTGACTTGGGAGGTAAAGGAATAACAAGGAACATGCCCACATGGAGTGGCATGAACCAACAACTGAGGGGGGTGCCTGAGCAGCCGCCTTTAGGGAAACTTCAGAAATCTCGGAGAAAACATCGAACGGGGAACCAGTAGACCGATGCAAGCTATGAGTACACCGGGGAGCTGATAATCAATGCGTGCCGCTACGGCAGCCCAAGGGTGTGCTGCAGAGGCAGCCAGAGAAAGAGCGTGCCACTGGCAGATGAATGGGAAAGGCGTACCGCTGGGGCAGCCAAAGGGGGGTGCGTGCCGCTGGGGCAATCAAAGGGCAAGGCGTACTGCTGGGGCCACCAAAAGGGGGGATGCGTGCTGCCGGGGCAACCAAAAGCCAGGCGTACCGCCGGGGCAGCCAAAGGGAGACAGTGTAGGTACTGAGGGGATCCAAAGTGTTAAAAGGGGAGTGGACTCCCATAGACATGTATGCCAGGAATCAGGGGGGAAGGCTACACTAAGGAAAGCCATTACGAGGGGGGAAAGAGGTCAGCCCTACCCCACCAAGCCAAGAGCCGAACCCTTCAATCAAGTATGCCATGGGAGGTGAGATCAAGCAAGAAGTTGGAGGGCTGGAGACAGACGCCAAACTCACAGACCAACAGTAAGAAGAGATCAACAAATGCAACGAACGAAGGCAAAGCCAAAGGGCATTTCATTCATGAAAAACTCAAGATGACAAAGATCATGGCCAGAAGACCAACTACAACATACTGCGGAACAACAAAAAAGTACAGGAGAAGAGAAAGAAACTGAGAAATGAACGGAGGAGCAAAAGAAAAGGAAAAAAAATAATGCCGAGGGAGAGTTGGAATAAGGGAGGGTGCCTCCCTTCACCCCATCCCTTCTCTCCCCATACAGGTGGCTCACTCCCTCTCCATCTCTCCACACTTCTCTACCTTCTTCTCCTTCTCTTCTTCTTCTTCTCTTCTTCTTCTTCTCTGGAGCTCTCTTCGAACGGGGGTCTTCTCTTCTTTTTCTGTCTCTTTCTCTTTTTCTTCGTGAGGCTTTTTATACGCGGATGGTTGACGGGGGAGCCTCATGATGGCACTGCCATCCGAGGTTGACTTCGGTATCTTCTTTGTCAGGTGAAGATCTCCCCCCCTCCAGCCAGAAGGTGACACGGAGACAGGCGCTAGCTGGCCTTGAAGTGGCTGGACTGCGTGCCAATGGGTATGCCTATTGACCGTTGTATCTTCTGCTGGTGCGTGCCGTTCGGGAGGATTTCAGTGCTGTGCCGCTGGGGAAAGGGTGCTGGGCGTTGAGGGCAGAACGCCCGCACTGCTGGGAGCTTGAGACCGTGCCGCTGGAGGGCAGAAGGGTCGTTACGCTGGAGGGCTTGAGGCTGTATCGCTGAAGGGTAGAAGGCCGTGCCGCTGGGAGCTTAAGGCCGTGCCGCTGGCAGTCACGAGATCTTTGCAGGCAAATTTGAACTTATGGCTGGGGTATGTACAGGCTTTGCGTGTGTGCTAGCAGACGATGTACATACTTTGAGTTTGGATGTATAGACTTAGTGTGCACGTATGAACTCTGTACAGACTTTACACCGTGAGCATGCATGAGCCTGTACAGACTTGCCACATGAGTGTATAGACTTCGTGTGCACGTATGAACTCTGTACAGACTTTACACCGTGAGCATGCACGAGCCTGTACAGACTTGCCACATGAGTGTATAGACTTGAGCTGATGGATGTATAGACTTTGCGTTTGAAGCAGCCAGCCAATATACAGACTTTATTTTGTAGCAACCAGCCGATGTACAGACTTTGTTTTACAGCAACCAGCCAATGTACAGACTTCGTTTGTGCAATCAGCCAACGTACAGACTTTATGTTGCAGCAACTAGCCAATGTATAGACTTTGTGTTACAGGATGTATAGACTTTGAATGCATGAAACACACGGACTGTACAGACTTGGTCCAAGAGTGTATAGACTTGAGCTGATGGATGTATAGACTTAGTGTGCAACCTTGACAGAAACCCTGAATGAGGCGTGCCGCTGAAGGGCTAAATGGCCGTGCCGCTGAAGGGCTGTGCCGCTGGAGGTCCAGAATAGTGTGCTGCTGAAGGCTTGGAAGAGGTGTGCCGCTGAGGGCCTCCAAGGAGTGTACAGCTAAGGGCCTCCAAGGAGTGTGCCGCTGAGGCTTAAAAGAAGTGTGCCGCTGGAGGCACTTCGGCGGCTTCTTTTCCTTCTTTCCTTCTTATCATCTTCCCTTCTCTCTTCTCCTTTTCTTTATTCCCCTGCGCGTAAACATGGGGTGAGAGTTTTCTAGTGTCCACAGGTGTCTCCGTCAAAGGGAATCGTTTCGTACGGCAAGCGTGGAAAATTAAATCCACGATTCGTCGGACCATTCGAGATTCTGGAGAGGTTGGAAAATATGGCATATCGGTTGGCTTTACCTCCGTCTCTGGAGAGAGTACATCCGGTGTTCCACGTGTCCATGCTGAGGAGGTACGTGCATGATCCGGCACATGTGATCGGTTCTGAGCAGATGCAGTTTCAGCAGAACCTATCCTACGAGGAGCAACCTGTTTGAATTCTTGACCGCAAAGGGCAAGTGCTGAGAACTAAAGTCATCCCACTAGTGAAGGTACTATGGAGGAACTTCTCGCATGAGGAAGCCACATGGGAACTAGAGGAAGCGATGAAGAAGAAGTACCCTCATCTGTTCGGTATGTGATCTAACCCCAACTTCGAGGACGAAGTTTTCTTTAAGGGGTAGAGGGTGTAATGCCCTACAATTTTATAGCGTTTTATTTAATAATTTTCTTTTGCATGCTTAAAAGTTTGAAATTTATTGGTTTATTATATTTATTTATGTCATGAAAAAAAATTAAGAGAATTTTTAAAAAGTTAAAAGAAGGTAAAGAAGAAAAAAATATAATAAATAAAAATTTAACAAAAATAGTTTGAAGGTTAGTTGTTTAAAATAGAAGAAGAAAAGTATTAAAATAAAAAAGGTCATAAACATCAAAACAAAAATTTGAAGGTTAAAAATGAAAAAAATAAAAGAAATATGGTTGGGGTCGGCCCCCACGAAGCCCCCCGCGTGCGCGCGCGCGGGCGGGCGGGCGTCGCCCCCCTCCCTTTCGGCCGCATTTGCGGCCGATTATATATTAAAATTTTTTTTTGTGATGTTTCTTAGTTAAAAGTTTCATTAGTTTAATCTCTTTTTTCATTTAGTCAAAAACACACATGCTATAAATAAAAAAAAAAAGAAATGCAGGATAGTCAAAAGATGTTAGGTGAGGGGTTGGTGAAGTTTGAATGACTAATTTTAATAAAATAATATTAAATTAAATGATTTAATCTCAACTATTAGATTAAGTGGATGGTTATGATTGATTAAGCTATAAACTACTATAAATAGAGGGATAGGGGGCTTCATTTGCATCCTTTGGAAGCTGGGTACGTGAGGTGATGAGGAGAATGTCCAGAGCTTATTAAGGAGAGGTTTAAGCATTTTTAAGGTAAGGGATTAACACTTTATCCCCTAGATTAGCATGTATTAGCGTATCTAGAATGATTTATGTTGTGTAATTATCATATATATAGATAGTTAAGTCCATAGAATGTATTTTCATAATCTGTAATCTTATATTGGTCGGATTAGTATTAAATCATTAAGTTAAAGCATGAGATCAATGGTATAATTAAGTGATTAATGTCTTAAAATTAGCAACGGTGTATGATAAATTGAGAGAGTATTCAAAATCCTGAAACCTGATGTTATGAACTTTCTGTAAAAATTTTTATGACTGATTTAATTTATTTTCACATTTAAAGATATTTTAATATTATCCTAAAGGTGTTTAAATTATACTAAAATACCAAAGGATGATATAAAATCACAATAAATTGTAGGAAGGTATCTTACTGTGAGAATCATGTGTAGAAAAATTTTCATAATTTCTGGATTATGATATTTATTTTAATAAATTTTCATATATGATAAAATATATAAATGATTGTATAGAAATTATGGAAATTAGAAATCATGTGGACAAAGGTCTTAGAATTTTACAGTATGATCATGACTTTTAGTGTGATCTATTTAGAAAATATAAATAATTATTGATGTCTTCAAGTAAAATTCGATAGTTTTTGATATTTTAATAGAAGTGTAAAATTTTGAGAAAAATAGAATAAATATATGAAAAATCTTACAACTTTACCAGAAGGCTTAAATACTTTTTAGAACTAATTGATGAAAATTTCATCTCATTATGATAACAAAATCATCACGGGTATAATTATCAATGTTTAAATAAATAATAAAAAAATTTAGATAAATACAAATATTCTGTGAAAAATGTAAAAAATCACAGAACTGATGTTTTGATCTCTGTAAATTAATTTTCAATATAGTTTGACAATTATAAGTATTCTGGATAATTTTTGCTAATTAAAAGTTTTTATTATAAATTCTTGTACATTTTAGAAACTGATATAAAAATTTAGAAAATAGACATTCTGAATGAAAAATGATGAGAATTTTTACATATGATACCTATATCTGAAACAACATTATGTAAATTTTTACAAATTATCTGGTTATTTTGGATATATTTAGTTGATTTATTCTTCATGATATATTTTTCTTACTTAGTATGAAAAATAGTAATATAGTGTTAAAAATAGTAATGTAGTGTGAAAAATAATGAAAAGTTTTAAGAATGATATTTCTGTTATGAATGATGGTTTAACAAATTATGGTGACTTTTAGAGTGTTGTGGATATATTTAGTTAATATTCCATATATTGTATAATTTAAATAATTCTGTGAAAATTTTAATTCCTGCATGCAAAATTATGAAATAAATTTTATGCATTGTTACAGGCAAATGTAAGTTTCTGTAAAAGTCTAAGGGTTTTATAAATTTAGTAGCTAAATTTAGTCATTTTATGACGCATGTTGGAATATAAGTAATTTTCGAAAAATTATACTTACTATATGCAAAATTATGAAAATTTACTGTTTTGATCATTTCTGTAAATATATTGATTCCCTGAAATTTCAAGGCATTCTGATACCTGTAAACAGATTTAGTAAATTTTGATATATAGATATATCATTATATTTGAATAACTTGAAAATTTCAGAAAAAGAAAAATGATTTTCAGTATTGGTATATTAATATTCGCAATATGAATTTTGAGTGACATGTGTCCATTTCATATAAATCATATTTATATTTTTACCGTACCGTTAGTAATGTCAAATGGACACTGCCATCATAGGGTGAGACTGGAACCAAACTGTAGAAATGCCCCTATAGGGAGGTTCACATTGTACTGGCCCCGAGGGTAACGGGGATTGAAATCCTGGAGGTGGACAAGTATCACTGGTTAAGGTGGAGAGGACTTCTCCCGGTTCTGCGCAGTAACTAAGACTCATCACTATTTACCTAGGTAATCGAGTACCGACTGACTGTCCTTCTAGTGGTGGTTTGGACACTATGTCTGGCTATTTATACCACTGTTACTGTTTATTGAACTGAAATTGAACAACTGTTATTGTCGACTGAATTGACATTGAACTACTATTACTGTTCACTGAGTCGTTATTAATACGACTATTACTGCTCACTGAATTGATACTGAAACTGTTATTACTATTCATTGATTCATTACTGAAACTACTGTTACTACTCAATGAAATTATATTGAACTGACATTATATTTTACTATTATCACGCTGTAAATGCTTACTGCTAATGAATCTCCAGTATATTGAATGGTGATTTGGAAAAGGGCAGATTACGTCTGTATGGATCCTTTCACTATGCGTGAGACTACTCCGCCTAGTACTGGAATCATTAGTTAATGTTTACAAATGATGAATTCTTATTTACTGTGTCATGGGTAGGATAAATTTTAATGTTCATGCTTTCTTTGTCAAATGATAATAGAATGACTTTATGAAATAAATTACCGCAAATCACTTTGGATATGTTGATACATGTTTTGACTGGGGACTATGCTTAGTCTCTTACTGGGTCTATTCGTAGACTCACCCCGTTGAACATTTTCAGGAGAAGCGGTAGAAGAAAGCGAGGAGTGATCTCACAGTTTTTTGACTGCGACTCGGATTTACTACCAATCTTTATCTTAGGTAGTTATGTCTTATGTAAAAAACAAAAAGTATGTGAAATTTGGTTATGTAATAAAAGATGTGTGAAATTATTATCGTTATTTATATCTATGTGGATGTAGTCTTTTGACTGTAAACTGATGAATTGAGTATTTTCATTTCCGCTGCAATGATATCTCAGTGTTTATGTGTAATTCTTAATTATAATTGTACCGTTTGGGTTGTTCCCACTGTGATGTTCCGATCGGGATCCGACGTGAGTCTTTACGACTGGACCGGGTTTGCGAGTCGGGACGTCATAGTAGCAGTTTAATTATTTATTTAATTTCTTGCATTATTCAGTTATATATTGTGCTATCTCTGCAGTTATTTCAGCTTCTCTTGTATCCCCACACCATCCTTTAACCCTTTCGAGTCTCCGGGCTCGTGGGTGGCGGGACGGGGTTCGAGTCGCGCCGGTTCCTTTCCGGTACTCGGATCTCGGGCCGTTACAGCTACTCCCCTTGGCGGCCCTCTGGGGGCCGCCTGGAGGCTGTATTGTCAGTTGGTTTAGCGGTCCCCTTGGGTCCGCCACGCCTTGGAGCGGTCCCGCGACTGATCGCTACTCTTTGAGTAGCGGCCAGCCTGTAATGCACCGGGTTTTTCGGATCCTCGTTCGTGGGTCTCGGATCTGGTTTCTCGGAGCGTCCGACTCCGTTGTGTCCGAAATTTCGTTTCGGACATCTTTCGTGTTCGGATCGGCGTGATCCGGAGTCGTTTCGGAGGCCCGGAAGCGTTCCGCGGCTTTTTCCGCGTGTGTTTTCCGATTCCCAGCGTGGGTTTCGGCTTTCCCTTCGGAACCTCGTTGCGGGTGAAACGGGCCGTTCACCAGGGCGCGAGTGGTACCGTTACGATCGGTGCGTCCCGAGGATCGCGAGGGTGTGATTTTCTATTTTTCGGGATTTTTCCAAATTTTCAGATTTTCCTATATTAACCCTTTTCTCTCTCCCCCTCTCATTTCTCTCTTCCCTCCCTCTCTCTTCTCTCACGCTCTCTTTCTCCCCTCTCTTCTCCGGCGGCCGACGGAGCGAGGCGGGGGCGAGGTGGAGGTGGCGCGGGCGAGGATGCGGGCGAGGACAGGCAAGGATCGAGGCGGAGGAGGCACGTGGAAGCTCGGTGGCGCGATCGCGAGCCGGCGAGGGTTTCGCGATGATTTCTCCTTGGATCGGCGTCCACATCGCGTCGTATCTTCGGTGGAGGTAGGGAGATGGACCCCCAACTCGTGCACTTCTTTTCCCGCGAGTTTGGTAGGCCGTGGTGAGCCGAGCGGGCTAAACGGGGCGATTTGGGGAAAAATGCATGTTTTTGAGGTGTGAGCCGGATCTTCCATTTTACCGTGTTTTCGGGCGATCCAGGGGTCTAGATGCATGCCTAGGGGCTTGGGGAAGGTTTCCCCTTTTGTTTCCCCTTCACCTGGGGGTGAACGGGGCGTGGAATGATTTTTCCCGTGGTTTGCACCGTTTTCGGGCGCGGACTGAGAACGCGCTATGCTCCAGTAGTGCGTTCTTGATGGTCGCGCTGCCCCGATAGAGCGCGTTCATCGGGGAAGATGAATAGTCTGGCGGTTCCTGTCGCGCTATAGGGCCCCAGCTCGTTCAGGGTTGTCGCGCTATAGGATCATAGCGCGACCTGGTCTGGTCGCGCTATGGACCTGTAGCGCGTTCTTGTTGAACGCGCTAGGTATGTATAGCGCGTTCTGACTGAACGCGCTATGCACGTGTAGCGCGTTCTTAGAGGTGACCAGCTGGGCTGCCCGGGGCGGGTGGTCTACGGCTGATCGTGCTCCCCTTGGGCCGTGTGTGTCTCGGACACCCCGTGGAGTTCCGTGACCGTGTCTTCGGGTGTCTGGAGGTACCGTGTTACCTCGATAAGCGTGCCCATGGGCTTGGTGGGTCCGGGTGACTCCAGGTGTTCTGGGCTTCCATGTTCTTGCTAGATCGAGTCACCGTGTATCGGTGTGTGTGCGGTGAGATCTCCCCCGCATATTGTGAGTTTCTTTGGAAGGTGATTTCCGTGTGGGCCACGTGTTTGGCCTTGGACTGCGAGTCCAGTTGTCCGGCCTGGGACTGGAGGTTTCCCGCTTGCCTCGAGATGGGAAATCGACATGGCGGCTTGTGTGCTGCCCTGGGAATCATGCCTCTGTGTTTTTCCGTGTGGCCGTGGTCCCTTGCGTTCCACTCCTGAGGGAACAGTCTTGGTGGCTTGTGAGCTGTCTCAGTATTCGTGATATCGTGGTTTTGGACCTAGAGATTGGGCTAGATCGACGGCCTTGTGCTGTTGCGTGCAACGGTCTTGACCCCGAGTCTTGTGACTCAAGAACCGTTGGGTTTAGTGCGTTTAGAGGACTGTCCAGAGTCCAGTGGCTTAGCGTCACTTGAGTTTTCTCGACTCTCGCGCACGGTGCGTGCGTGACCGTGGACTGCGAGTCCTGTGTCTTCTCCGACAGTGGTCACCGTGCGACGGGGCCGGTACGTGGGGTGGTCCCCGTAAGTCGTCGGATTCGGACGTTATTTTCCGTTGACTAGAGAGTCTACTCCTTCAGTGACTGTGGACACCGAAAATTGCACATCCAAATGTCATGCTCGGCCCAGCATCAACAACGGCGCCGAGTGAAGAAACCCCGGAGAAATCAGGCACCAAAGGCCCCACAGCCCGTGGGCCCCGAAGGAAATCAAACGGGCCACAACTCGTGCCCACTACGGGCCCAAAACTTCCCATCCAGCCTTCAACGGCACCCCCCCCCCCCCCCCGTGGGGAGCCCTTCAGCGGCACGCCCAGCCCCCAAAGGGCCTCAACGGCACGCCCTGGTGGAGCCCCAGCGGCACGCCCCTTCAGGCTGCCCAGCGGCACACCCCATTGGGCTGTTCAGCGGCACAGCCCATCAGAAGCTTCAGCGGCATGCCCCAAAGGGCCTCCAGCGGCACGCCCTGAAGAGCCCTCCAGCGGTACGCCCCCTTCGCCGGCACACCCCCGCTGGGGTCTTCAACGGCACACCCCTAGGGGGGGTTCAACGGTACGCCCCCCAGGTGGGTTCAACGGCACACCCCTGGGGGGGTTCAACGGCACGCCCCCCAGGTGGGTTCACCGGCGCACCCCCTTTGGGGTCTTCAGCAGCACGGCCCATTGGGGCTTCAGCGGTACGGCCTTTGGGGTCTTCAACGGCACGCCCAAAGGGGTCTTCAGCGGCACAGCCTCCAGAGGCTTCAGCGGCAGGCCTTTTTGGCTCCCCAGCGGCACGCCCCTTCGAAGACCTCCAGCGGCACAGCGGTGAAGTTCTTTCAACGGGCGACGTGAGGCCCATGCCCTACGCATCCTTGGCGCGCAGTGGAGCCGTCTGAGATGGCAGCTGATCGTTGGGCCACGCAGGCTACCCCACTGACAGCCAAGACAGAGGGGAGTCAAACCCCATCATCACGGGCTGCTTCCTGCCCTCGACAGCCATGCTCGAAGGCTCCCCGCTGTTGAGGGTATAAAGGACGCCCGTCTTCAACAGGGGAGAGGGGGGACACATCCGAGAAGAAAAAAGGGGGACGGACACACACACACAGACAGAGGAAAAAAGAGAGGAAGAAGAAGAGAAGAGGGAAGGGAAGAAGAAGAGCTCCGGCGTGAGCCTCCTCCGACGACCACCGTGAAGAGAGCAAGAGTAAGGGAGGGGGAGAAAGTTAAATGTAATGAGGGAGAAGGGTTGGGGACAATGGCCAATGTCTTAGGCCCGGATGTTTTCTTCCTTCTCACATTCCATTCCTCCTCGAGTTCTTTGTCTTTCTTACTTTTCTCCATGGCCCCCATTTGGGAGTTTGCTTTTGCAATATGTATGTAGGGCCACGCCCTCTTGATTCTCATGAATGAAAACCACCCTCTCCGGGTTTCCCTTCGATTTTTGATGTTTTATGCTAGACTTTGAGGGCTTTTTAACAGACAATCCGTCCCTCCCTCCGTCTCCCCATTCCTCCGGCGTCCTTAGGGTCCTCCACGTCGATGTAGGTCCCCCCCCTGTTGGCCTTGGCTCCATGAACTCCTCACTCCCTTCTACGGCCATCTACCGTGTCCCCGGGCTCGAGGAGAAGGGGAGGTACCCTTGCTTTCTTCCCGATCACCCAGTTACTAATAAGCCACTCCCAGCCTTGAAACCCCCTGTCTTTTCTTCTTTTCCTGAACAGCCATCAAGTCTCCTCGCCAATACATGCAGCCCTTTTAAGCCCCCCAGCGGCGCACCTTTCCGGCCTTTGGCCGGCACACCTTTCCAGCCTTCAGCGGCACGCCCAGATCAGCCTTCAGCGGCACGCCCCATTAGCCTTGCCCTTCAGCGGTACGCCCACCCTTGGCCTTCAGCGGTACGCCCCATTGGCATTGGCCGTCAGCGGCACGCACCCTGTTCAGCCCTCAGCGGCACACCCCCTGTTCAGCCCCCAGCGGCACATCCTTCAGCCTCTCAGCAGCCCCCTCCCTGGCCTCGCCTCCGAGCCCCTTCCTTCACGTTTTCCAAGGTTCTATAAAGGTGTTGCTCCCCCGGGGGCCCATCTCCAGTTGTCGGGTTCCGCCACTCCATGTGGGCGCGTTCCCTTTATCTCCCTTACGCCCCGGGTCAAGGGGAGATGCTGCCGAATTTTTGTGAGAAACCAATAAACAATTAAAAGAGGCAAAAGGAGGCAACAAATGAACAGCATAATTAATGAAACCTTCCAACTCATCAAATCACTGCCGGCACCCCGACGAGAACTGAACTAAGCTAATTAACCACCTGGCCGCCCGAGAACCTGACCCGCAAGAAAAGAGACTGAGCCGAGCCAAGAGAACGAACACGGGAGGAACTTCGTATAAACTACACGAAAGTTAAGAAAAGAAGAAAAGAAAAGCCTTAAAATAAATAGTTGAAAACTGATCGAGCCTCCACCCTTACGCCCCCTTGGCCTTCAGCGGCACACTATCATTGACCTTCAGCGGTACGCCCCATTGGCCTTCAGCGGTACGCCCCCTTGGCCTTCAGCGGCACACCCTCATTGGCCTTCAGCGGCACACCCTCATTGGCCTTCAGCGGTACGCCCCCTTGGCCTTCAGCGGCACACCCTCATTGGCCTTCAGCGGTACGCCCCATTGGCCTTCAGCGGCACGCCCCTTTCAACCCTTCAGCGGTACACTCCTCCTGGCCCTTTCAGCGGTACACTCTTTCCCTTCGCCGGTACACCCTCAGCCGCTGTATAGACTTGAGCCAGCCAATGTACAGACTTGACCAGTGTATAGACTTTGGGCAGTGTATAGACTTCACACTCCAATGTATAGACTTAGCCAGTGTATAGACTTGAGCAGTGTATAGACTTTACGCCCCGATGTATAGACTTTGAGCCATTCAATGTATAGACTTTGAGTAGCCAACGTATAGACTTCGAGCCTGGGGAACGTATAGACTTTACACCACCCTCCCTCCTTCACCGACACACTCTCCAGCGGCACGCCTTTTTCAGCCCCCAGCGGTACGCCCCTTTGGCCTTCAGCGGTACGCCCTTTGGCCTTCAGCGGTACGCCCTTTCTAGCCCTTAGCGGCACACCCCAGCCCTCAGCGGTACACTCCCGTTTTCCCCTTCGCCGGCACACTATACATATTCACATATACAACCTGACAAGGGCACTAACAATAGCGAATGAATCAATAAAAATTATGCTAATTAAAGGACTCTGAATGCCCAACATTAATCACGATAAAAGAGGTGGGAGGGGTAATAATAAATAAATAATAACACTAAGAACAATCATGAATAAAAGAAGAGAAGTCATCCCGAACGAAGACACGAATAAACAGTAAACATCAGATCAGAAATCCCAGAAGATATGACTAAGAAAACCCCAGATAAAAGACGGATGCTAAGGCCCACACTGCAGTCCTTTCTCTCCCTAGGATCCTGGGCAAAAGGGAATAATAACGCCGCCCTTTCAGGTCGAGCCCGAGTCTCGGGAATCACCCCGATATGGCCAGGCTTTGATCTAACCTCGGGCCGACATCCTAATCGGACCGGATTTGTTTTCTCGTTCCGGATATCTTCCGAATCCTCATTAAAATTGCCGCATGTTCGGCAGACATTTGAAAGGATCTACCCCGATTTTCTCATCGTGACTCCGCCGCGGACCTGTGCCCGAATGCGAAAAGGTCCCCGAGTGACCGACGTGGCCGATAGTTCATGGCCCCAATATAACCCTCAACGTGATCTATTCCCAACCTTTCTTGCACAATTAGTGCTATTCTTTTCGGCCGCGGGGCCCCTAATTTCGGCAATTAATCAAGGGTATTCCCTCGTATGGGGGATGTAAATGACGTCGTGACCTTCATGGCGCGACGGGATTCGGTCCCGACACGAACCACACAACCGTCTGACGGAGTCAGATCGAGCGCACCATGGACTCTTCGGAGCCCGAATAAATCGTCACCTCGGTGACTGGCACGCCCACGCACTCAACAAAACGAACAAACCGACGAGAGAACGGAGAGAATATAATCAGTGCCGAAAAGCGCGTCCACAACTCTGGCACGCCCGGTGGGACAGATCCACCCTTCATCTCTTTGCCGAAATCAGGGGCCCCGCGGCCCCCCTCCTGTTACACTAATTATGCCACTTTCTTAAATGCAGGAAAAATCAAGCGGAAAAGAGAAAGCAACATCATGGAACCAACAATGGCTGTTGTTTGCGGCCCTCAAGTCGTGGAGAACCATGTCCGAGGCGGCTACCTGGCGGTGCCCCTCAACTTCGGGAGCTTCCCTCCCACAGTGGGCTTCCCCAACTTCTTGGGGGTAGCCTTCGCCGACATCCTCGAGGTGAAGGCGCCCGAAGAGTCCCAGGTCAACGCTCCCGTCCCGGGGGCCACTGAAGCTGCTGCCGGCCGGGGTATGGCCAAGAACAATACCAGCGTCCCGACAACGACGCTGAGCTGCAACGTGCACCACGTGCACCAAACTACCGGCCCATCCCATCAAGGGTCGGCATCCCACCGAAGGAGGCTTCGGAGAAGCAACACCGGCGCCGGCTCAGGGCGTCGCATGTCCAACTCCGGAAAGTCCATGACGGTTGGGGCACTCCGAGTCCGCCTAGACGGGCAGAGGTCCCAGGTGACGCCAGACCGCGTCGTCCCGACCGTCCCAGTCCGCAACTCCTTTCAAGGGCTGGAGAAACTGAAAGGGAAGGTGACGCCCGCTGTCGTGGCCACCCCACCAAAGATTGCACCGGCTCACAGGCTGGCCAAACTGAAGCAAGTCTAGGTACCCAAGGAGGCCCAACCCACTACACCCGCCCAGGCAGGGCCCAGCACTTTCCGCCCGAGGAGGGCCCGAAGAGATGACAGGGTCGAGGTGATGACCCCAACTCTGCGACCAGCACCCGTCATCCCGGTGCCGCCTGAGAATGCTCACCGCCGTCGCCGGGGGCGCCGACACAACGCCGCCCGCCCGGCACTCAGGGCCTACTCTCCTCCTGCTGCTGTCATCGATGCGCAACCACAGGCCGCTCTCCCTGACCAGGAGTGGGAAGGGATCGAGCAGGCTATGAGAAACTACCTCCGAGGCCCGGGTAGCACCCCCGCTGGCCGCCAGAGACTACTGGGGGCAATGACCTCCGCCTTCCAGGAAGAAAGACAGGGACCTGCACCTAGCATGGAGTCGAGGACCCGCCCGGAGGAGCCGCGCCAGTCCCCTGTACGGGAGGAAGCGCCGCCCCGACGGTCGGTCTTCGACAGGCTGACATTCCCAGGAGGACCGTCCCGGAGGGCGTCAAGAAGAAACAAGAATAAGAAATGGCAGACATTCACCTGCAATATGGCAGGAGTCCATGGTCGGTATGGGGCCTTACCCACCGACCCGGAAGAATTGGCCAGAATAGCTGCCAGGCCAGGACCCCTTACCAGAAGAAGGAGAGCGGCAGGCGGCGCGACACCCACGGGACCCGAAGGAGCTCTACCTGAGGAACCCCTCACGGCCCTCACGGCCAATGTAGTCACCACCGGTGACACGAGTGGCGGACCCTCGACATCATCCGAGGACGCCCCGGCCGAAGAGACGGGGGGCATGCCCAGTCTCCCCACAGCTGACCCAGCAATGCTGCTCATGATGCAGCGATTCCAGCAGGAAATAGAATCACTTAAAAGGCAGTTGAATGAGCGAAACACACCACCCCCAACCTCCTGGCAGACCGAGGTCACACCCGAGGTACCCAGGGATAGGGGGCAGTCTTCAGAGGCAGCTCTTCCGGCAACCCTCGATCCCCCCGAGGGCACTCCCCCGCAGCAGACACATTGCACAGCGATAACCCCGCCACCGGTTCCGCTCTCACAAGGGTCTCCTATGGCCCCCCGAGCAACTGTGGTAGCCACCCCGAGCGCGCAGCCCGCTCATTTCTACCCGAGCCCAGTCAACCCGGCGGCAGTCAGCCGGTTGATGCTCGAGCAGATGATAGACATGAAGTTGGCCGAGAGAGGTGATGGGGATCAGACGCCTTTCGACGTCTACCGGGTACCCTACCCGGTTCATTATGCTGCCAGGAAGTTGCCGGCTGGCGTCACCAAGCCGCCGAAATTTGAAAAGTTCAATGGGCAAGGATCTCCCAGAGAGCATATTGCCTATTACGTGAACGTCATGGGAGACCTGGCTGCTGATGAGGCCTACCTCCTGAAGTTCTTCGGCTCAACACTCACCGGGCTTGCCTTTGAATGGTACTCCGGCTTGTCGCCCGGGTCGGTGGCCGATTGGCCCGACATGCAGAAAAAGTTCAAGGAAAGATTCTACGTGGCCGAGAGAGAAGTTACCATGACTGAACTCTACGCCACAAGACAGAAGAATGATGAGTCAGCCCTCGACTACATCAAAAGATGGAGGAACCTTAGCATGAGGTGCAAACGCCCCCCGCATCAGGAGGACGCAGTTCAGATCTGCAAGCAAAACTTAAAGAAAGAAATCCTAGAAAGGATGATCGGCACTGAGGTCAAGACATTTGACCGCCTGAACAATGTGGTGGCAGAGATCGAGGCATTTTTGGCCCGATATTCCTCCACCCCGGCCATGTCAAGCCAGAGGACCAGGCAAGTGGAGAAGAAGCCGGCTCCCCCGGAGGTGCATGCACTAGATTTCCAGGCTTTTGAAAAGCAGAAGGAGAAAGCCAAGGGAGCGGCCAACCCTCTGCCGCCCAGAACCACAGAGCGGCGGGAAGGCCCCTCGCTAAGGGAGAAGATGAGAAACAAGCTATATTCCTTCTCTCGAGACAAATCCAAGCTCCTGTTTGAATGGGCAACTAGCTACAATAAAATCACACTGCCCGAGCCGAAAAGGCCTGGCGACTTGAAGAAGAAGGATGACCCGCGCTTCTGCATGTACCATCGGGTGCTCGGGCATACCATTGAAGACTGCTACATCTTCAAGGACGTTATTGAGTCCTTAATCAGGGACGGGGAGCTCGACATGGGGGAGCATAAAGTAGACCCCCCGCAGCCACACGAGCTGCCCAGCATAGCCTCCTCCGTCAATATGATCTCACTATATCAGGAGTTGCCAGAAGAATGGGCGGAAGCCTGTGCCCGTGCCACTTATGAGACCTTCATCATGGCCCCAGCTCAAGACCAAGAAGGGTGGCAGACTATACCCAAAAAAACTAGAAAGGCGCACGCTACTCGACCTACCCCAGGAATTCACTCGAGGATAGCAGCACCCCTGCCTGCACCGCCCCCGGCAAACCCGGTTTGCCACGACACGGCCCCTCGACTGGTCATGAGGCGGCCCACTCACAACAAGAAGAGCTCTGCCCCGTTGCGGATGTATAAGAAGACTAGTCCGGCGGTTGAAAGACTCCAGGCTATTATTGACGGGCTTGAAGATTATGAGCAGCCCAAAATCCAGCCCGTTGAGCTAAAACAATATGTTCCCTGGGAGGAGTTCGAGTCGCTCGAGCTGGCTCCAGGAACAGAAGCTGATGCAGATAAAGAGCCTCCCCTGTGGGGTGAGCCTATTCGGGAGCAGCCATCCGCTGCGGCGGGCAAGAAGAAGAAGAAGAGAAGACCCAGGGGCAAGAAGAAAAAGGAGGTCGTCTTCGCCTGCAACACTCTCTCGGCGTTGTTCGACACCTCTCTCTCCCTGGAAGAGAAAGAAGAAGAGCCACCCCGTGAGCCGGCGGAGGTGAGTCAAGCTGAAGCATCCACCTCCCAGCACGCCACCAGGTCAGGGAGGAAGTGGGGGCGCTCTCCTCAGGGCAGCCTCAACATTATGCTCAGGGGGGAACAACCATACCAGGTTCCCGAGCCCGAGGTCCGAGGCACCGAGATCCCCCCTCCATCAGGCCTCTACCCCGGGGGCACCAAGAGTCAAAGCGCCCCGTCATTCGCCGAGTTCTTGTCCGCTCGAGCAGGAAGGCGGGTGCACCCCCAGGAGCCCGCTGTGACCAGTAAAGCGAGCATTCCTCAAGCTCTACCGGCTACAGTTCCTGCCCAGCCAGAAGGAGAATTCAACGGCATCCCAAACCTCGCCGAGTTCATGCGAGAAACAGAAGAAGCCCAGCAGGTCCCACCAGCTCAACAAGCCGCATCAGAGCTCACAAAACAAGCATCCCCAGAGCTGGCACCCCAGCCTCAGGATGAGGGCAGGCGCGGCAAGCCCGAAGAAATGAAGTTGCTCAAGGTGCGGGCTGCCGAGCGGATAGTCAGACACCTCAAGAAAATCCCGACCCGGTTCACGGTGTGGGAGATGCTGTCCTTGAATGAAGAAACACGGCAAGCCATCATCGCCGCACTCCAGACGCCAGCACACCTTGAAGCCTGTTTGGCAGAATTATCACCTGAAGTAGCAGTGGCTTTCACAGAAGATGACATGCTCCTTCCGACTTGCAGCCATAACAGGCCCCTCTACATGAAAGGGCAGCTGAACGGCCAGCCTATCAACAGGGTCTTGATCGACCCAGGGGCAGCAGTGAATATACTCCCGTACCGGGTATACCAGAAGCACTACTTTGACGTACACCTGGTCGAAGTTAAAAATGTCAAGATTGCCGGCTTTAACCAGAAATGTGAGGTTCCCATGGGGGTCGCAGAGTTCAACTTGACCTTTGACGACTTCACCTCCAAAGTCCAGTTCCACGTCATCAACTCCAACACTTCCTACAAGGCGTTGCTTGGCCGGCCTTGGCTACACCAGAATAGAGTGGTGCCCTCCACCCTGCATCAATGCATCAAATACCCCTGCGAGGGGAAGGAAGTCAGGATCTTCGCCGACCTCCACCCGTTCGGGGTGTTCGAGTGTCACTTGTCAGATGCTAATCTGTACTTGGAAAAGGCGAAGCAAGCTCCTCAAGCTGCCCGAGACAAGGGAAAGAAGAAAATGGAATTGGGAGGCTGGTTTCCTCCGCCGCCCCCAGGCTATGTGGCTCCCCCACATGTACCATTTATTGCACGAGAGGAAGGGGTATTTAGGGCAGCCCCTCTCCCTATCCACCCCACACCGGGGGCACCCTGTCTCGAAGACCTGCTAGAAGATGTCAGGGTCCCGCCAGGGATCGTCAAGCCGATAGTGGAAATTGAATGCCAAGCGGCTGAACAACTGAGAACCTTCGAAGTACCTAACCCCGAAGGGCTCCCCACTATCTTTTATGTTGCTGGGGAGAAGCCAGTCAGGGAGGACGATGATTGCCGGTTCCCTGACGAGCTGCATGACCCGCACGTCCCCATTACGGGACTTCCCCACATGACTGACCGGGCAGCCAGAATGGTCAGAAAGCAGAAGATCCCTCCCTACCAGCCCTCCAGCCGGAAGAAAATATTTGAAAGAATGTGGAACCCACCAAACCTGGATCGACGGTTGCTGAAAATCACCAAGCACCCCGGTCTGGGCTTTTCACTAGAAGATCACTACGAGGCTGATGTCATATCGGTCTCAACATGGCCCGGCGACGACCCCGCAGAAGCTGCAGATTCGCGGGAAACCCACCAAGACACATGTCCCGGGGCCCCGGCCGAAGAGGCACAAGACGAAGAAATATTCCTGTGGAAGCCTCCCGGCCGCCGCTGTATGGAGAAGACCCCCTCCTTCTCCGAAGTGTCGACCTCGAGAGGGCACACTGGTGAGGCACCTCCACCCCGGTCGGCTGGCGAAACAAGGAGCAGAAGCATGGGCCAGGCTCCAAAATCCCCTCGATACGACCCCGTCATGTACGCCTTGTACCACAGGCAGCAACGGGAGATCGAGACACTAAAAGTACAACTGGCTGAGTTGACCTCGCTAGTCGCTGACCTGATCCAGGGATCTCTTTCCCCGCAGGGTGGCCGCGTGCCTCGGCCCCGGGGCACCAGTCCCAACACTCCCGCCTTGTCAAGGCGGGAGATGAGAGATATGGCAAGCTTGCTGGCCGAGCGGCCGACCAGATAGGGGCTAACACTCCAAGAGAAGCTGCAGAAGCCCTACTCCTTCCCGAGAGAGAAGACCCGGGGCATCTTCGACTGGGCCTGCCACTACGGCAAGGTCTCCCTCCCACGGTCCAAGAGGCCACAAGATACCAGAAGGAGTGGAGACCCACTATTTTGCCCTTACCACCAGATGCTGGGTCACGTCATTGAAGACTGCTATGTCTTCAAAGACATTGCTCAAAGCCTCATTGACAGGGATGAGCTCAGAATGGGGGACTACGTGGTAGCCCCGCCACGCCCCCATCTGGCGGATAGCCCCAGGGCAGTAGCCTACGCGGTGTCCATCCAATGCCAGGTGCCTGAAGATGCGGTTACCCCGACCCCCGCAGGAGCGGTCTATGATGAATACACAGAAGAGCCCGAGATGGACTTATGCCCCTCTGAGCCAGCGGACCTCACACACCCGGCGGCTACGGCCCAGGAGGAGAGCGAGGTGAATGCAGCCTCCATGCCCAGTCATGATGAACAAGAAGAGGGAGATGGCATTCCCGAACCCGAGGACAATGAAGACCAAGACTTCGTCGATTTGTCGCCAGTCCCGCCGGAAATTGAAAATGGCGGCCAGGTCACGGTCGACGAACTAATTGAGGTCAACCTTGGTACAGAAGACGACCCCAGGCCAACTTTTCTGAGTGCTCTCATGCCCCTACAGAAGAGAGAATAATACACAAAGTTGCTGCAAGAATTCCGGGATTGCTTTGCCTGGAACTACAGAGAAATGCCTGGGCTCAGCACCGAAGTGACTCAGCACACACTGGCCATTGATCCCAAGGTGGAACCAGTGAAACAGCCTCCCCGGTGCATGAGGCCGGAGCTAACCAGCCAGATCTGCAAAGAAGTCGACAAGCTCATAAATGTCGGCTTCGTGGCGGAAAACCAATACACCACATGGCTGGCCAATATTGTACCGGTGAAAAAGAAGAATGGACAGATCAGGATTTGCGTGGACTTCCGCGACCTGAATAAAGCCTGCCCGAAAGATGACTTCCCGGTGCCTATCACCGAAGTGATGATCGATGTAACCACTGGCCACGAGGCCCTGTCCTTCATGGATAGGTCGTCCGGCTATAACCAAATCTGGATAGCCGACCACGACCGGGTCCACACAGCTTTCCGGTCACCCAAAGGGATATTTCACTACAAGAGGATGCCCTTCGGCCTCAAGAACGCTGGTGCCACATATCAGCGGGCGATGACCAAGATCTTCGACGAGCTGCTGTATGGCAAGGTCGAGTGCTACATTGATGACCTGGTCGTCAAAACGAAGAAAAGAGACGAGCACCTGAGTGACCTCAGGGTCGTCTTCCAAAGGCTCCAGCAGTATGGGCTGAAGATGAATCCCATGAAGTGCGCCTTTGGCGTGTCCAGCGGGAAATTCCTCGGCTTTATTGTCCGACACAGAGGGATCGAGATCGACCCCCTGAAGATAAAGGCCATCCAGGAGTTGCCTCCTCCGAAGAGTCTGGGAGAGCTGAGGTCCCTGCAGGGGCGTTTAGCTTACATCCGCAGGTTCATCTCCAACCTGTCAGGGCGCTGCCAACCCTTCCATAGACTGATGATGAAGAATGCACCCTTCAGCTGGGGTCACGAGTGCCAGCACGCGTTCGACCAGCTAAAGGAATACCTGAAAACCCCGCCTGTCCTGGGGGCACCTGTCAAAGGCAGACCGCTGATTTTGTACATAGCGGCCACCGAATATTCACTGGGGGCAATGCTCGCCCAGAACAATGATGAGGGAAAAGAGCAGGCTCTCTACTATCTCAGTCGAAGATTGGTGGGTGCAGAGGCTAAGTACACCCCGATTGAGAAGATCTGCCTTGCCTTGGTCTTCGCAGTCAAGAAAATGAGGCACTACATGTTGTCCCACGAAGTCAGCTTAATATCCAGGGCCGACCCCATCAAGCACATTCTCCTCCAGCCAGTCCCAAAGGGGCGCCTTGGCAAGTGGGCCGTGCTGCTCATGGAGTTCGACATCACCTACGTGCCACGGAAGGCCGTTAAGGGACAAGCCGTCGCGGATTTCTTCGCGGCACACCCTGTGCCCGAAGACTCCCCTCTGGCCACCGAACTACCAGAAGATGAAACACTAGAGGTAAACCAAGTACAGCAAGCCATCTGGCAGTTATACTTCGATGGGGCCTCGAGAACAGAAGCGACCCCGTCCGGGCGCGCCAAGGTACGAGCCGGAGCAGGCATCGTCCTCAAGTCACCAGACAGAGAAGTGATGCACACTTCCTGCTGCATTAGCAAACCCTGCACCAATAATGAAGCAGAGTATGAAGCTCTGATCATCGGCCTCCAGGTCGCCCTCCAAATGGAGATCAAAATGCTCCAGGTATTTGGCGACTCGCTACTGGTCGTCAAGCAGGTACAGGGGCAGTTTGATGTCCGGAAACCCGAGCTGCTCCCTTACCACGCTAAGGCAAAAGGGCTCATGGAGCGGTTCTACCTCCTCGAAATAGGCCATGTCGCCCGAGGGGAGAACGCACAGGCCGACGCCTTGGCAAAGTTGGCAAGCTCACTGGCAGTACCTCCAGATGGATCTCTCAGCATCCAAGTAATAAACCAACGCCAGATGCCCAGCATGATAGAAGGGGAATCAGAAGAAGAAGACCTAGAGGTCACTACAGTGGAAGCCGTCGGCCTACCCGACTGGAGAGGCCCCCTGATGCAGTGGTTCAAACACCAGCGGTTGCCTGACCGAAGAGAAGAAAAGATCAAGCTAGTCAGAACCAAGGACTCTTATGAGCTCCGAAGCGGAATATTATTCCGAATTGTGGCAGATGCCAGACGGAAGCTGCTCCTCCGATGTTTGTCCACTGAAGAAGCTTGGAGGGTCATGAAGGAGGTCCATGCCGGGACGGCAGGTGCACACCAGGCGGGACCGAAAATGAAGATTGAAATCAAGAAACTTGGCTACTATTGGCCTGCAATGTTCGACAACTGCTGCAAATATGCTAAGTCATGCCAGAAATGTCAGGAGCATGCCGTCATACCCAGAAGGCCTCCCGCGCAATTGCACCCAACGGCGCCCAGCTGGCAGTTTGCCCAATGGGGAACAGACGTTGTGGGTCCCTTACCCGCGTCTTCCACAGGATGCAAGTACATTTTGGCGGCAACCGACTACTTCTCCCGTTGGGCAGAAGCTGTAGCCTTACGGGAGGTCACCGGAGAGATCGTAGTCAGGTTTATCCGCCGCAATATTATATTCCGGTTTGGCGTGCCCGACCGGATTGTATCGGATAACGGCAGCCACTTCCGCAATCAGAAGGCCTACCGGCTGGCAGAGAAATACAAGATTGATTGGAGGACATCGACTCCTTACAATCCACAGGCTAATGGACTGGCCGAAGCTTTTAACAAGACACTCTGCACCCTTTTGGCCAAGACTATCAGCTCTAACAAGAAGGACTGGGAAGAGAGGATGTACGAGGCGCTATGGGCATACCGAACTGTATACAAGACTCCAACGGGTTGCTCGCCCTTTTCTCTCGTATACGGGTCGGAGGCAATCGTCCCCGTCGAATTGGAGATACCTTCCCTCCGGGTCGCCATTCAGCATGGGCTTGTCCTTGAAGGGCAGACCAATGTCGAGCGAAGACTCGACGAACTCTCCAGCCTGGAAGGAAAGCGGCTTCAAGCCTAACAGAATATTCAGGTCTACCAGGCCCGGATTGCACGCGCCTTTGACAAGCTTGTCAAGGAGCGCGAATTCAAAAAGGCTGACCTTGTTATGGTCAAGAGAAGAGACCTCATGGCTGCCAATCTTAAGGGCAAGTTAAATGAGAACTGGCTCGGACCTTACGTAGTCCAAAAAGTCTACGAAGGTGGTGCCTATGTGATTGTCAACCATCGCGGGGAAGTTCAGTTCCCGCCTCTTAATGGAAGGCACTTGAGGTTGTATCACGCTCCGGCGCCCCCATTCAATTAATAATATTACCCTCCGCCCGGTTTCGGGCGGGTTGTCTCGATTAATGGCCCAAATAAATTAACCACTATCCACGCTTTCAAAAAGGGGGCAAAAGAAGAAAAAAGAATAGAGAGAAAAAAAAGGAAAAAAGAAAGAAGAAGAAGAGAAATGAAAAGGAAAAGAGAAAAAAAAAGGAGAGAGCAAAAGAGGAGAAAAGAAGAAAAGAAGAGAAAAAAAAGAGGAAAGAAAAGAGAAGGAAAAGAAGAGAGAAGAAAAGAGAAAGAAAGAAAAGAAGGGAAAAGAGAGAAGAAGAGAAAAAAAAGAAGAAGAAGAAGAGAAAATAAAAGAGCAAAAGAGGAGAGAAGAGAAGGAAGAAAAAAAAAGAAGAAGAAAAAGAAAGAAAAAGAAAAAGAGACGGAGAAAAGAACGAGGGCAGAATAAAAGCAGAGAAGGAAAGAGGGGAACGCCCCCCATTTCCAGCCGCCGCCCCGCATTAGCGGGGGTACCAAAAAGTGATTAAAAAAAAAGAGAGAAAGAAACAAACTCTTCTCTCCGTCCTCCCCGGGCGGTGAGTACCCCTTTGGCTTGGACCTCCAGTCCAGGTCATTAACTAAACAAACCCTTCTCTCCGTCCTCCCCAGGCGGTGAGTACCTCTTTGGCTTGGACCTCCCGTCCGGGTCATTGACTAAACAAACTCTTCTCTCCGTCCTCCCCAGGCGGTGAGTACCCCTTTGGCTTGGACCTCCAGTCCAGGTCATTAACTAAACAAACCCTTCTCTCCGTCCTCCCCAGGCGGTGAGTACCTCTTTGGCTTGGACCTCCCGTCCGGGTCATTGACTAAACAAACTCTTCTCTCCGTCCTCCCCTGGCGGTGAGTACCCCTTTGGCTTGGACCTCCCGTCCAGATCATTGACTAGACCTGCTCTCTCTCTATGCCCGCTGAGCGACCAGTAAACGGTCTCCGACCGAGGCCCCCTGAAGCCAGCACTAGCTTTCAACCTTACGGCGAGACTAGGAAGGTGCCCGTCCGGTACGGTGGAGTGGTCCCCTCGTCCTCCCCCTAGGAAGGCGAGCACTCTCCCGTGCCCTGGCATGGGTTCCTGCCCGGCTTTCTCGAAGCGAATCATTACGGAAACCTGCAGCCTGCCAATGTGTCTCGGCATGGAAGCATGGGAGGGAGCATAAAAAAGGGGAATGTACACAAAAGAAAAGGAGGGGAAGGAAGGTCTCTCTGGGACAAATCCACACACAGGAACACGCGAAGCCATAAATATTGTTTTTCTATATTCAAAAAAAGGGAGCCGGACTACAGGCACTTCGGGGCATACCCCTGTGTTACAAAAAAAAAGAAAAAAAAATAAGGGAGCCACGCCTAGTCAAGGCCCCTGAAGATGTCTTCGAGAGGCAGAATCCCCACGCAAGGGAAGTTCGTCCGGTCGCGGAGCCGCCCCCTCCGCTCCTCCAGCTGAGCGAGCTCCGCCTCCATGGACTCCACCTCGGCTTGAGCGGCACCGAAGGCTTCTCTCTCTCTCTCGGCCACTTCCTCGTTCACGGCAAGATCAAGCCTAGCTGCAGCGAGGTAGCCCTCCAATTCTATAATTTGGCTCTTCAAAGACGGGACCTTGCCCTCGCTCCCCTCCCAGGCCTCTCTATGGCGCTCCCTGTCGCCTCGCCGTGTTTCCAAGGCTTGCAGATACTCGTCCGCCTGGGCATCCAACGCGGCACGTTCGTCAGGAGCCTGGGTCTCGAGGAAGTCACGGCGCTTGATATATTTCAGTAATAGCAAGACCCGCCGCGACCATTCCCCCAGCGGGCAGCCGAGCACTTACAACGCCCCGGTCAGCTGCGTCACTATGGTGTGCACCTCCCGATACGACAAAGAGGGATCGGCGAGGAGCATCGCCCGTAAGGTGATCAACATATGGCGGACCGGCGCTTCCGACGAGGTGTGGCCGGCCGAAGGCAGGGCTGGGGGAGTGAATTTCACGGTGCTGTCCACCTCCGCCCACAAGCCGGTATCCACCGTGACTGAGGAAGATGGAAGGGCAAGAGTCAAGTCGCCCGGCTGGCGTGGCTCGATAGAGGGCTTTTGGCCAACCACCGCCAAGGAAGTGGCCGAAACCAGCGCCGAAGCATCCGATGTCTCTATCATCCGCTGCTCCCCTGTTGCCTCTGCCCTGGCCCCGTCCGCTTCGGCCGCTGGCTCGGCAGGCGAGGGTGCAGCCGTCTCTACCCTGGCCGAAGGAGGTGCCTCGAGCAGAGCTGGACCCGAGGATGCCATCCACGAACTTCTCTCTCGCGTCTAGAATCCCTCCAGATGTGCGCGAAGCCCCGTAAATATTTGCCTCAGGAGCGGGTCCTCCATCTGGGCCGGAAGCTTCGGGAAAGGCGGAAGTGGAACCATTAGTCGGGGTAGACGCCCCGCTTCCACCAGTGCAGCAAGGCTCGCCGCCCCTAAGCCGGAGACGAGAGCCGGCCCCTCCACCGCTATCGGGGCGCCGCTTGGGCGCCGCTTGGCCACGGCCTTTCGGACACGACCAGACGTCTTCTCCGGTCTCGGCATCGCCTGACCATGGGAATGGGAATTAGCTATCCGCTAGCTGGAATAAACCATGCGAAAAGGGAGACCGCGGAGCCCGCATACTCACCTCAGCCACGGGAATGAGGCTATCCTCAGGCGCGATCTCCCCCTCCTCCAGAGGCTCTCCCGCCAAGGGCCCCGCCGGCACATCCTCCTGAAGGGCCTCGAACAGAAGGGCCAGCCTGCCCATGCCGACAGCGACCCCCGGACGGTCAACTAGCGCAGTTGGAGCAGCCCCTTTCGCGGCCTCCGGCTTAATTGATTCCTGCAAAGAACCGACACAAAAAAAAACGGCGTCAGTAGGCGACCACCAAGGCAACCCTGCACCAACATAAAAAAATATATATATACGCCTACGGCAGCAGCCTCTATCAAGCTGAGCACATTAGCAAATGAAAAGCCTTAAAGACCGGCTCGGGCGGCCCGGTGCCTCAAGGCGCTACCTCAACGGGAGCCGCTTAATCGGAAGAGTAGTCGTAGTCTACCTCTTCCCCGGACGAAGACTCGACGGCCGCTGGTTCGGCCGGAGCCGGCAAAGGGGCCTCCACCTCGAGCTCGATAACCGGCGCCTCCTCTCGCGGACTGGGTGAGGCTGGTAGCCCAGACTTCGGCCTCTTCCGCACATACAGCTGCGTCACCGGCGGGTGCATTCGGAGGCCGAATAGCCCAGCAACTGCTCCAGCTGCACCTGTCACATAGATGAAAAGACGGGTTACGTCAGACCCTGTCAGCTCCCAAAAAAGGAAAGCATTGAAAGGGGGCGACGAAGACAAATACCCTCTTCGACCTCGACAGACGAAGCCTTCTCCGGAGCCGTGGCCTCGCCCCCGTCTGGAGTCGGCGCAGATATCGGCACCTCCGTACCGGCTGAAAGAAGGAAATGCACATGTTATGCACAGGTCAAAGGCTTACAGAGCCCCGGAGAGTAAATAAACCCTAAGGGATGCCAACAGGCGACGGGTCTCACCGTCCAAGTGACCCGGTTCGGCCCGAGAAGCTTCGAACCCCTCGAACGACATGATCGGGGCCACCGGAGGGGCCACCGCCGGAGCCGGAGACCCCTCGGCCCGCCTCCGCTTGGCCGCTTGTCGCCCGGCCGCCTTAGCAGCAGCCAACGCCTTCTTGACAGGCGACTTCGCTCGAGGCCTTGCCTTGGCCTGCAGTGAGGGAGCCGGAGCCGCCACCGAGGCCGCCTTTGCTACGACCGCGGTCGCACCCCTGACAGGCGCGGGCATAGGAGCCGACCCCTCCACATCAGGGACTGGCGCGGACACGGGCTCTTCCACAAAGGCTGAGACAAAAAAATACATTCAAGCGTCAAGGCCCTGCTTCAAAAAAAAGGAGAGAGAAAACTTAAAAGAGGCGCCGACGGTCGAAGGCACTGACCGGCAGGCGGGCTGGGCTCGGGCCGAGCGACTTCAAATTCCTCGAAGGTTGGGACCCGAGGCACTGAAGGAACGGCGGTCGAGGCTTTGGCCGCCTCCGTCTTGCGTCGCTTCGTATCCCGCTGCTTGGCCGCCTTCGCGGCATCCATTGCTTTCTTCACGGGGGATTTCGCCCGGGGCCTCTTCGCGGCCTTGGGCAAAGGAGCCGTGGTCGGGGCCAGCGGTGCTGCTTCAAAATATGCAGGCTTCTTCACCAGCCGGAGGAGATTCCGATACGTGGCCATCTGCGCGCTGTCGGGATGGTCTGCAAAGAAAAGAGGAAAAGAACGAGCATGCATTTACGATTAGTACTCGGCTCACCGCGAAGGCCGCATGCTAAAAGGCATAACCGAAGAGTAAGAGGGAACTGAGTACCATGAGGGCCAGTGTACAGCCGCAGCGTGATCGGCCAGTAGCACAGGGACGTCTCCTTGTCCCGACGTGCCGCCTCCCGGACTAGCCAGCAGACGTCCTCAATAGTTTGACACCGGTCCGTGAGGTTGGCCAGATCCGCGTGCTGCTTGGAAGAGAGGTGACAGAAAAGATTGAAGTGGTCCATGCCCCACCCATCAGCATAATAATAAGGGACATGCAGGCGCTTGCCCAGGATGGAGGCCGTCACATCTTCTATCTTCACCCATTCACCCGGAGGAGAACATAGAGCCATGTGGTATCCTTATAGTTCTCAGGCCGCCTCTCCTCCCGCATCATAAACGTGCGATGCGGGCAGGCCACGTCCCTCTCTGGGCGCCAGCTCTTGGCAGGAGTCCCCTCCTCCTCTATGGGGAATGGGTAGTTGATGAGCTCCAGACGGTCGCTCCCCACCCGGCACAAGTCCCGCAGCGTCTTCTCGTAGTCATCCTTAGCCACCGGGGGTAGCTCCACCTTCGGTGTCGGCCTCATGTCCCGGGCTTGCTTACGAGCTGCCATGTACGCTACCACCTCCTTCTCCTGCCTGTTCTTGAGCCGAAGAAGATGATTCGGCTCAATATCAAGCACCGGCACTGGCTGCCGGCTAAGGAATCTCCTTTCGGCACCATCCCAACAATCGGTCTTGTGCAACCGATAGAAAGCCGTCCGGGCATTCCACCACTTTATGTAATCTTGGGTCACTCGGGGAACACGACCCGGGGCCGGTACTCTGAAAGAGGCGGAGTCTGCTCGGTGGAAGAAGTCCCACCAGCTTTTGGCGTGCTCGGCAACCGAACTTCCCCGAACATTCCGTGAGGGCAAGCCGAATTGCGCATGGTAAGCGGGGATATGCTGGTCATACCCAAAGTTGCGGCCGAATCGGAAGGGGTGGTATGGCTCCAGCAACACATTATCTCCCTTCCGGAACACCAACAAGCTGGGGCGAATAGACAGCGCCCAATCCCTCAGCTCGGGCTCCAGCAACGGGCGAATTACATTTTCCTGGCTGATAGGGTGGACATACCTCTCCACCTGGTCATCCTTGCATTCCCTCTTATTATTCACGAGGGGGCTTGAATGCGCGGCCAGCGTCCAGAAATGAATAGTATCGGCTGCATCCCGGGGAACCGTGGTCAACCGGCCCCGGATATCATACATCCGCATGGAGGTAGAAGCCGGCTCTGCACTCGCGAACTCTAGCCTCCTCGGTATCAGCCCCCAATCCTGGAGAACTCGCGGGGCAAACTCTGGGAACAGCGAACAAACCCACGCGTTGAAGAAGTGCAGTGGGCACACATACCGGGCCTGCCGTGGAAACTGGTGCGTGCTGGTATCCCCCAAGGCCTTGTAAATTAAGCAGAGGGTGGCCGGGCACAGAGAAAGCTTGATCCCCCACGCCATCTGGCACGCCGGGTAGATGGCATCCGGCCGGATAACCGTCTCGTCGCCGTACGGCATGGCAAATGAGCATAGCCAGTACGTGAGATAGGCGGCGCAGTGGGTCTGGGGATCCAAGCCCATCGGGTTAGGCCCGCTCCGACGCCCTCTGGACGGGATCTTCACGTCGAGCTTCGGCTTCGCGCGTTTCTTGGGAGCCACAGTAGTACCGACGCAGGGGAATTCCTCGTACCGCTTCGGCCCGTCGAAGAAATACTCCAGCCACAGGGGCATGCGCACCCTCTTCCTGTCCCCGCGGGCGGGCTGTTTCCCCTGGTGTGATGCCTGGTATAGCTCCCGGTACGCCTTCATCAGGTACCGGTATGAGTACCCAAGAGAATAATAACCATCCCCGTTAGTCTCATCCTTGATTAGATCGGGGAGGCACACTTCTTCATAAGGCTCCCCGTCAATCGGCAAGCCGCTCAGCTGACTGAGACTCCATAAGTCAAGTGAAGTCTCGCCCTCCGCCGTGTAGAAGGTGTTAGTCGCTGCGCTGAACACCTCTATCATGCCGCAACAGAGGCCCTTGGAAATGGGGTAGCCATATCGGGAGACGTACACGCTGTGATAAACGCCGACTCGGACCAGCAAAGGAGCATAGTTGAACAGCACATGCTCCGTGAACTCCACCGCCCTCTCCCGGAAGGTGTGTGCATCCTGGAGCTTCAGCTCCCCGAACCAGCCCAGTGATAGATCATGCTTGAATCTGATGGCCAAACAGTCCAAGATGAAGGGCTCTTCTCTGTAGCCCCACTTCAGGGGAGCCAAGAATAGACCGAACCGAGGCACCTCGTTGTGCACCTTCCCGACAGACAAGTCCCATCGTGCCGGAGTAAACTGAGGCGCCCGCACCAGTTTGTCTTCGGTCGGCAGCACCCCCTCGATCCCCAGAACTGGCTTCCACTCCCGGGCCTCTCCCACCAGGTACATCGGAATACTCCGAGGAACGCTGTACAACAAGCTATCCCGGGCCAGTAATATGGCCTGTTCGGCCCTCTTCACGACCCGGAAGTCTCGCCCTTCCCGCGAGCGAAAATGCTTCAGAAATCGAACCAGGTGCCTGTCCTTCGGGAAGTCCTTCCTGTACTCCACGGTGACCCGGTCAAATGTGAAGCCACTGTCAACTCGGGCAAGCCTCTGGAAATCCATGGTCTCCCCGTCGGACTCAGATGACTCTGCCAAAGCGGCTATTTCTGCGTGCTCTCGGTCTAGCTCCTCCACATTGAGCCATGTAACTGTTGGCACCGGACCCCGTGGGATGAGGTCAGCACCGATAGCAGCAGCAGGGGCGGAAGAACCACTTGGGGCAGCCATTTGTCTGCAAAGATACACAAATAAGAAGATCAGAATAAATCGCGAGCAAAAGACCGCAAAAGGGTGTTACTACGAGTTAAATGAATAAGATTTTGTCAATTTCTGACGAAATTTCGGTAGAGTTTCCCCTAGGCCAGAGGCGTAAGGGAAAACACGGGTGCGCGCCCACAAGGAGTGACGGCCCCAACAAAGCATGGTGGGCCCCGAAAGGCAACACCAGAAGTCCGCCAGTCAAGGGAGTCTTCTTCCCTAAGCTAAAAGCCCCCCACATACTGCTGAAGCCCCTTGGCCGGTACGCCCCTGCAACGGCCCTCACCGGTACGCCATGCGGTGCCTTCCCCGGCACACCCGCGCAGGAGGCCTCGCCGGCACACCCTCCAGGTGCTCTCCCGGCACGCCCCCGCTGGTGGCTTCCCCGGTACACCTTGGAGACGGCCTCCCCGGCACACTCCTGCCCCGTGCTCCCCGGCACGCCCCGAGTGCCTTCCCCGGCATGCACCCCAGCTCACGGCCCCACCGGCACACTCGTGCCCTATGCTTTCCCCGGCACAGCCCCTCGAGGCTTCGCCGGCACGGCCCCGAGCGCTCCCCGGCACACTCCTGCCGCGTGCTCCCCGGCACGCCCCGAGTGCCTTCCCCGGCACGCACCCCAGCTCACGGCCCCTCGATGCCCCCCGGCACAGTCCCGTGCTTGGCCTCTTCGGCACGGTCTCTCGGAGTCCTCCCCGGTACACCCGTAGGAGACGCTCCCCGGCACGCCCCTAAAGGGTTTTCCCCGGCACGCTCCGAGGGCCTCTCGCCGGCACTCTCGGCTACGGTTTCACCGGCGCTCGCGCCCCATGCTTTCCCCGGCACGCCCTCACGCCCAGTCAGCGGCGGCCGCCCAGGACGCCGGAGACGGAGAAGAAAAGCGGGGGAGACGGGGAGGATGAGAGGGAGGGAGAGATAGAGAGGTAGAGACGGAGGGACCGAGGGCCCCCAACCGCCGCCCACGGTGAGGAAGAGAAGAAAAGGGAAGAAGAAGAGAAGAAAAGGGAGGGGCCCCCACGGCAGCCGTCTCCTCACCCCGGCAATGGAGAAGCCGACGACGACGACGGTGGCGGAGCGGGCGTCTGGCGCCGGAGAAGAAAGAGAAGAAGAACGAAGGAGGGGGGGGCTCCGTCCGTTCGGTCACGAAGAGAGAGAAAGAGAGAGGGAAAGGGGGTGGTTCGAATGAACCTTCCCCGCCCCTTTTATACGGCAAAAAAAAGGAAAGAAAGAAAAAAGAAAAAAAAGAAAAGGGGGAAAAGAAAGAAGGAGGGGAAACAAAAAAAAGAGGAGAACAAGGGGAAAAGATAAAAAAGGGGGGGAAAGTAAAAGAGAAGGAGAAGATAAAGAAAAGGAAAAGAAGGAAAAATGGAGGGAAACGAAGTAAAAAAAAAAGAGAGAAAAAAAAGAAGGAGATAAAAAAGGGGATAAAGAAAGAGAGATGAGGGAAATAAAAAGGGGAGAATGAAAGAAGAAAAGAAAAAGGGGGGAGGGGGACAAAATTATTATAAATATATATATATACTTATATACATACATGTATGCACACACACGTATATTCATCCGTATATGTGTATATATATATATATATAGATACTTACGTACGCATGAATAAGGCACAAAAAAAAGGGGGATCCTCCCGGGGAAAACATCCCATCCCCACAAGCCGGGTCGTACACGCATCCGCACAAGCAAGACAACTTTACCTATGCACACTCCACCCTTGCGACGGTGCCATTCCTAGGCCAACAAACGGGCCCGTCCCCGGCACGTGGCCCGGGCCTCAGCCGCCCGCCTCATACAAACTACCATCACGGACCTTACGCCCGGATCGGTAGAGCCTCTATCCTTGCGTTGGCATTAGCCCCTTGCCACCGAATAAGTCCCTTTCTGGCGCAAGGCCTCGTGCCCTAGCCGCTCGCTCCGCACAATATGGTCATTACGGACCTTACGTCCGAATAGGCTCAGATTCTCCCGTTGCGCTGGCATTCTGTTCTTGTCAACGAGTGAACCTTACCTTCCGGCGCAAGGCTTCGTGCCCTAGCCGACACTTGCGTATCACTCACTCAAAAAAAGAGGGAAAAGAAAATAAAATGGGGTTAAAAATAGAGATACCCCGCCGGACTTGCCCCTGCATGGGGACAAGGGTAAAAACGGCAATAACCCAGCCGTAGCGAAAACCCGAGAGGGCGCTACGGGCAAAATTGGGTACCCTGCCACGCGAAAACCCGAAAGGGCGCGTGGGCAAAAGCAAGAGGGGGCCGGTACCGGCGAAAACCCGAAAGGGCGCGTGGGCAAAAGCAAGAGGGGGCCGGTACCGGCGAAAACCCGAAAGGGCGCTTGTATCGGTAAGGTGGTTCAAAAAAAAAGAGAGAAGAAGAGACAAAGAGATCAACAAGCCAGGTCAGTTCCCGGCATCCTGTCGGCACTGACGAAGAGACCAAGAGACCAGCAAAGCTTCAGTTTCCGACACCTCGTCGGCACTGATGAAGAGACAAAGAAGATCAACAAACCAGGTCAGTTCCCGGCATCCTGTCGGCACTGACGAAGAGACCAAGAGACTAAGAGATCAACAAACCAGGTCAGTTCCCGGCATCCTGTTGGCACTGACGAAGAGACCAAGAGACCAAGAGACTAAGAGACAACAAACCAGGTCAGTTCTCGGCATCCTGTCGGCACTGACGAAGAGACCAAGAGACCAAGAGACTAAGAGACAACAAACCAGGTCAGTTCCCGGCATCCTGTCGGCACTGACGAAGAGACCAAGAGACTAAGAGACAACAAACCAGGTCAGTTCCCGGCATCCTGTCGGCACTGACGAAGAGACTAAGAGACAACAAACCAGGTCAGTTCCCGGCATCCTGTCGGCACTGACGAAGAGACTAAGAGACAACAAACCAGGCCAGTCCCCGGCATCCTGTCGGCACTAACGAAGAGACCAAGAGACTAAGAGACAACAGACCAGGTCAGTTCCCGGCATCCTGTCGGCATTGATGAAGAGACAAAGAAGATCAACAGACCAGGTCGGCTCTCGACGCCCCGCCGGCATCGACAAAAAGAGAAGAGACGGGGACACCCGCGGGCACCGCCCGCCTCATCCTTCGCCTGCGATACCCGTGGGTGGGGGGTATTTGTGGACACCGAAAATCGCACATCCAAATGTCATGCTCGGCCCAGCATCAACAACGGCGCCGAGTGAAGAAACCCCGGAGAAATCAGGCACCAAAGGCCCCACAGCCCGTGGGCCCCGAAGGAAATCAAACGGGCCACAACTCGTGCCCAATACGGGCCCAAAACTTCCCATCCAGCCTTCAACGGCACCCCCCCCCCCCCCCGTGGGGAGCCCTTCAGCGGCACGCCCAGCCCCCAAAGGGCCTCAACGGCACGCCCTGGTGGAGCCCCAGCGGCACGCCCCTTCAGGCTGCCCAGCGGCACACCCCATTGGGCTGTTCAGCGGCACAGCCCATCAGAAGCTCCAGCGGTACGCCCCCTTCGCCGGCACACCCCCGCTGGGGTCTTCAACGGCACACCCCTAGGGGGGGGGGTTCAACGGTACGCCCCCCAGGTGGGTTCAACGGCACACCCCTGGGGGGGTTCAACGGCACGCCCCCCAGGTGGGTTCACCGGCGCACCCCCTTTGGGGTCTTCAGCGGCACGGCCCTTTGGGGCTTCAGCGGTACGGCCTTTGGGGTCTTCAACGGCACGCCCAAATGGGTCTTCAGCGGCACAGCCTCCAGAGGCTTCAGCGGCAGGCCTTTTTGGCTCCCCAGCGGCACGCCCCTTCGAAGACCTCCAGCGGCACAGTGGTGAAGTTCTTTCAACGGGCGACCTGAGGCCCATGCCCTACGCATCCTTGGCGAGCAGTGGAGCCGTCTGAGGTGGCAGCCGATCGTTGGGCCACGCAGGCTACCCCACTGACAGCCAGGACAGAGGGGAGTCAAACCCCATCATCACGGGCTGCTTCCCGCCCTCGACAGCCATGCTCGAAGGCTCCCCGCTGTTGAGGGTATAAAGGACGCCCGTCTTCAACAGGGGAGAGGGGGGACACATCCGAGAAGAAAAAAGGGGGACGGACACACACACACAGACAGAGGAAAAAAGAGAGGAAGAAGAAGAGAAGAGGGAAGGGAAGAAGAAGAGCTCCGGCGTGAGCCTCCTCCGACGACCACCGTGAAGAGAGCAAGAGTAAGGGAGGGGGAGAGAGTTAAATGTAATGGGGGAGAAGGGTTGGGGACAATGGCCAATGTCTTAGGCCCGGATGTTTTCTTCCTTCTCGCATTCCATTCCTCCTCGAGTTCTTTGTCTTTCTTACTTTTCTCCATGGCCCCCATTTGGGAGTTTACTTTTGCAATATGTATGTAGGGCCACGCCCTCTTGATTCTCATGAATGAAAACCACCCTCTCCGGGTTTCCCTTCGATTTTTGATGTTTTATGCTAGACTTTGCGGGCTTTTTGACGGACAATCCGTCCCTCCCTCCGTCTCCCCATTCCTCCGGCGTCCTTAGGGTCCTCCACGTCGATGTAGGTCCCCCCCTATTGGCCTTGGCTCCATGAACTCCTCACTCCCTTCTACGGCCATCTACCGTGTCCCCGGGCTCGAGGAGAAGGGGAGGTACCCTTGCTTTCTTCCCGATCACCCAGTTACTAATAAGCCACTCCCGGCCTTGAAACCCCCTGTCTTTTCTTCTTTTCCTGAACAGCCATCAAGTCTCCTCGCCAATACATGCAGCCCTTTTAAGCCCCCCAGCGGCGCACCTTTCCGGCCTTTGGCCGGCACACCTTTCCAGCCTTCAGCGGCACGCCCAGATCAGCCTTCAACGGCACGCCCCATTAGCCTTGCCCTTCAGCGGTACGCCCACCCTTGGCCTTCAGCGGTACGCCCCATTGGCATTGGCCGTCAGCGGCACGCACCCTGTTCAGCCCTCAGCGGCACACCCCCTGTTCAGCCCTCAGCGGCCCACTCCCTGTTCAGCCCCCAGCGGCACATCCTTCAGCCTCTCAGCAGCCCACTCCCTGGCCTCGCCTCCGAGCCCCTTCCTTCACGTTTTCCGAGGTTCTATAAAGGTGTTGCTCCCCCGGGGGCCCATCTCCAGTTGTCGGGTTCCGCCACTCCATGTGGGCGCGTTCCCTTTATCTCCCTTACGCCCCGGGTCAAGGGGAGATGCTGTCGAATTTTTGTGAGAAACCAATAAATAATTAAAAGAGGCAAAAGGAGGCAACAAATGAACAGCATAATTAATGAAACCTTCCAACTCATCAAATCACTGTCGGCAGCCCGACGAGAACTGAACTAAGCTAATTAACCACCTGGCCGCCCGAGAACCCGACCCGCAAGAAAAGAGACTGAGCCGAGCCAAGAGAACGAACACGGGAGGAACTTCGTATAAACTACACGAAAGTTAAGAAAAGAAGAAAAGAAAAGCCTTAAAACAAATAGTTGAAAACTGATCGAGCCTCCACCCTTACGCCCCCTTGGCCTTCAGCGGCACACTCTCATTGACCTTCAGCGGTACGCCCCATTGGCCTTCAGCGGTACGCCCCCTTGGCCTTCAGCGGCACACCCTCATTGGCCTTCAGCGGCACACCCTCATTGGCCTTCAGCGGTACGCCCCCTTGGCCTTCAGCGGCACACCCTCATTGGCCTTCAGCGGTACGCCCCATTGGCCTTCAGCGGCACGCCCCTTTCAACCCTTCAGCGGTACACTCCTCCTGGCCCTTTCAGCGGTACACTCTTTCCCTTCGCCGGTACACCCTCAGCCGCTGTATAGACTTGAGCCAGCCAATGTACAGACTTGACCAGTGTATAGACTTTGGGCAGTGTATAGACTTCACACTCCAATGTATAGACTTAGCCAGTGTATAGACTTGAGCAGTGTATAGACTTTACGCCCCGATGTATAGACTTTAAGCCATTCAATGTATAGACTTTGAGTAGCCAACGTATAGACTTCGAGCCTGGGGAACGTATAGACTTTACACCACCCTCCCTCCTTCACCGACACACTCTCCAGCGGCACGCCTTTTTCAGCCCCCAGCGGTACGCCCCTTTGGCCTTCAGCGGTACGCCCTTTGGCCTTCAGCGGTACACCCTTTCTAGCCCTTAGCGGCACACCCCAGCCCTCAGCGGTACACTCCCGTTTTCCCCTTCGCCGGCACACTATACATATTCACATATACAACCTGACAAGGGCACTAACAATAGCGAATGAATCAATAAAAATTATGCTAATTAAAGGACTCTGAATGCCCAACATTAATCACGATAAAAGAGGTGGGAGGGGTAATAATAAATAAATAATAACACTAAGAACAATCATGAATAAAAGAAGAGAAGTCATCCCGAACGAAGACACGAATAAACAGTAAACATCAGATCAGAAATCCAAGAAGATATGACTAAGAAAACCCCAGATAAAAGACGGATGCTAAGGCCCACACTGCAGTCCTTTCTCTCCCTAGGATCATGGGCAAAAGGGAATAATAACGCCGCCCTTTCAGGTCGAGCCCGAGTCTCGGGAATCACCCCGATATGGCCAAACTTTGATCTAACCTCGGGCCGACATCCTAATCGGACCGGATTTGTTTTCTCGTTCCGGATATCTTCCGAATCCTCATTAAAATTGCCGCATATTCGGCAGACATTTGAAAGGATCTACCCCGATTTTCTCATCGTGACTCCGCTGCGGACCTGTGCCCGAATGCGAAAAGGTCCCCGAGTGACCGACGTGGCCGATAGTTCATGGCCCCAATATAACCCTCAGCGTGATCTATTCCCAACCTTTCTTGCACAATTAGTGCTATTCTTTTCGGCCGCGGGGCCCCTAATTTCGGCAATTAATCAAGGGTATTCCCTCGTATGGGGGATGTAAATGACATCGTGACCTTCATGGCGCGACGGGATTCGGTCCCGACACGAACCACACAACCGTCTGACGGAGTCAGATCGAGCGCACCATGGGCTCTTCGGAGCCCGAATAAATCGTCACCTCGGTGACTGGCACGCCCACGCACTCAACAAAACGAACAAACCGACGAGAGAACGGAGAGAATATAATCAGTGCCGAAAAGCGCGTCCATAGTGACCCTCCACTAGTCGTAGCCTACCAGTACGCGGTGCTGGTCGCACCAGGGAGTGGTGTACGGGCTTACCCTTAGAGGCGGTTTGTGGACCGGTTGCCGTCGGGCCCCACGTCTTGCAGCCAGAGTCCGGCTGAGGGGAAAACTGGTCAGAGGGCCAGACCTAGGACGCGTGGTCTGTGTGTGCACACGTGGTTGGGGACTGTGGACGCACGTCGACGGGCGTGACCCCAGCTAGTCACTTGTTTGTGGTTACTTGTACGGTGTCTGCGCCTTTGGCAGCAGCTACCACGTCAGGCGGTTCACCTGCGGCGCGGTGTAAGACGTCAGGGGACGCTACCGGCTGTGCTTCTAGTGGGTGGTACTCCTGTCGAGTACGGAGTGACAGACTATCAGTCTCTGTGTCTTTAACCTTCGGGTTTTTGGTCGTGTTGACCGGTGAGTTCGGTTGTTTCACCTTGGCGCGTGTGTCGGTTCTTGCGCCGTGAGATTAGTGCTAGTGGCTTTACCGAGGTTGGGTCTTGTTGTGCGGTACCCGCGATCGGATGGTCGAGGTTGCACCTTGGACAGCGTGTCCAGGTCGGCTGTGTCTGGGGGACAGGCCTCTACGGCGTGGTTGCCGTGTGTTCTTGCTTCGGTAGGTGGTACTAGCGTGGTTCGGTAGCTTCGACTGTGTGATCGAGGTCTGCCTTCTGGCAGTAGGAGTAGCTGTAGTGCCGAGTTTTGACCGGCCACCGGTTTGTTGTTCCTGCTGTAGTTGTAGCTCTCCTTTCCGCTACCGCCGTTGTTTCCGGTTGGGGTTCCGCGGGATCCCTGCTGAGTCTCTGTTTTGGAGACTCATTCCCTGCTTTTCAGGTGTAGCGGTCCTTCCTCGAGGTTCGAGGGTGCGGAGCGGAGGTTCTCAGTTGCCAGCTTGCCGGGCCGAGTGTTCACTTGGCATGTGGTACGTTTTACTGCTTTAGACTGTACTTTCTGTTGGACTGGACTCTGTTGTAGCTGTAGTTGTTCTTTCTTTCTGTTAATTGTTGAATTGTCCTGCTTTATTTCCTATTTCCTTGTGCCTCCACACTCCTTTTAGCCCTTCCGAGCCCTCCCGGCTCGTGGGCGGCGGTGCGAGTCTCGGGTTATCGGGCCTTCCCGGTAATCAGATTCTCGAGTCGTTACAGCTGGTATCAGAGCGGTGTTTGTGGACGTACATGGGAATTCGAGATATTGTAGTGACCAGAGTCCATAAGGTCCAGTACAGTCGGCAGCTGGCTTAGGGTTTTATGTTCGCTTTCCGCCTAGTTTCTCGCTTGAGAGCTTGAGTGCGCTGCGTGGCGCTATGAAGGTGGTTGCTGTCCGCTGCTTTCGTGCCAGCGTGGGGTCTAAGGATCGAGGTTGAGAGCATTCTCCCTCATCGGTGATGGCCCTGGTTGTGCTGCATTGGGCAGAGGTTGCTGACAGGTGTGAGCTCGCGGTGCTGCGTTCGAGGAATCTGTGGCATGGTCAGGTGGCTGGAGAGGATTTTTCATGGTTAAGTGGCCGTGAGCGTGCTCTGAGGGAGCTGCTGTCGGTTTTGGCCACTCTAGCTTGAGGTTTGTCCAGCTCCTGAGGTGTTCTGATCGAGAAGTGTGCTCGGGTGAGCGGAGGATCTTCTCGGTGAGCTGCTGTTTCATCGAGCCTGATGTCCTTGTCGTGCTCTGTGGCGTCAGAAATGACGTGTCGGTTCCAATTGTTTTGCGGATTTCGAGGTAGAATTGGGCTGTGGTGTCCCAGTAAGTCTTGCTCCTGCGCTCTTGTGTGCGATTGGGTTGTGTTCGCCTTGGAGTTGGCTTGAGATGTGAAGGCTCCACGGCGAGTTCGGGACTCAAGGATGAGCGTCGGCGGTTGTTGTTACGGCTCGTGTTGCGGCTCTTGGCATGCCGTGTTGCAGTTCGAGGAATTGCAGCGGTGATGCATCGAGAGATGCTGTGATCATGGTCCGACGTGACACTCGCCGAGTGTGTCGGAGGCGCTGACCTGATGGAAGCGATGGTTTTCCTTGGTGCTGGATGGTGCTGTTTCCAGCGTGCGCGAGGTTCGAGGTCAGGTCGAGCGTGGAGTTCTTCCGTTGGTCGAAAGTGCGCTGGTTTCTCCTTTGGTTGGAGAGATTGCGTTCGACTAAGGATCGTCGTCTTGCATTGTGTGTTCGGATTGGTTGGCCTTGTATGCCATGAAGTCCGTGCGAGACGTGCTCCATGTTTTGGCAAGGTGGTTGCCTGTGAGAAGTCGTGCCCATTCCCTTGTCGTGTGAGGGTGCTGGCGCTGTTCTGGAAGGATGAGTGCTGGTTGGGCGGTGTTTGCTTTCTCGGTTGTGCGCGTGAATCAGAGTGCGCAACGGAAGCGTGGTGGGCTTGTGACCCATTGGTTCAGGATCGTAGCATTGGTTGCTACGGGCGGATTCCTAAGTTTGCGTTGAGCATCGGAGGATTGGTTCCTTGGTGTGAAATGTGTTGTTGCCGTGCCGTTGCCCGAGAAGTCGTGGTTCTTGGCACTGGCAGGATGGAGTGTTGGGGAATGTGCTGGCTAGTGCGCCGCATGAGTACCCTGTTCCTATGTTGGAAGCCGTGTCAGGCGTCGATGTTGGACCTGGATGGGGTTGTTGAGGATGTCGCCTGACGATGGTCGAGGACGTGTTGGTCAGAGTCGGTGGCTTGGCGTTCGACTTATGGTCCCAGTCGTGTCCTCGGATGAGATCATTTTTTTTTGGGGAAGTGGTCTCTGGCAGACTATGGGTCCCGGTTGGCTGCTGTGAGTGGCTGGTGAGCCTAACCGTGTGACCGACCACAGCAGTGTCTGTTGGTTTTACGGTCTTGTCGGATTGTGACGGTGAGATGTTTTATTGCTTAGGGACCCGTGAGCACTGTTCAGGTGGTGTCCCGTGGCTCTGTGGTAAGGGCGGAATCGGGATTGGCAGATGTCCACTTGCATTGATCGAAGGATTTGATGAGACCAGATGGATGAGTGACGCCTGTGGGCGGATGCCTTTTGTGAGATGGGCGTCGGAGGATGGTCCTTGATAGGACGTTGGTGTCGCAATGGTTATCCCTGGTTTGGTGATCAACATGGGATGGTTCCCCTGTAAGTCTGAGTCGACCGAGGTGATGACTGGAGGCACCATGATCCGTCATTTGGTTTCATCGTGCTCCCCGAGAGGGTCGCGTTGGAGCGATGTTCGAGCTCGGATGCGGTGTCCGAGAGGAGTGCAGCTCGAATTGTGGCATCAGTCTGTGTGTGAGTCGACGGATGGCTTGCTGAGGTTTGGAATTATTCCTTTGGACCCGGTCGAGGACCAGGAAAGAAGGAAGAAGCTGAGCAAGCAGTCGGTGACCAGTGGATGGTCTTTTCAGAGACAGAAGATGCTGGTTGTTGGGGCTCGAGCGTGGCTAGAGCCGTGTGCCAACGAGACTTTTGGTGGTCGTTTCTGTGATGTGCCTTTCCGGATGGGATCTGGACTTTGTCGAAGTTTGTTCTCTGACAGAGTTGGCACAGTGTTATGTTTTGCTTTCGGCTTGCCATGTGTGAGGTGTTCCTTGGTGCTGAGCCGATGTTCTGGTTGCGGTCTGTTGAGATGGCTGCTTGAGCTGGTGGAGGCTCTGCATTGGTTGTCACCTTGAGAAGGGTGTGCGACCTATCAGCTGGTTGTGAAGCTGATGTGCGATTTGTCTGCTGACCATTGGATGGATCAGTAGCTGTTTCTCGTGACGAGGGTTGTGTTTCCTCGGTGAGCGAGATGGTGGCTGCGGTGCCATGGTTGACTCTCACGTTGTTTGAGGTGATGCCGGACTGTGTCCTTTGCTATATGCCTGCTCTGTTGGCCTGTGTGCTCGGCGCGAGGAGCGAGGTGTTGCTTGTGATTGTAAGTCTGGTGGTGTCCCTCAGGATCAGTTTTTTGTGAGAATCGAGGTTTTCTGTGCTGGGGCTCTGATAGTGTTGTTAGTTGGTTCAGTGTTCTTTCCCTGTGACTTTGCGCTAGGTCCTGAATTTCGAGGACGAAATTCCTTTAAGGGGGGAGGGCTGTAATGCCCCGGGTTTTTTGGATCCTCGTTCGTGGGTCCCGGATCTAGTTTCTCGGAGCGTCTGACTCCGTTGTGTCCAAAGTTTCGTTTCGGACATCTTTCGTGTTCGGATCGGCACGATCCGGAGTCGTTTCGGAGGCCCGGAGGCGTTCCGTGACTTTTTCCGCGTGTGTTTTCCGATTCCCAGCGTGGGTTTTGGCTTTCCCTTCGGAACCTCGTTGCGGGTGAACTGGGCCGTTCACCAGGGCGTGAGTGGTACCGTTGCGATCGGTGCGTCCCGAGGATCGCGAGGGTGTGATTTTTGATTTTTCGGGATTTTTCCGAATTTCCGAATTTTCCTATATTAACCCTTTTCTCTCTCCCCCTCTCATTTCTCTCTTCCCTCCCTCTCTCTTCTCTCACGCTCTCTTTCTCCCCTCTCTTCTCCGGCGGCCGACGGAGCGAGGGGGGGCGAGGTGGAGGTGGCGCGGGCGAGGATGCGGGTGAGGACAGGCGAGGATCGAGGCGGAGGAGGCGCGTGGAAGCTCGGTGGCGCGATCGCGAGCTGGCGAGGGTTTCGCGACGATTTCTCCTTGGATCGGCGTCCACATCGCGTCGTATCTTCGGTGGAGGTAGGGAGATGGACCCCCAGCTCGTGCACTTCTTTTCCCGCGAGTTTGGTAGGCCGTGGTGAGCCGAGCGGGCTAAACGGGGCGATTTGGGGAAAAATGCATGTTTTTGAGGTGTGAGCCGGATATTCCGTTTTACCGTGTTTTCGGGCGATCAAGGGGTCTAGATGCATGCGTAGGGGCTTGGGGAAGGTTTCCCCTTTTGTTTCCCCTTCACCTGGGGGTGAACGGGGCGTGGAATGGTTTTTCCCGTGGTTTGCACCGTTTTCGGGCGCGGACTGAGAACGCGCTATGCTCCAGTAGCGCGTTCTTGATGGTCGCGCTGCCCAGATAGAGCGCGTTCATCGGGGAAGATGAACAGTCTGGCGGTTCCTGTCGCGCTATAGGGCCCCAGCGCGTTCAGGGTTGTCGCGCTATAGGATCATAGCGCGACCTGGTCTGGTCGCGCTATGGACCTGTAGCGCGTTCTTGTTGAACGCGCTAGGTATGTATAGCGCGTTCTGACTGAACGCGCTATGCACGTGTAGCGCGTTCTTAGAGGTGACCAGCCGGGCTGCCCGGGGCGGGCGGTCTGCGGCTGATCGTGCTCCCCTTGGGCCGTGTGTGTCTCGGACACCCCGTGGAGTTTCGTGACCGTGTCTTTGGGTGTCCGGAGGTACCGTGTTACCTCGATAAGTGTGCCCATAGGCTTGGTGGGTCCGGGTGACTCCAGGTGTTCCGGGCTTCCGTGTTCTTGCTAGATCGAGTCACCGTGTATCGGTGTGTGTGCGGTGAGATCTCCCCCGCATATTGTGAGTTTCTTTGGAAGGTGATTTCCGTGTGGGCCACGTGTTTGGCCTTGGACTGCGAGTCCAGTTGTCCGGCCTGGGGCTGGAGGTTTCCCGCTTGCCTCGAGATGGGAAATCGACATGGCGGCTTGTGTGCTGCCCTGGGAATCGTGCCTCTGTGTTTTTCCGTGTGGCCGTGGTCCCTTGCGTTCCCTTCCTGAGGGAACAGTCTTGGTGGCTTGTGAGCTGTCTCAGTATTCGTGATATCGTGGTTTTGGACCTAGAGATTGGGCTAGATCGACGGCCTTGTGCTGTTGCGTGCAACGGTCTTGACCCCTTAGTCTTATGACTCAAGGACCGTTGGGTGTAGTGCGTTTAGAGGACTGTCCAGAGTCCAGTGGCTTAGCGTCACTTGGGTTTTCTCGACTCTCGCGCACGGTGCGTGCGTGACCGTGGACTGCGAGTCCTGTGTCTTCTCCGACTGTGGTCACCGTGCGACGGGGCCGGTAGTGGGGTGGTCCCCGTACGTCGTCGGATTCGGACGTTGTTTTCCGTTGACTAGAGAGTCTACTCCTTCAGTGACCCTCCACTAGTCGTAGCCTACCAGTACGCGGTGCTGGTCGCACCAGGGAGTGGTGTACGGGCTTACCCTTAGAGGCGGTTTGTGGACCGGTTGCCGTCGGACCCCACGTCTTACAGCCAGAGTCCGGCTGAGGGGAAAACCGGTCAGAGGGCCAGACCTAGGACGCGTGGTCTGTGTGTGCACACGTGGTTGGGGACTGTGGACGCACGTCGACGGGCGTGACCCCAGCTAGTCACTTGTTTGTGGTTACTTGTACGGTGTCTGCGCCTTTGGTAGCATCTACCACGTCAGGCGGTTCACCTGCGGCGCGGTGTAAGACGTCAGGGGACGCTACCGGCTGTGCTTCTAGTGGGTGGTACTCTTGTCGAGTACGGAGTGACAGACTGTCAGTCTCTGTGTCTTTGACCTTCGGGTTTTTGGTCGTGTTGACCAGTGAGTTCGGTTGTTTCACCTTGGCGCGTGTGTCGGTTCTTGCGCCGTGAGATTAGTGCTAGTGGCTTTACCGAGGTTGGGTCTTGTTGTGCGGTACCCGCGATCGGATGGTCGGGGTTACACCTTGGACAGTGTGTCCAGGTCGGCTGTGTACAGGGGACAGGCCTCTACGGCGTGGTTACCGTGTGTTCTTGCTTCGGTAGGTGGTACTAGCGTGGTTCGGTAGCTTCGACTGTGTGATCGAGGTTTGCCTTCTGGCAGTAGGAGTAGCTGTAGTGCCGAGTTTTGACCGGCCACCGGTTTGCTGTTCCTGCTGTAGTTGTAGCTCTCCTTTCCGCTACCGCCGTTGTTTCCGGTTGGGGTTCCGCGGGATCCCTGCTGAGTCTCTGTTTTGGAGACTCATTCCCTGCTTTTCAGGTGTAGCGGTCCTTCCTCGAGGTTCGAGGGTGCGGAGCGGAGGTTCTCAGTTGCCAGCTTGCCGGGCCGAGTGTTCACTTGGCATGTGGTACGTTTTACTGCTTTAGACTGTACTTTCTGTTGGACTGGACTCTGTTGTAGCTGTAGTTGTTCTTTCTTTCTGTTAATTGTTGAATTGTCCTGCTTTATTTCCTATTTCCTTGTGCCTCCACACTCCTTTTAGCCCTTCCGAGCCCTCCCGGCTCGTGGGCGGCGGTGCGAGTCTCGGGTTATCGGGCCTTCCCGGTAATCAGATTCTCGGGTCGTTACACAGCCCTTGCCCGTTTTTCCCATTTTGGTCAGGGTTTTTGACCGTTGGCATTATCGGTTGGCCTGGCGGTCCTTAGAAGACCGCCACGTTTGAGGAGCGATTCCGCGATTGACCGCTACTTATTGAGTAGCGGCCAGCCCCTCGCCGTTTCTACTTTTTGGTCAATGCACCCTTGGGGTGTGTGTTTTTGACCGTTGGGAGTCGTCTGTAGTGTGACGGTCTCGCGATAGACCGCTATCCTTGGAGTAGCGGCCGTGGGACGACCGTTTCTCCTGGTTTTGACTGGATTTCGACCGTTGAGAGCCACGTCTTGGCTAGCGGTCTGGGCGTGACCGTCTTTGGTCTTCTTGTGGTCCAGTGAGGACCATTTTTTTGGGGTTAGCGGCCTGGCGATAGACCGCTATGCCCCCCCTGTGGCTCGTTCTCCTTGCGGCCATGGTTAGAACGCCTGGATTGATATAGCGGTCTCAGGGAGACGGCTTGACCTGCCTTGCAGTCCAGAGAGGACCGCTAGGCTGTGTGGCAGTCATGAGTGGACCGCCACTCTGTTTCCTCATATTCAATGATTCCCGTGAGTCGAGTCTCTCCTCCAGTGACCTGTCCACTAGTCGTAGCTTTCCTGCGCATGCGGGTGCGGACTCACTTGGGAGTGGTGGAGAGCGTGACCCGGTGAGAGACGATTTTTAGGCTGGTTTCCATAGGGCCCCTTGCCTTTGCAGCCTAAGTCCGGCTGGGGGAAAAACCAGCTAGAGGACCTGACTTAGAGCAGATGGTTTTTGTGTGCACACATAGTTGGGAGCGGAGGACTCGTGCTGACGAGCGCGACCCCAACTAGTCCTTGTTCGTGGTACTTGTTCAGTGTCTCAGTTTCCGCCTGGGACGAGTTGGGAGACACTTGGGCGCGGTGTACGACGTCAGGGGACGCAACCGGTCTTGCTTCAAGTGGTAGAGCTCATATTTCTTGGCAGGTGCGGACTCTTATTTTATTGGACCGGGGTTGGTTTGCGCGGTACGGTTAGTTGTAGAGAGCTTTTTCATTTATTTATTATTGCTTGTTGCTTCCGCCGTACTTGTTATCTTATCCTCTCGTGCGAGGTGGGGGTCCGCGGGATCCCTACTGAGCCAATGAAATCAGGCTCACCTCTGTGTACTTGTACTTTTCTTCATGTTGATTGTACTTAATTTGGACATGAGATACACTTGACCTTGTAGCAGTTTAGTTATTTATTTAAATTTTCTGCATTATTATTTTGTCATTGTGCTATCTCTGCAGTTATTTCAGCTTCCCTCATGCTGCCACACCATCCTTTAATCGTTCTGAGTCTTCGGACTCATGAGTGGTGCGTCGAGATTCGAGTCGCGCCGATTCCTTTTCGGCACTCGAATTTCAGGTCGTTACGGCATACGTTCAGAGCAAGTTTCACCTCCCTCCAATATTATCAATACGAACGCACGTACGATTGCTTGGGAGGACGTCGACGATTTATGGATGGCGAGCTAATCAAGTTTGCATGTAAATTGAGATTAGTCCGTCCAAGTCTTCTGTTCCAACGGAGGGTCGAGGGAATAGGTTAAAGTACGCACGTACGTATTGTGAGACATTCTGAGGTCTGCTTTCTCGACTTGCGACTTTTGTAATCTTATTGGATTTGACACCACGTACGTACGTTTGAGAAGCAAAATAGTGAAAATTGGAAACAAAGGACACGCTTTCAGCTAATTGACCCGTGTGTGTGTGTGTCTAGACAGTTTGGCCCTACGCACCACTGGAGAGATCGACGTAGATTATGACCCAAAATCTAAAGTGATTTTTGCGGATTTTTGTGTAAGTAATTTTGATAAATATTTATTTACATAAATGCTTATGTCGGAGTATGTCGAGGGTGTGGGAAATCCTGAGTTCCTGGTCTCAGGGCGTGTTTGAAATTCTAATGGGGTGGATTATGAAAGTAGCTTCCAATCATTGGAAATCTCTTTGTGTGAGACAGACATATTAATGCTCAAGTCTCCCATTTCAAAAGTGGATTCCTAAAGTTAGAGAGAGATATGAATAATAAGGTGACTTCTCTCTAAAATTTAAAAATTACTTTTGGTAGGATTTTAAAAAGAGAAAGTAGATTCTAATCATTAGAGTGGGGTCCACATGTTTCATAATCTCCCACATCAAAATTCACCTCTTCTCACACATCTTCTCAAACGCGCCCTCAACATTTGTCCCCCCGACAAATGGAAAGTTAGGAAAATTTGTAAAGACGACCTTTTTCTAAAACAATTATCGAAATGTAACTTTTAGATAGCTATTAGTATTATTATATTTCATATGAAAATAATTGCAAAATTATCTCTGAAGTTAGTTGACATTTAGGATGTCTGTTTTGAATACAAATTTATTTTCACTGGCACATTGTGTCAAAGAGGGAGAAATTAAGTGAGAGAAGAAGAGACATACAGGTCTACATGAGAGAGAGAGAGAGAGAGAGAGAGAGAGAGAATTTAGAAGAGATTAGATATATTTTTATTTTCATCACATCTGGTAATTAGAGACTAACTAGGGTTAAATAAGAGATCTTAATAGAATGCTAATGACAAGTGAATGGCTAGGATATTTTTATAAGTATTACAATTCAATGAGGTTATTATTAATAATAGCTACATAATTCACGATGGCAATTCGATATAAAGTTTTTCAAATGACATGGTTTTTTTGTAAGTTTTCCTAGATGTTAAAAGCAATATCATATAGTACTATATATTTTTTTAAAATCTTATTTCTCATTCTCATCTTGGCCGCTTAATCTTGATTCTAAATAGTGAAGTTGAGATTGACACCAATTTTGAATTTAATATTCTAGAACATCAAATAGAAGTCTGATATTTTCCACTATTCTATTTGCGATTTGAGCGGCAGAAAAATGATGTAACAAATAAATTAACAGAAGAGTGACATTGTAACATTCTTCGTGGAGTACTCCCCAGTCCCCATGGTCACAACATCTTCCGTTAACCTTCTTGGTGTTTAATTAGCATCACCACGTATACTATAAACACTTAAATAACGAGGATATTCTATATAATAATTAAAAGGCATATATGTTTGTTAATTTATTCATAAAGAAACACATGATGCATGTTTATTCATCACTTTCTTGGAGACCGTACACAATTACATGGACGAAGAAATGAACAAATAACTGATGGATGTTTATTCGAGCATCACTTCTGGATGTACAGCACGTCGATGTGGGAGGTAATTATGTATCTCCGAATTAATTCAAACTGATGATGAAAACGAAAATTAAAAAAAAACTAGGAACATCAATGTAAATATTACTGCAGCGCGCGATCAAGCTAGGAATCCGATAGGTCGACGTACGCCAATTTGATCTGGTTCTAGCGAGGAATAACCGATGGATGTTTGTGGTGGGCTTATGAATATTAGTTTGCCGTGGTTGGTGGGCATTTTCCGGTGCCGGGTGGAGACCCATGGCTGCAATCCGAGGGACTTGAGTGTTTCTCTGGGCCCTTGGGGAGGGCTTGCATGGCGATGATCTCTCTCACCACCACCTCCTCCTTAGCCTTCAAAACCCTCGCTTCAACGCAAGGTGTGGAGATCAGGAGACCAACAACGAGGACCATGGAGTACACCACGGTGACGTTTCTTTGGTAAAGAGCCATGTGTGTGTGTGTGTGTGTGTGTGTGTGTGTGTGTGTGTGTGTGTGTGTGTGTTGAGAAGCTGTGATGAGTCCTTGGACGAGGCACTGGAGGGATATAAGGTTAATTTGGCGAGATGATGCATGCATGTCTGCTTGGGGGGATTTATATATAATGACGGGCATCTCCGTCGAGTTCTTCAAGAAACACATCCCTGTACGTATCGAACGTGCTGGTGAGGTTAAGTGAAAGGGTAGAAGAAGCCCATCGGTGGAGATCATACGATACGACTGCTGGTCAGTTTGTTTGATGGTCCGATGTCGACGCACGCGGGGAAGTAGGAACAAGGAGTCAGAGTCTTATTAATTAACAGAGAACGTGGACAAGACGGACTGCAGAAAGGATCCAGTCGTGCCATCCGAGGATACCCGAGGGAGATCCGAGGGGCGATTATTAGACGGACAGGACACGGTAGAATATATCACGGGTTGAGTTGGGTTGATGTTGAATACATATCATAGATGATGAAGTATAATGAAATTTTCTTATCCCTAAGGACCCTAACCTGCAGATTTTATATATGACTTCGGAAGAAATCATCATAATCCATACGTCATCGTCTAGATCGAGTTGGGTCAGGGTAGAAAAAAGGGGAGGGAGGGGGATAAATCAGATTGAAACGGGTTTGATTTGAGTCTTTATGTAACCTTAACTCGATTTGTGAGTCTGAAGCCAAAAATGGCTAACCAGGTGTTCATACATAAGTGATCCATTTAAGTGTTCAAACCGGCCCTTCTTGTCCTCCATCGATCCCCGCGCTTAGTAATTAGAGTCCAACTTGTTGCATTGCTCGCAGCAACTCACTGAACTGTCCTAGGGCACAAGCAATTTTTTTTAAATTTTCTTTCCAGGTTGAGCTCAATCTAATCTATATACACCCTGATATATTGTCACACTATGAGATTACAGATGAAAATATTTTACATAAAATATCAATGCGTATAATTTTTTAATCTATGATTAATGTGGGAATAATGTGGATGTGTACAAGTTCTGAAAGCATGTAATTAATTTGTGAATGTGCAAATATTACGAGTTACTTATAGATGCATATTAGTTATAGGTTACCTACCGTTCACATACGTTATGTACTATTATTACATGTTATCTATATGTTACAGGCTATCTACGGTTTATACAAATTATCTACATTTATTACAGATTATCTACCGATGTAATCACCTATGATTCAAACACATTACCTATAGTTTTATAAAATATCTTCGGTTGTATGTCATAACTTACTTACGATTTATCTTTATTACCTACGACTTTACAAGTAATATCATGGTCGTAGGTAAAAATTATGTAGGTAAAAAATTACTTACGTTACATGAAACCGTAGATGTTAACATATATATTCTTACGATTTTATATCACGTACGTATGTAAAAATTTATCTATCTAATTTTACCGATGACAAAATGATGTGTGAGAAGTCATAGGTAAAGGTTGTACCTACATTTTTTTTATCTTTACCTACCACATGCGTGATAGGTATAGAATCTTCTTGTTGTAGTGATCTATATGGTGGTATGTCAGATCTTTTGTTTAGATCTATTAAAATAATAAAAAATAAAGAAAGGATCCCCTGTTTGACCAAAATAATTCAGGGGGCAACATAATTTAATAACCGCCGGATCACCTATTCGATTGTATGCACACATAGGTTGGATTTAAATCCTTCAGATAGTGCAACAGATAAAACTCTTATATAATTAACTATCTCGATGGGTTATCGAACCCCCATGACATCTTCTTTTGCCAACTTCATGGACAGTACGAAGGATTTATATTGTTGAAATAAATAAAATAATAACAAATAAATAGAAATAAACAAGTTTAGAAGTAGCATGTCAGGTTGAAACGCATAATCGTTAGAACTAAGAGATCTATTGTCACCCGATATGTGGGTCTCGTGATAAAGACCTCCTAAGATATGACGACCCTCGAGTAGACAATCTTCTCTCTCCCGTCAACATGCCCTCGAAGAGAACTTCATGAATCTCAATTTAGTTTTCAAGAACTCAACATATAAGAACAAGAAATGAAGAAGAAGGAGTGCACACATAGAAAGCAGAGTTTATGCAATTGCTCAAAAGCCAGAAAATCAAATGATCGCCGGAGGTGATCTATTTATAAGCTTATGAGAAAGACTTCAATTAAGGAATATCTGCAAATGACACTCTTTAATAGGAGGTTTCCCAAATGTCAACAGCGTGACACTATTTTTAAAGATGTGTTGCAAATGTCAGATTTCGATGCCGATTATCATGGATGTCATATTTCATGCACAGTGATGAACAATAAGTAACGGTGGAGGTTTTCGAATCATCACAAAAAAACTAACAGATTACTATGTATTATGTACCCGAGTGCCGCTTATATAGTGAGGATATTTAATAAAAATAGTTAGAAAGTTAGAAATATCTCTTCCCTTGTTAGGAATAGTTAAAAATAGTTAAAAAATATTCATTGTTTAGAGAAATTTTAAGATATGTACAGTATTTAAGGAGGTTTATATGCAAAAAACACCTGGCGTGGGACATATTCTTCCTCTCTCAGCGAAGAGGGGTTAGCTCTCTAATGATGAAAAAAATATTTTATCAAATTATCCTGGGATATCTGGGGCCATTTGATCTTCAAATGCTATCCGACAAAGGGACCGACAGAAATGCTATGACTACTTGAGAGCAAAGTTTTATAAATTGGTCTGGTATACCGTTCATATCAAATTGTACCAGTTAAAGTCGGTACGATCGATCTGCAGTAATGATTATCCTTGTTCTAGATTAATCTATCACAAAATCTCTTAGGCCCAGTTTGATAACGGAATAAGCCTCGAGTAGAATGAGTTATTCTATCTTTTCACCCTTGTTCTAGTTTGATAGTAGGGTTAAGTTATCAGGGGTCGGTTAAGATAAAAGGCCTTATTCTAAGAACAACTCATTCTACCATTTCTATGGAATGAGTTATTCCTAGGGTTAGAATAAGTTATCAAACTGAAAAAGTAAAAAGTCAAAGAATAATTCATCCTAACCCATCTCATGTGAGATATCCTAACCTATTATCAAACAGGGCCTTACTAAGTAGGATCTGCTTTCTTGACCCTGGAATGCAAATCGTGTTCCATCATTTCTAGAAATCCCACTCCTTTTGGACGTTATTCCCCTTTTCCACCCTCTCTTGTTCACTGAATACTAAGGGCCTCTTCAATAATCTAATGACTTATCCAGGGATCAATATATATATATATATATATATATATACCATAATGTTATTCTACCTAGAATATAAAAAACAAGTTACATAAAATAAGTGAAATAGGTAAAAGACGGTAATATTGTTGAACCAAAATATTGTTCTCGTAATATTGTTCTACCAAAATATGGTTGACCCGCCATCCCTATGGATATTTCCCCTTTGAAACTTCAACAGCTCAATTCTAAACCTTGGCTGACGCGTTTCAAAAAACTATATAAACTTTTGACAATTCGAGTCGACTCACTGCATGGACTCACATTAGTTGAATGAAGTTGGACCTGAGTAGACTTCTACAATTTAAAGGGGAGAGAGAGAGAGAGAGAGAGAGAGAGTTTGACTATGACCAGAGCTTCTGACTTCTACCTCATGTTCGTTCATCAAAGATGGAGTAAAGTTGGCTAAAAATCGAAAATATCGAATACTCTGTCAATTCTTCTTCTCTCGGGTCATGAGTTTCTGTCAATTTAACAGTGGAAATAAATATGTTGACAACAAAACAAATACCAAATTTAATAGATATTAAAACACCTGCATGTATATCAATGTATAGATATCGATTAATGAATGGGGAGGGACGTGAGAGATGTTCTTGATGTCTTAAACCTGCAGTGTTAGTCTGAAAATAGTATTAGTAAATCATTCTCCTTATTAGATAAAACCGTCACCCAGAAAACTTTGTAACTCGGTATTTTTCTCCTGTGGTTGTATTTATCTGTACCCTGCTTGTATTTATCTTCTGGTTGTATTTATCTTCTGCCGCTCTGTTCTCATTGATACAGAAAAAATGGAAGAAAACAGAAGCATCACTCTCTCTACATTTCCTTTCTACTCCTCATTGTCATTGTCTACACTCTTTATATATATTCTAAGTTATACATAATCTCCAAGTCATCCATTCCCATGTGCACGTCGGGGAATTCAGACCTCAGACATTCCAACATTCTGCTTCTCCACCCACCCGATTCCTCTCTCAACTTCTAGGAAGCTCCCTAATTATTTACTTGTCCATCTCAAACCCTTCCTCCTCCAGAGCTACACACGTATAATGTAATGTATGCGGACCAAGAACATTTATCTTTGAATTCTGTGGTAATGCTGATCATCACTATAAATCTCTCTTCATCCCCTATCCCTCCTCCATCAAGCCCAGGCCCTCTGTTGCCACATCTCTACATTTTGGGCCACTAATTAAACCTTCTTTGGAGGCATCTCTCTCTCTCTCTCTCTCGTCGCTGAGGATATGGCTCCCAACAGGAAGAACGTCATTGCACTGTTCTCATGCCTCCTCGTTCTCGGGCTTCTGATCTCCGTGCCTTGCGTAGAAGCGAGGGCTTTGAAAGCTGAGGGGTTTGTGAGGGTGCGGATCACCATGCAATCCCTTGCCAAAGGCCCCGAACAGAACTCATCCCAGTCGAGTTGCACAACTGGGTCTGCACCCAGCCCGGGTGTGTGCCCACCATCTCCACCGTCATAAGCTGCCAACAAGATTTCTTAGGCCTGCAGGCATCCGACTCCACTACTTTCAGTTTCCAGGAACGCAATTAATTTGTTGCTCAATTGGCTACGTTACATGCTGCAGCGCTTAATTTAAAATTCCTGTAGTGTCAAGTTTCTTCATTAACTGATGAATAAACAATCCGTTATTTGTTTGTTCTTGTCGAAGATTCAGATAAAACAAGCTCTGAGCACTTGCATCACTGTTACTTTGACATATATAAGTCTGCTTTTGGCCTAGATGAACGGAGGGTCGAGTGAACAAGTAACAACGCGGGGTCTGCTGTCTCGGCTTCCGACTTTTCTGATCTTTTCTGATCTTATCAGATTTGACCCGTCCGTTTGAGAAGCGAAATAGTGAAAACGGGAAACAACGGACATGCATATGCATGCATGCATGCAGGTTAACTTCTTGGTGCTTAGCATCACGTACATTATAAACACTTAAATAACGAGGATACTCTTTATGCCAACTAAAAATGCATGTTTATTCATAGAGAAACATATAAGGCATGTTAATTCATCACTTTCTCGGGGACCGTACAATTACATGGACGAAGAAATGAACAAATAACTGATGGATGTTTATTCGAGCATCACTTCTGGATGTACAGCACGTCGATGTGGGAAGCAATTATGTATCTCCAAATTAATTCAAACTGACGACGAAAACGAAAATTAATAAAAAAAACTAGGAACATCAATGCAAATATTACTGCAGTGCGCGAACAAGCTAGGAATCCGATAGGACGTACGAAAATTTGATCTGGTTCTAGCGAGGAACAACCGATGGATGTTTGTGGTGGGCTTATGAATATTAATTCGCCGTGGTTGGTGGGCATTTTCCGGTGCCGGGTGGAGACCCATGGCTGCAATCCGAGGGCCTTGAGTGTTTCTCTGGGCCCTTGGGGAGGGCTTGCATGGCGATGATCTCTCTCACCACCACCTCCTCCTTAGCCTTCAAAACCCTCGCTTCAACGCAAGGTGTGGAGATCAGGAGACCAACAATGAGGACCATGGAGTACACCACGGTGACGTTTCTTTGGTAAAGAGCCATGTGTGTGTGTGTGTGTGTGTTTTGAGAAGCTGTGATGAGTTCTTGGACGAGGCACTGGAGGGATATATGGTTAATTTTGCGATGATGCATGCATGCCTGCGTGGGGGGATTTATATATAATGACGGGCATCTCCATCGAGTTCTTCAAGAAACACATCCCTGTATCGAGCGTGCTGATGAGGTTAAGTGAAAGGGTAGAAGCCCATCGGTGGAGATCATACGATACGACTGCTGGTCTGTCGTCGACGTATACGTTTGTTTGATGGTCCGAAGTCGACGCACGCGGGGAAGTAGGAACAAGGAGTCAGAGTCTTTTTAATCAACAGAGAACGTGGGTTGGTTCCTGTTCTCACGGTTTGACGTGGACAAGACACTGCAGAAAGGATCCAGTCGTGCCATCCGAGGATATCCGAGGGAGATCCGAGGGGCGATTATTAGACGGACAGGGCACGGTAGAAATGGCAAATATATATCACGGGTTGAGTTGGGTTGATGTTGAATACATATCATACATGAAGTATACTGAAATTTTCTTATCCCTAACCTGCAGATTTTATATATGACTTCGGAAGAAATCATCATAATCCATACGTCATCATCTAGATCGAGACGGGTCAGGGTAGAAAAAAGGGTAGGGAGGGGGATAAATCAGATTGAAACGAGTTTGATGAGTCTTTTTGTAACCTAAACTCGATTTGTGAATCTGAAGCCAAAAATGGCTAACCAGGTGTTCATACATAAGTGATCCATTTAAGTGTTCAAACCGGCCCTTCTTGTCCTCCATCCCCGCGCTTAGTAATCAGAGTCCAACTTGTTGCATTGATTGCAGCAACTCACTGAGCTGTCCTAGGGCACAAGCAATTTTTTTTAAAAAAATTATTTTCAGGTTGAGCTCAATCTAATCTATGTACACCATGATAAACGGTCACACAATGTGATTATAAATGAAAATATATTACATAAAATATCAATGCATTTAATTCCTTGATCTATGATTAAAGTGTGAATAATGTGGATGTGTACGGACTCTGAATACGTGTAATTTGTGAATGTGCAAATATTACGAGTTATTTATAGATGTATATTAATTATAAACTACCTACGGTTAACATACGTTACTTACTATTATAACATGTTATCTATATGTTACAGGCTATCTACGGTTAATACAAATTACCTATGTTTATTACAGATTATCCACCGATGTAATTACTTACGATTCAGACACATTACCTATGGTTTTATAAAATATCTTCGGTTCTATGTCATAGCTTACTTACGATTTATCTTTATTACGTATAATTTTACGAGTAATATCATGGTCGTAAGTAAAAACTCTGTATCTAAAAAATTACTTACGTTACATCAAACCGTAGATGTTAACATACCTATTCTTACGATTTTATATCACGTAGATACCTAAAAGTTTATCTATCCAATTTTATCGATGATAAAATGTTGCATGAAAAGTCATAGGTAAAGGCTATACCTATATTTTTTTATCTTTACCTACCACATTCGTAATAGGTAATTAGGTATAGAATTTTCTTGTTGCAGTGATCTATATGTTGGTATGTCAGATCTTTTGATTAGATCTATTAAAATAATAAAAAAATAAAGAAAGGATCCCCTGTTTTACCAAAATAATTAAAGGGCCAACTATCTATAGCCTATTAATTAAGATGTCTATTTTACATTATTTTTTATTTTAATAACCGCCGGATCACCTATTCGATTGTATGCACACATATGTTGGATTTAAACTGATCTCAATTTTTCTTTAATTGACTTCATGTGTGTGGTGCAGCAGATAAAACTGTTATAATTAACTATCTCGATGGGCTATCGAACCCCCGTGACATCTTCGTCTTTTGCAACTTCACGGGCGTTACGAAGGATTTATATTGCTGAAATAAATGAAATAATAATAAATAAATAGAAATAAATTATCAGATTGAAACGTGTGATTGTTAGAACTAAGAGATCTATTGTCATCCGACATGTATGTCTCGTGACAAAGACCTCCTAAGATATGACGACTCTCGAGTAAACATTCTTCTCTCTCCCGTCAACATGTCCTCGAAGAGAACTTCGTGAATCTCAATTTAACTTTCAAGGAACTCGATATATAAGAAGAAGAAATGAAGAAGAAGGAGTGCATGCATAGAAAGCAGAGTTTATGCGGTTTCTCAAAAGTCAGAAAATCAAATGATCGTCAGAGATGATCTATTTATAAGTTTCTAGGAAATACTCCAATTAAGAAGCGTCCGCAAATGACACTCTTTAATAGTAGGCTTCCCAAATGTCAACAACGTGACACTATTTTCAAAGATGTGTTGCAAATGTCAGATTTCGATGCCGATTATCATGGATGTCATCTTTCAAGCACACTGATGAACAATAAGTAACCGTAGAGGTTTTCGAATCATCACAAAAAAACTAACAGATTACTATATATTACGTACCCTATTGCCGCTTATATAGTGAGGATATTTAATAAAAATAGTTAGAAAGTTAGAAATATCTCTATCCTTGTTAGGAATAGTTTCATCTCAGGTAGAGATCAAAATAAATCAAGAAAATCATATTTTCCCTAACGTGTCTAGTTGGATAACCCAATCAAGTAATTTTTATATGATATATATCAGAGCTCACAATTTTGAGGTAGTCAAAAAAAAGTAACACTATAATATTATTCTAAACTTACCAAAAAAACTTTTTCTCGATGTTATCAGGTTAGAACTGAAATGCAAGACCAAATCAGCTACAGAACAAAATTATGTAAATAAATAAGTAAATAATATTTTTTCTATTACGGACTCAAAATTATTATTATTATAAAATTTATTTGGAAAGACCACTTAGTAGTTAGTATGGGTGGACAGAGCGTGCGGGGAAGTGGGTATTTTCTTTGGATTTTCTGCAATAACCCATAAACCATGGTGTATTTTTGAAAAACCCTTAATAAGTCAATATTATTATTACAGAAACCCCTGCCTGATTAAGATCTACACATGTGACATGTAATTAACCCGCTTTTGGTTCACGGGTTATTGTCTTAATTTATATGTACGGTGAACATATAGGGGGTTATTTAAAAAACATTCATTGTTTAGAGAAATTTTTAGACATGTACAATTTTTACGGAGGTTTATATGCAAAAAAACACCTGGCGTGGGACATATTCTTCCTCTCTCAGGTCCTCTTTGATTGCAGAATAAATTACGGAGAATATCTTAACCGATATTTACTTATTCCAAAGAAAAGTTATGTTTGCTTTGATAAGAATGTACCATAACCCAGGTGACGCGGCGGCGACGTGAGAATGGATCGACGTCACTCCGGGACGCGAACAGGACAGGAACGGATAACTGATATCTCACACAGCTCGGCCTCATGCCTGACAGTCTTACACCGGACGACACACTCACACTCAAAAGAGAATGAGGGAAGGGAGGTGGCAAGAAGAGAACAATCTTCTCACGTACAAGCAACTCTTTCTTCAATTCATCATATGGAAACAATACATGAGCCCCCCTTTATATAGGAGGTGGCTATAGCAACCACACCCACAATCTTTTACAAATAGCACATATATCTTTAGCCTAATAAAACAAGTTTACCTACCTAACTTTTGACTTGAGGGTTTTAACCAAATAAAATATACAAAACACACATGTTTATTGACTATGACTTAGCCTAATAAGACGAAAGTAAAAATACATATACTAATACATGTATTTTACACACAATACACAAATACGTACAATACAAATACACACAAATAAATATTATGCTCAGGACGCCGAGTCTTCAAACGAGCCGCCGAGCCATAAGCTCGGTGCAGTGGCGGTGCGGTGTCGGCTCCGAACATTGGGCCCGGCAGTGGGCCCGGTGTCCCCACCAACCCTCCCGGGGCGGCTGGAACTCGGCTCCGTCGAGTAAGGGGGAACACTGCTGTGGTAGTGCTCCAGCAGATCTGGATCGAGGCACTGGAGATCTTCCCGGCTGATCCAAGAATCATCAGAAGGTGGACGGTCCCGCCAGCGGTCAAGGTAGCGCTGGTACTCCCTACTCCGTGTAGTGGTCACCTGCTCATCCAGTATCCTCTCAATATGCTCGCGCGGTGCTCTCAAGGATGTGGACGCACAGGGGTGGGCTCACTCTCAAGGGGAGGAGAAGGCTCGAAAGGATCACTGGGAATCGCTGTGGGTTCCTTGTAGGCCACTAGGTCTGCCACATTAAAGGTCGAGCTTATCCCCTCTTTGGGAGGTAAGTCCACAACATGGGCATTGGCGCCAATCTTCCGCATGATTGGGAAGGGACCATCACTACAGGCTTGTAACTTTTCAACGGCTCCCGAGGGGAGTCGTTCGGGCCGGGCCCGTACCATAACCAAATCACCTTCTTGAGATTCATGGTGACGCCTATGCGAATCAGCTGACTCATGCAGACTAATGACGTGTTGTGCAAACTCTTCGGCTGACTTGGACAGTCTAGACTCGAGGGGAAGGTTGGGTAGGGTGGATCCAGGGGCAACCTCAATAGCGTGTTGTACATCACGCATGGGAGGGAGTCGAGAAGGCAAGTCTTCGAGAACGATGCCTTGGGAGTCCTGTAGTATGGCCGGGTCTTCAGTTGGGACTAAGACTCGAGACTCCTCGGGTGTGATGGTGACGTCAACAGCCAAAACAGAGGCACCCTCAGCAACCTCTATGTCTAGCTCACCGACATTCATGGAGTCAAGGCACCTAACTAGGTCATGACTAACCTTAGGAGCCTCAGAAACGGGTGTGATAGATGCAGGAGAAGAAGGAAGGGGAGGTTTCCCTTCAGTGGGAGTTTGGGGACTCTCCTGAACTTTGGGAGTTCCAGTGGGGATGGAGGTGGAACTCTTTCCTGGGGTCACCTTTGGGGGTACTGGGTACAACTGAATCTTCTTCCCGTTATAGGAGAAGGAACACTGATTGGACCGACCAAAGGTAGCGAGGTCTACATCATAGATCCATGGTCGTCCTAAGATGACGCTCCCGGCCTTCATAGGCATTACGTCACATAAGATTTGTCCTTGGTAGGACTGGAATTGGATGGGAATGACACATGTGGTGGTGACTGGGATAGAAGTGTCATCGACCGAAGCCACGTTGTATGGCTTTGGATGAGGGTGCGTAGGTAGACCTAAACGGGAGACAAAGTCTGAAGAGACTGCATTGATACAGCTCCCGTTGTCAATGATTACCTTACAAGGATGAGAGTTCACCATGATGTAGGTTTGAAAGATAGAGGTTCGACGCCAATCGTCCTCCTGGGGTGTTGAGATACAGCATACTACACCTAATCTTTTCTGGCTAGAACTCTCGAAAATGTCTCCTACCTGTATGTACTCGACATGCGTGCCATCAAATAATGTATCCATTCCCTCAAACTGAGCGATGAGGTCAGGATCGGCCATATATCTTTCCTGTTACATGCGTTCTAGACGGCCTGATGAATTCCTAAACCAACGTGGCATGCACGAGCTTGGACCTAGGTGATGCAATCCTGAGACCGAAAATTAGCAAGTTGTGGACCCAGCTGATATACAAAGGGTCAATTTGAAGAGATCGGTCAGGGGAAAAGTTGCTCGCCCGTAGGCGAAGTAGTTGTGGAACTACCTCCTGACAATTAGGGTATCATAATGTGACAGTTCTAGGGCCATAAGGATGGGTGCATACAAGCTCTCTCTTGCTGTCCACAGCGATGCACTCAGGAGACTAGCTGCATGGATCGGGCTCTCTCTTACTTCGTCGCGCGGCAATTGAAAAGATACTAAATGAGTAAGTTTGAAGCACGTACCTAGCTGACTGAAAAGTCTAGCTCCAACCGGAGACGAAGGCGAGCGGCGACGTACGTGCCCGCACGGCGTCGACGAAGCTTCGTGGTTACAAATGATTCACTCTGCGCAGGGAGGATTTTATTACAAAACCACTCAAGTTTAAAAATTTCCCTCACAGGGGAACAAATCACTCCAAAATTTATCCGCGCAAGGAGACTCACGGTCACTTAAACTCCGTAAATCACGGACCTTCTGTTGATTATCGGGTGACCCTGGCACCGGTCAAATCATCATTGTTGACTTTTGGTACCACAAATTCAATAGATATATAAATATGTATATAATGCATATTATATATATATATCTTTGATATTTATATAGATATGCATATAATACATATTATATATATATCATTGATATAATATATATAACACTTTTTTTTTCAAACTTCTCTTTTTTTACTCTTTTCCAAACCTTTCTTTCAAATCCCCCTTTTTTTTATACATTTTTTTTCTTGATTCAAACTTTACCAACTATTTTTTTTTGACTTTTTAACACTCTTTTTGTCAACTTTCAAATCTCTTTTCCTTTCAAATCATGTCTGCGTTTCTGACACCTTCTGTGGGTTAAGAAAGTCGACGGGGCCAAACGATGGGGTGGTGCACCCACGGTCGGCAGGCTTCAAAAACAGCTAGCGCGATGACTTCGGGCGCATGCTGTCGGCAAGGTCTCTTCAACGGTCAGGACGGCAGGGTCTTCACGCACGCGGGGCAGAGGGTTGGTTGGTGAGAGAGAGTTAGAGAGGCGGTGGGGTTGGCAGACGTTGGGGAGAGGCTGGCAGGGGGGTCTGTTAACAGGAAGGGGGGGGGAGTGGCCACGGCGGCTAGGTTGGGGGCGTGGCCAGGCAAGCGACTGCCGGAAGGGGACTGTGGAGGTGCTGGGTGGTCGTGCAGGCGAGGCTGTGGGCTGCGAGGAGGGTGACTATGTGCACCGGTGGGGAAGAGGGAGACGATCGCGGCTGGTAGTGGGGGCTGGCCGGCGCTGGAGAGGGTGACGGTGGCCGCGGGTGGCCGCAGGCCGCTGCGGGCGCACTGGCGATCGCGGAGGGGGCGTGCTGCAGCAGACGTCGACGGGGAGGACACCGGGGCGGGCGGCGGCGCAGTGCCACGGCGAGGGCGCAGGCGACGGGCCTGCTCACGGGCGGGTGCGGCCGGCTCGAGGGCGGCAGGCGCTGGGCGCCGGGCCGGCGTATGGCGGCCGGGCGGCGACGGCGCGGCAGCGGGCGGGTGTGGCCGGCTCGAGGGCGGTAGGCGCTGGGCGCCAGGCCGGCGCAGGGAGGCGGGGCGGCGACGGCGCGGCAGCGGGCGGGCGCTGCTGTGGTGATGCGGGCGGGCGGCGTCCGGGGTGCGCGGTGGCGCTGTGGAGGAGGCGGCCGCGGGCGTCCGCGGGTTGCAGAGGGGAGAGAGAGGGAGGGGGGAAGAGAAACGCGGGAGAGAGAGATGAGATGAGATGAGAGAGAGAGAGAGATGAGACAAACCGGGAGAGAGATAGAAACAGAGAGATAGACAAAGAGAAAATCGAGAGAGGGAGATTAACAGAGTGAGAGAGGGGTTAACAAAAGAGAGATTAAGAGAGAGGGAGAGAGATTAACGAGAGAGAGAGAGAACGAGGGAGAGAGAAAGCAGAGAGATGGAGAGAGAACGGGAGGGGGGGTTGAAAAAAAAAATTCTATTTTTTTCCGCCGATCCTTTTTTTTTCTCTATTATTTTTTTTCTCCTCTCAACCAATATCTTTTCTGCTATTCTTCTCCTTTTTTGTTTCTTTTTTTTTCACTTCTAACAATCTAGAGATAGAAAGAGAGACGACGTCGGGGACGTCGGGTCGTCGGAGACGCCGTTGTTGGGATCTGATACCAATTTGACGCGGAGGCGACGTGAGAATGGATCGACGGCACTCCGGGACGCGAACAGGACAGGAACGGATAACTGCTATCTCACACAGCTCGGCCTCACGCCGGACGGTCTCACACCGGGCGACACACTCACACTCAAAAGAGAATGAGGGAAGGGAGGTGGCAAGAAGAGAACAATCTTCTCACGTACAAGCAACTCTTTCTTCAATTCATCATATGGAAACAATACATGAGCCCCCCTTTATATAGGAGGTGGCTATAGCAACCACGCCCACAATCTTTTACAAATAACACATATGTCTTTAGCCTAATAAAACAAGCTTACCTACCTAACTTTTGACTTGGGGATTTTAACCAAATAAAATACACAAAACACACATGTTTATTGACTATGACTTAGCCTAATAAAACGAAAGTAAAAATACATGTACTAATACATGTATTTTACACACAATACACAAATACGTACAATACAAATACACACAAATAAATATTATGCTCAGGACGCCGGGTCTTCAAACGAGTCGCCGAGCCATAAGCTCGGTGCAGTGGCGGTGCGGTGTCGGCTCCGAGCATTGGGCCCGGCAGTGGGCCCGGTGCCCCACCAAAGAAAAGTTATGTTTGCTTTGATAAGAATGTACCATAACCCAGGTTACCCATAGAATAAGACCCCTTGTTCCATCTACTTTGCCGAGTATTCCTAATAATTGTAGATGGGTTAAGAGAGAAATAATTACCTATAAAACTCAAGCCAAATAAAACTCAAGCCATTGCTTGTGTGACTAAATCGGAATTGAACTCGAACGCGGATATGATTTAACATAACCCAACAACACTAGATATAAATTTTTTTCTCGTTTGACGCAAAATTACATGATACTTGAATCTCTTTTTCTGCCTATAAATATTCAAAATACTGTAATCTCAACACATAAATTCACTCTGGTACAAAAATTAATATTTTTTCCATCTCTAATCAACAAACAAATGTGCACAAACTCAACAATTTGATAATCAACAAGTCATTGCATTAAAATTGGAACATAAATTTACACATCCAAATTCTGAATCCACTGTCACAATTAGATATACACAAAATAAAAAATATCAGGCGATTTCATTGTGCACCATATTTTACAGACCATACATTACAGTACTTGAATATAGAAGATTGTATCATCCATTTGTCGCACCCCATGTCGAGACAACCACGTTTGGAGTAGAAACCGATGGGCTTGGAGTCGAGGAAGTTGTCGGGAATACATGAGAGGAGGACGACGCAGGATGAGACATCACGGACAACTGGAGCTTCTTGCATGGGCCAGGACAAGGCATCTCACTACAAGAAAAACCGCGAGTAGCGACCGACCTCCCGGTCGCTATTCGGTCGCAGATCGGTCGCAAAGAGATACTGCGACCAAACAGACACCTATTAGCGACCGAACATGTCGGTCGCTATATAATAGTCGCTAAATGGCGACCGATATAAATCGGTCGCAGAATAGGTCGCCGTTAGCGACCGATAATTATCGGTCGCAGAAGCAGTCGCGGATAGCGACCGATAATTATCGGTCGCAATATCAGTCGCGGATAGCGACCGATATCAATCGGTCGCATGACCCGTCGCTAATATATGCGGTCGCTATTCGGTCGCTAATTTTGTAGTATTTTTTTAAAATAAATTTATATAAACGACTATAAATCACCTGATAAATAATAATTTAATAAAATAAATAATAGAGACAGTCGATATTCGGTCGCTATTCTGTCGCTAATTTTAATACTTTAATAAAATAAATAATAAAGACAGTAGCTATTCGATCGCTATTCGGTCGCTAATTTTGCAGTATTTTTTTTTATAAATTTATATAATCGACTATAAATCACCTGATAAATAACAATTTAATAAAATAAATAACCTGATAAATAACAATTTCATAAAAACATATAAATCAACTATACAAATCACAATCTCCACGAACTTCAAATTCATCACATACAAACACACAAATTAATCATACATCCATAATAAAATGACAACATACAAATAACTAAAATGAAATCACAAATCCTCCGCATATGTGTCATCCTGGTCGTCGTCTCGTCCAACATCTCGCGACGGATGATCCTGTATATCATTTAAAAAAATTAAAATCAAATCCTTAATAAAGAAATCAATTTTTCTTGAAAATTAAAAGCAAGATGTTTTTCATTTAAGTGAAATTGACGAATGACAATTTTAAACGTTTTGCTCAAATCGGTAGTCCAATTTGGACTCCGTCAGTTTCTACAAGTCACTCTCACCTTCCCGGTCGTGTTGGAGTCATTGACAAATTAATTGGACATATATTTCTTTATTTTTGACCCTCTTACACTCGATTAACTTGGTTCTATTTAGGAAATGTAAATTTGAGCATCGAGCTCAAATTTGGAGTCCAATTTGAACTCCGTCAGTTTCTACAGGTTACTTTCACCCCCCATGTCGTGTTGGAACAATCGATGGATTGATTAGACCTCTCTTTTCAATTTTGGACCCTCAAACCCAAGTTCATAGAGTTAAGAAAATGATATTTTCCCCTCCTCAATCTAAATTCTTATATTTTGTAAGATGATATTTAGAGTTAACAAATAGAAAATCAATCAAATAAAATACTTACCGGAGGCTGCTGTGCACGAGGTGCAGGAGGTGCAGGAGGTGCTCTACATATTAACAAAAAATAAATTATATGTTACATAACAATAAGTGTGTTAAAATATAGCAGGAAAATGACTTAATATGATAAAATAAGATAAATACCAAGAACATAGTGAACAATAAATCCCGAACATCCATCGGAAAATCAGAAAAGCGACGGATGGGGCCTGGAAAATGTGCTTCAATTGACTTTGTAATAAACTGTGATGCTTGGGCTGGCTCTATTTTATTCCTGAAATTGAAAATATTAATACCACAATGATGAATAGATAATAAAAATAATGCATTACATACCCTTCATTTATCCACACTGCCCGCATCGTCTCATTATAACTGCCCTCCCCCTCGTGATGACTCGTCTCGTCATCAGCACGTACTATACGAAATGGACAAAAATAAATAAAACAAACTATCAAAAAAATATAGAAATGTAAATGAACATACCTGACTCAGCTGGAGGAGGTGTAGATCCACTCGCCATGTGTGATGGCGGTGCAGAGGCCGTCAATCTACCTGTTGTCAGTGGTAACGGTGCAGAGGTCGTGGGTCCTGTAAGGATAAGAATCAGATAGCACAAAAACATAAAGAATTATTTTAAACAAATACTACAATGCATTATACATGAAAGTATACATACCTACTACCGGTGGTAGCGGTGCAGAGGTCGGTGGTAACGGTGCAGAGGTCGTGGGTCCTGTGAAAATAAGAATAAGATACCACAAAAACATAAAGAATTATTTTAAACAAATACTACAATGCATTATACATGAAAGTATACATACCTACTACCGGTGTAGAAATGGAAGTAAATCTCCTCCCGCTACCCTCTCCCCTCCCACCTGAAGAAGTCCCACGCCGTCCTCGAACCATATCTTCAACTGGTAATAAAATACATGCATATTCATCAAATAGTGAAAGAAAGAAAGTTACAGAGTATTAAAATTTTAGGTAAAATTGTATACCATTAATCAAACATTCTCCATTTCATCTTCAGAGAGGAGTGAGAAGACGCATCCAGCCAAAATTTTTAACAAACAACACAAACACATATAGTAATTAACCACCTAAGTGCGATCAAACATTCACAGACTGTCCAAACGGGACAATTCAAGACTTTGAGTTAGATATACACATTCTCATCATTCAAAATGAGAACGTGCACATCAATCCCAAAGTCTTGAACGGGTAGATTGATTGACACGGGTTTAACACGCTCTCCTAAGATGCGTGCAATGTTAGGTTGCACCCACGCATCTCAGCTCACATACAACACCCAACTAATTAAATATTGACAAGATAATAACACATTCTAAAAACATAGCAGTAACATGTTAAAATAAAATTCATGCTCTTATGAATGTGCTGGAAATGCTGCAAGTAACACCCAACTATCTCTAGCTTCATATATAATTACTATTTTAGAAATGCTACAAGTCTAAATAACAAAAAAGAAAAAATAAACAACGGAACAGTGGTCTTCAGACACAGTATTCTGATTAGACAGAGCATGGATATATTGCAAGATACGTGATCAAACCGTCCAGCATCTAAATAAGGTTAGGTGCATCATTCTGTTTTAGAAATCTGATTAGAAGCGCCACAGGATCACAAGAGCCTTCTTTAGGAATTCTCATCCTCATGATTATATGCCAACTGAATTACATTTCATAAAGAAAAAATAAAATCAGCAGCAAACTCTCTACATCATAAGGTTGTGATAGTCAGATATATATCTTGCATATCATTCCATTTGGACTACGGACAAGGGAAAAAGGAAAAAAGATTCTGACTGAGTGCATGCATACGAATCTATGATCCACTCCCACAAACACATGAAGAAATCATGCTGCCAGATGCTTTTGAACATAATTGAATCTTTAGATCCAGGCTAAGGATGAACAGGTCTGATTTTGGTGCAGATATGGGGTGCGGGTGCATCCAAATCCAAGTCAACAAGGAAACTACCATCTTAAACTGTCTTATAAGACCCTATAGTTCTATCGAAAAGCTACAGTATTATAGGTATCATATAAATATCAGATAATTGAATAATACTTAAATTACTATTTTATCCTTTAATATCATCCATTAATTTAATCTAATGATCAAGTATACATAAAATAAAATTTAAACATCATATTAATACCTATTATATTAGTTTATTTATTTTGGGTACACCACTGATTATCAGCTCCAAATACATATACATCCATTACCAGGATTCTTCTTTCCCTACAACAGCAGTTGCTTTCACCTTAGGACTTGGAAAAGAAAAATAAAGGCATCTAATCTCATGTGCATCCATTTGTTGGATAACGTGATGAATTCTAAAATTGAATACATCATCTGAAAAGCAAGGAAAAGGAAGTAACTTGTTCTATCGACCCACTCGGGGTCCTCAGAATGCATAATGCATTGCTCACCACTGTTAAGTATCAACATAATGTAGCCAATTAAGGCTCAGAAGAAGGCTCAAAAATGGTTAAAATTGGGAGCATGTACACAAATGGAAATTAAGGAACCCCAATGTGACTAGCTTGTCTAATTGTGAAAGCAAGTACATGATCAGCATCCCCTGAGCCCCAAACCACATGCACATGCATGAACAAGTCAAATTGTACATGTACATTATACATGTGGAAATGTAACCTACCCAGCCAAATGCAAAAGGAAGATTGTTCCCAGTTCCTAATGGTACTGTAGCAACAGGAGATGGGTGGGCTAGTTTGAGATCAGAGACCACTCCAAGCATGAATTTTATTTTAACATCCAACACATTCATAAGAGCAGAAATCAAATATAGCAGGATATTAAAATTTAATACCGGAGCCGGAGGGGGGGACCGGAGCCGGAGGGGGGGCCCTGCGGAGGGGGAACCGGAGCCGGTGGGGGGACCGGAGCCGGAGGGGGGACCGGAGCCGGAGGGGGGCCCTGCGGAGGGGGGACCGGAGCCGGAGGGGGGCCCGGAGCCGGAGGGGGGGCCCTACGGAGGGGGAACCGGAGCCGGAGGGGTGGCCCTGCGGAGGGGGGGCGGAGCCGGAGGGGGGGCCCTGCGGAGGGGTGGCCCTGCGGAGGGGGGGGCGGAGCCGGAGGGGGGGCCCTGCGGAGGGGGGACCGGAGCCGGAGGGGGGACCAGATGGGGAGGGGAGAGCCGCGCCGGCGGGGGAAACCAGATGGGGAGGGGAGAGCAGCGCCGGAGGGGGAGGGGGGGCTCGGGCGGGAGGGGGCCGCAGGGGGAGGGGGGGCTCGGGCGGAGAGGGGCTCGGGCGGGAGAGGGGCCGCAAGGGGAGGGGGGGCTCGGGCGGAGGGGGGCTCCGGCGGGAGGGGGCAGCAGGGGGAGGGGGGGCTCGGGCGGAGAGGGGCTCGGGCGGAGAGGGGCTCGGGCGGGAGGGGGCCGCAGGGGGAGGGGGGGCTCGGGCGGAGGGGGGCTCCGGCGGGGGTCCGCCTCACTTACCTCCGATGGCCGGTCCCCGCCGCCGCTCGCAGTCGTCCGTCCACCGCCGCTCGCCACGCCGGTCGTCCGTCCACCGCCGCTCGCCACGCCGCTCGCAGTCGTCCGTCCACCGCCGATGGGAGCTGGTCGCGGGGGGGAGATGGGGGGGCCGCAGAGGGAGGGGGGGCTCGGGCGAAGAGGGGCTCGGGCGGGAGGGGGCAGCAGGGGGAGGGGGGGCTAGGGCGGAGAGGGGCTCGGACGGGAGGGCGCCGCAGGGGGAGGGGGGGCTCGGGCGGAGAGGGGCTCGGGCGGGAGAGGGGCCGCAAGGGGAGGGGGGGCTCGGGCGGAGGGGGGCTCCGGCGGGAGGGGGCCGCAGGGGGAGGGGGGGCTCGGGCGGAGAGGGGCTCGGGCGGGAGGGGGCAGCAGGGGGAGGGGGGGCTAGGGCGGAGAGGGGCTCGGACGGGAGGGGGCCGCAGGGGGAGGGGGGGCTAGGGCGGAGAGGGGCTCGGGCGGGAGGGGGCCGCAGGGGGAGGGGGGGGCTCGGGCGGAGGGGGGATCTGGCGGGAGGGGAGGGGGCCGCAGGGGGAGGGGGGGCTAGGGCGGAGAGGGGCTCGGGCGGGAGGGGGCCGCAGGGGGAGGGGGGGCTCGGGCGGAGGGGGGCTCGGGCGGGAGGGGGCCGCAGGGGGGAGGGGGGGGAGCTGGTGGCGGGGGGGGGGGGGGGAGATGAGTGATCCGCAACCGCTTCGCGACCTAAATAAATTCGGTCGCAAGATCAGCGACCGATTAGAGACCGAAATAAATTCGGTCGCAAAATGGGTCTCAGACGTGCGACCGATTATATCGGTCGCTATATGGTCGCCATTTGGGACCGACTAGCGACCGATTTATTCGGTCTCTAATTCGGTCGCTATTGCCACTTTTTCTTGTAGTGTCTTCGGTTTCCCTCTTCTACATCTAGATGCACAAACAACTCTACAGAGTGATCAGATTTGTGCTTTATTGACCTCCCATCGGGTGTATCATATAACCACAATAGTAAATCTTGGATTCTGTCGGATCGGAATTCAAGTAATCAGAACCAATTAAAAGCGCAAGAAATATAGACACCCATTTCTATACACAATATGCCTTGATACAATGAGAAGTTGCATTTTTCATACCTGATTACAACCAAAGTTGGAGAGGGCAGTGCAAAATAGGGCAACACCGTCGAACACTGTAGGCTCACATGCGGCAGTGGTACCGTGGTCGATTGAAACCCTCTCCGCAAAAGGTGGGTATGGGGAGCAGAAAAGTGGAAGGATGCCAACCCCAGCCACACGATCCGGGCGAGTAGAGAAGATTACAGAGATGATTCGATGCAAGAGTGCAGAGTGTATTCGAACCGAGGAGGTGCTCGAGTAGTAATGGCAGTTGTTGACTGCCTCCTCCTAATCGAAACAGCAGAGCGTGGGAGCGCGGCCTGCAACAGACGACTAACATGGCGGTGAGGGCAACACGGCCAGATCGAGGCAGCGGCAACGAAGGCGTCGAGCAGGGAAGAGGCAGACGACGACGGAGCGTGCGTTGCAGGCCAACAGATGGTCGACTGTGGCGGACGCGGAGGAGGGCAACATGGGAGAGGTGGAGGGTAAAGTTTCGGAGGAGGGCGAGAAGCAATACCTGCACGACCAGGTGGGGTTAGGCGTATTCCACCCAGCCGGGGGAATACGTTAACCCGAGTTAACGCGGTGCCCGAGACGCTTAACCCGAGCAGCGGGGAATACGCCGATTTCGCTACCAAATCGAATAGCACAGGACAAGCCGGGTTACCCTCCCTTATTACGCTATCAAAGAGGCCCTCAGCGAAGAGGGGTTAGCTCTCTAATGATGAAACAAATATTTTATCAAATTATCCTAGGATATCTGGGGCCCATTTGATCTCCGGATGCTATCCGACAAAGGGACCGACAGAAATGCTATGACTACTTGAGAACAAAGTTTTATAAATTGGTCTGGTACGGAATCAATCGTTCATATTGAATTGTACCGGTTAAAGATCGGTACGATCGGTCTATGATACATAATTATTTTTTTAACTTTATTATTATTCTTCAAAAAAATAAATCAAAAAATTCATGACAATTGTGAGATTCAAACTCTTTATCACACACGTAACTAACACACCCACTAACCACTAAATTATAAAAAATTTATTATATTTTATAATAATTTATATTTATTAAATAACTTTTCATTCGTGACACATGTCTATACAGTGCGATACAACCTCGTATTATATCCTAACTAGGGTTTGCCAAACCGTTCCGGGACGGGCCGAACCGCCCATCCCGGACCGTCCCAACCAAAGACCGAGACGACCGATCTGTGGGATGCAAACATGACGTTTTATATATTATATATATTATTTTAAATATCAAAAATTTTATAGGTAAGTTGGGTAAGTGATTTCACATGCACAGGGGCGATCTGGGTTTGATAGTTCTGGGTTACATTTGGGTTTTTTTCAAGATTTTTGATTAAAAAACCATTTTTAAGATTTTTGATTAAAAAACTAAAATCCCAAACGTCGGGTGTAGGATTCAAACAAGTGCCGCTTGAGAAAACAACCAAGTCACTTAACCAACTGAGCTACGAATTTTTTCATATTATTTTACATATTATATATATATATATATATATATATATATATATCTTTCGGGACAGAGCGAGACAATGTCGTATCGTACTGTCTCAGCAGAAAATCGGGACAGCCGATATGATCGAGTCAGTAAACCGAGATTCCTAACAGTAAAAAATTGATACGATCGATATGACCAAATCGACAAACTTTGCCTGACAGGTGATCTCAAATTTGAATCGTACGTGCAACCCCTAGGGTCGTTCTCCTAAGTTTTTTTTTTCAGGTCTTTTAGTGGGGATAGTCCACTTCATCTCTCAACGCCTCGATGGAGCTCGATCCATATGTTTTCTCATTTCTTGTCCCCTTCTTGATATCTCTCGTGGCTAAAAAAAATGAAATACAATATTTGCTTCACGTACTCATACAGCCCTAGTTTATACCCTAGCTAGGTTTGGCAACAAACTGCAGTAATGATTATCCTTGTTCTAGATTAATCCACCACAAAATCTCTTTACTAAGTAGGATCGATCTGCTTTCTTGACCGTGGAATGCAAATCGTGTTCCAACATTTCTAGAAATCTCACTCCTTTTGGAGGTTATTTCCCTTTCCACCCTCTCTTGTTCACTGAATACTAAGGGCCTCTTCAATAATCTAATGACTAATCCAGGGATCAATATATATATATATATATATACCGTAATGTTATTCTACGTAGAATAACAAGAACAAGTTACATAAAATAAGTGAAATAGGTAAAAGACGGTAATATTGTTGAACCAAAATATTGTCCTCGTAATATTGTTCTACCAAAATATGGATGACCCGGCCGCCATCCCTGTGGATATTTCCCCTTTGAAACTTCAACAGCTCAATTCCCTGTGGATAAAATGTTGCATGAAAAGTCATAGGTAAAGGTTATACTTACATTTTTTTATTTTTACCTACCACATCCGTAATAGGCATAGAATTTTCTTGTTGCAGTGATCTATATGCTGGTATGTCAGATCTTTTGATTAGATCTATTAAAATAATAAAAAATAAAGAAAGGATCCCGTGTTTGACTGAAATAATTAATGGGCCAACTATCTTTGGCCTATTAATTAAGATGTCTATTTTACATTATTTTTTATTTTAATAACCGACGGATCATCTATTCGATTGTATGCACACATATGTTGGATTTAAACTGATCTCAATTTTTCTTTAATTGACTTCATGTAGTGCAGCAGATAAAACTCTTATAATTAACTATCTCGATGGGCTATCGAACCCCCATGACATCTTCGTCTTTTGCAACTTCATGGACGTTACGAAGGATTTATATTGGTGAAATGAATGAAATAATAACAAATAAATAGAAATAAATAAATTTAGAAACATGTTGTCAGGTTGAAACGCGTAATCGCCAGAACTAAGAAATCTATTGTCACCCGACGTACAGATCTCGTGACAAAGACCTCCTAAGATATGGCGACTCTCGAGTAAACAATCTTTTATCTCCCGTCAACATGTCTTCGAAGAGAACTTCGTGAATCTCAATTTAACTTTCAAAGAACTCAATATATAAGAAGAAGAGATGAAGAAAGAGTGCACGCATAGAAAGCAGAGTTTATGCAGTTGCTCAAAAGTCAAAAAATCAAATGATCACCGGAGATGATCTATTTATAAGCTTATGAGAAAGGCTCCAATTAAGGAGCGTCTGCAAATGACACTCTTTAATAGGAGGTTTCTCAAATGTCAACAGCGTGACACTATTTTCAAAGATATGTTGCAAATGTCAGATTTCGATGCCGATTATCATGGATGTCATCTTTCATGCACAGTGACGAACAATAAATAACAGTGGAGGTTTTCGAATCATCACAAAAAACTAACAGATTACTATATATTACGTACCCTATTGCCGCTTATATAGTGAGGATATTTAATAAAAAAAGTTAGAAAGTTAGAAATATCTCTATCCTTGTTAGGAATAGTTTCATCTCATGCAGAGATCAAAATAAATCAAGAAAATCATATTTTCCCTAATGTGTCTTGTTGGATAACCCAATCAAGTAATTTTAATATGATATATATCAGAGCTCACAATTATGAGGTAGTCAAAAAAAAGTAGCACTATAATATTATTCTAAACTTACCAAAATACTTTTCCTCGATGTTATCGGGTTAGAACTGAAACGCAAGACCAAATCAGCTACAGAACTGAAACGCAAGACCAAACGCGTTCAATAGCATCCAACCATTGCCTCGCAACCTCTGGATCGGGCTGTCCATCGAAAGCAGGCGGATTGAACATAAGAAATTCTTTCAAAGCCTTGCCTCGACTGCCAGGCACTTCAACCTGAGGAGCAACCATCGGCGCTGGAGGAGGAACGACTGGAACATCAGGAACAGCGGGAACTGCAGGAGGAGGTGCAGAACCACTATCTTCCCTGGGCACATCTCTAGAAGCACGAGGAACTCGAGGAGGTCTTCCTCGACGAGGCAGCATAATTACTCTGCCGAACACATAAAGCAACAGGAATCACATCAATCACGTAGAAAACAACCCTAAGCCAGCAATAGACAACACGAAGGACTAGCTCTGGACAAGTTGCAAATTCCAATTCCTTATACAATTTCTCAACTCCGCTCTGATACCAGCTGTGACGACCCAGAGTTCAGGATACCGATTGTGAGCGACGTCACGCGGTTCGGAGTTCGATGGTGCGGGGAAGAGGATGCGGAGAGCGCGCGGGCTCCTTCTTTTTTGTTTGTTTTGCTGTTTGCTGCAACACAGAGATGAGAGAAGAGAGAGAAGGGGCCACCACGGGAGATTGCTCCGGCGGGGCGAGCGGGACAAGTATAATATAGCAAGATATGGGGTTCAAACGGCCATAGCGGGAAGTGACTCGCCGCGACCTCGGGGGGACGGGAATGGTGCAGAAATTAAATAACAAAAATTGAAACGGCCATTGGGGAAGTGACTCGCCGCGGCCTCGAGAATATGAGCAGAATATAGCAGAATATAAAAGAGAATATAAGAACAGAGATTTAAACGGCCATTGGGGAAGTGGCTCGCCGCGGCCTCGAGAATATGAGCAGAATATAACGGAATATAGAGAGAGTATAAGAACGGAAATTTAAACGGCCATTGGGGAAGTGACTCGCCGCGGCCTCGATGATATGAGCAGAATATAACAGAATATAGAGAGAATGTAAGAACGGAAATTTAAACGGCCATTGGGGAAGTGACTCGCCGCGGCCTCGATGATATGAGCAGAATATAACAGGATATAAAGAGAATATGAGAACAGAAATTTAAACGGCCATTGGGGAAGTGACTCGCCGCGGCCTCGATGATATGAACGAAATATAACAGGATATAAAGAGAATATGAGAACAGAAATTTAAACGGCCATTGGGGAAGTGACTCGCCGCGGCCTCGATGAAAAGATGTGATCGCCAGGGGCCGAAAGACCCCAAAATAAGAAAGTGATCGCGCCTACCTCAAGAGCGGGAGATGGCGGGTTGCTTCTTCCTCTCCTTCCGGCCGGCCGACGGAGAGGGCTTTCCTCGGCTACCCTTGCAAAACAACGACAAACAAATGACAAGTGGCTTAGAAAGATGAATGTGTAGTATTCATATCCTTGCAATAAAAATGACGAAATAACGGGAAGACACACACCTGGTTGGTGTTATCTTTTAAACCCCTCTCGGACTCGAGTAGGAGGAAAATGAGATGATGGATGCGAGATGATGAATGCAAAGAACTACGAAGAAAAGGAAAGAGTTGGCTTATTGGATGTGCCGGTGGTGAAATTCGGCGGAGCTCCGGCAGCGTGGGGACGACGTAGAAGCGCGGTGGATGAAGACGACCTTCCTCTCGCGAGCGTGGGCACCCGAGAAGCCGGCAGAACCTCCACCTACAAAAGACCCCACGGGTTAGAAAAATGACTCCGTAGCCTCTGGGCTCCGGCAGCCTATCGGATCACTGCTTAGCTCCCCTAGAACTGAGGGGGTGGGCCTCTATTTATAGAGCTCCGGAAGGTGGAGGCGTCCAGGACCCTGGACACCTCCATCAGGGCCGAAATAATATTTTATTCTATTTTTATTGATTTTTTTGGAATACTTTTATGGAGGCGTCCAGGGTCCCGGACGCCTCAAGCAGGTCCACCGAAAACCGACGACGGCCGCACGCGGTTCGGCACAACGTGCGATTTTTTGAGCGGCGCCTCGTGATTCAGAAATGGGCGCGTCCAGCTGACCGGACGTCCCTATATTTGGCTTTTTTCACACACGACAAACCGTCGTTCGGTGGCCGGCGCCCGTGAGGGAGTTGATGGAGGCGTCCAGAGGCCAGGACGCCTCCAAAAATATGTTATTTTATTGGTTTTCTTGTCGTTTTATGATAGGGCTGGCATTTTTAATTTTTTATTTGTTTTTTATAGAGGCGTCCAGAGGCCTGGACGCCTCTATTAATATATATATTTTTTTATTTATTTTTTTTGTTTTTGTATGCCAACTGGCATTTTATACTTTTTTTTATATTTTGTTTTTATGGAGGCGTCCAGGGGCCTGGACGCCTCCATTAATTATTTTTATTTTTATTTATTTTTTTATTATTTTTTCTATGCCAACTGGCATTTTACACATTTTTTATTTTTGTTTTTTATGGAGGCGTCCAGGGGCCTGGACGCCTCCATTAATATATATATATTTTACTTAATTTTGGGCCCTGAGAAAATAATAAAATAAATTAAAATTATGGGGGCGTCCAGGGGCCTGGACGCCCCCATTAAGACCCACCCGGGTCCTCGGATTAGGCGTCGGCAGCCGCCCGGTAGACACCCTTCTTGGTTCCGGAACCTTTTGATGCGTCTGACTGGTGTTGATGCCGTCCGAATGCCGTGATGAGACGATTCCGGATGCCGAAAAGGGCGGAAGAAGACTCAAGAAAAGGAAGTACTCAAGTGATTCGAAATGCGTAAGCCGTCGCGGGGCATCGTATAGTAATATGAGACTTCCTCAGGAGACGTCAGGAATGGCGTGTCTACAGCTGCCCCGCCTTGGCGTCTGCTTTGCAAGGGAGCGACACGTAGTGGAAATGGAGTAGAGTGAAGTGGGAGCGGACTGATAAGTTGATGCCAAGGTGTGATGAGACACGCTTTTGACGTTACTGTTTGGAATCTTTCCTGGAGTTTCAATGAGGCGACCTTGAAGAAGGTCTTTCAAATATTGACGATTGCTTGGACGGAGATCAAATAAGGGAGGGTGAGATGTGCGCTCAGGCACGAAACAAAAGGGGACCAACTTCTCGGTGTGGAAGTACCTGGGTCATAAAACCGGAGGTTTCACCTTTAGGGAGCGGTTACCAGCCAATGTGGAAGTGCTGCGGCCAAGGTGGGTCAAAAAAGGGTAAAGGAATATCTGAGGGTCTGTTCAAACAAGGGTCTCCTTTGGAAGAGCAGCGTCGGGGCCGTCTCTAGGAAACTTGGTATTTCATTCGGAGTGGAATATCTCATATTTGTGGGAATTGAAACACAATGGCTTTCACAATCGAATCACTTGAATGATCTTCCGCAATAAATCAAAGTCCTATATGAATGCATGCTGGGTTCAAAGAAAAATTTAAAACAAACTAAAATAGAAAATAGCCAAGGATAGTATTGTTAACTTGTGAAGAACGGGTCAGGATACCGACCCGGTGAGCTGATACTGGGCTGGGGCCCGTTTATCCGCGTACCAACTCACTGAATGGAACCGTCGTCCCCATTCTATCACAAATTGACGGCCTATCCGTACAACCTAAACTCTTCCGGGATCATCACCGTTTTTGTTGAAGGGGAACTCCAATCCCAGATTCGTTCGGGCCGCAAGGTCCTTGACATGTTCTAGTAGCGTAGGTATCATATACTATGATGCATGACATGGTGGGACCAACCAATGAAAGGTGGTACAGGAGATAGGACAAAGACGTCCGTTAGTAAAACCTGCACAGGCCAGCAAAGGTTAGCAACATCAAAAGGTAGCAGAATCACACCACAGTTCAAAGGAGATCTAGACAAAATCTTGACAATGACCACTGATGTGACATGTTCTGTCTTGAAGCACCCTCCCCTTCCTATAAGAACTCCCCTTAGGCTAGCTTATTCAAATGCACCAAGGTGGGTTTTGGAAGCTCAGGAGAGGAAGGAGAGGAAAATTTAGAGATTTCAGGATGGAAGGAGAGTCTTCCCGCGTTATGAAGAGGAGCAAGCCTAGCAGCGAGATTAGGCGACTTTCCGACCTCGAGGGTCATCTGAGTGGGACGATCATGTCGCATATGGTAAGCCGACTCTTTTCAAATTTCTGCACATGAACCTTCTTCTTACTTCCTTCATTTCTTCTTCTTTCCTCTCCCAGCCATATCCACTCTTCTCAGGCCCGAGGAAGTTTTCCAAGCTGCCATGGCTTTCAAAGCTGACTTCCAATATCTCCATTGGCATGAGGGCCATACTCTCGAAGTGGCATCTGCAGGGGCTCCTTATTCACGCCAAGCATTACGAGAAGATTCGTATGGACTGGGCGGCTATGGGCGCGCTAGTGGAGGTCTGGCATCCCCAGACCCACACTTTTATCTTCCCGACCTTCGAGGTGACCATCCTCCTCGAGGAGGTGGAACTTCTGCTTGGTTTGAAGAAATTCAAGAGTGACGGGAAGGTGAAGGCTATGCGGATGCTGACACGGGGTACTTCTGAAAGCGTCCTTGGAAGCTTCATGCCGCCCGACGCAGCTAGAAAGGTCCGTACTCAGAAGGGGATCGATCTCCAAAAGCTTGCGGAGTGGGTCACGAACGCCCTGAGAGGGTCACCAGACGATGACTATTTGGAGGGAATCATGAAGGGGTTCACCATTTGTCTGGCGGGTGCTCTCTTGTTCCCTTATATCGACAACATGGTGGAGGAAGACCAACTGGGTGCTATCTGCGGGATCTGGCGTGGAAAGAGGGTGGGACCCGCCGTCCTCGCCTATCTTTACAGCGGTCTTACTGCCTCGAGCCTGGGTAAGCCTCCATTTGGTTGTGCACTTGTCTTGAATTGCTGGCTGGATTTGCATTTCAAATTCGACCACCGCGAGGGAATGCCAACCGCTTCGAAGCTCTTCCAACAAAGCCCGCTTCACCACATAGCCGACGTGTTAGGCTTTGGTGGTACTGTAGTGAACAGCGTTCCGTGGCTGAAGAAACGTGAAGACTGGCGGTCTCACTTCCGCACCGTGACACAAGGCTTCTTCACTTGCGCACCGACATGTTTGCTTTCGCTTGATCTCCTCATGAGGCCTTCTCCCGAAGTTGATCTTCAACTGATCGGCGCGACCGAGTTTGTTCTTTACAACGCGCATCGGTGCTGCCTCCAGATTGGCATCCCACGCCATTCGTTCCCGCCACCGACTGACATTGTTCCTTTGAAGAAAAGGGAGTTGGGCACTGAAGCGGACGCGAAGGAAGCGAAGGCCATTAAAGCTCCCTGGAAGATAAGTGTTGCGGGAAAGGCCTTAGCGCACGTGGTGGAGGAATGCGAGCCGTGGAGGGCTTATGTAACCGAACTGGGGAAGTTAAGGCCTAAGGTGCCTAAACCCCTGATGTAGTTCACTCTGCTTTTCTGATAGAATAAAATTTGGCATTTGGATGTTTTGGACCCCCGTCCCCTTAATTATTATCTTTTTTATGGTTTTTCTTTTTCTTTATGTTTTTTTTATTTTGTTTGGATTATATACATATTCTTGTCTTTTTTTTACTTTTATTATATATAAATATATTTTTTTTGAAAAAAAATTTTATTATGGGGGCGTCCAGGGGCCTGGACGCCCCTAATTTTTATTTTATTTTTATTTGATTTTTTTGTTTTGGGGGTGTCCAGGGTCGTGGACGCCCCTAATTTTTATTTTATTTTTTATTTTGGGGGCGTCCAGGGTCCTGGACGCCCCAACTTTTATTTTTTTATTTTGTTTGATTTTTTGTTTTGTTTTATTTTTTTATTTTGTTTGATTTTTTGTTTTGGGGGCGTCCAGACGCCTGGACGCCCCAAAATTTTTTGAATTTTGAAATAAATAAAAATTATGGGGGCGTCCAGGCGCCTGGACGCCCCAAAGAAGCTAATTCCTATTTATAAGGGTTGCCCCCCCCTTTTGCTCATTTACTGTTCAATCTGACGACCCAGTCACCCTAGACGACCTATTCTTAGTCCCCATGGAGCGAGGAGGATCGAGCCAGGGTCCAGGGAAGCGAAAACAACTGGCTCGTCGTGCGAGGAGGTTGAGGGATGATGCCGAGGAGGCTGCAGCAGAGGAGATTACTGCGGAGGAGGGGATGGAGGTGCCTCTCCTGGCCGCGGAGGCTGCTGCGGATGCTGGTGACGCGGGAGAGGACGATCACGACCCGGTAAGTACTTCGGAATCCTCACTCTGTGGTTTAATAGGCTAAAACGGGCGTGCGAGAGGCTGTGAGAGAAGGCCGGGTAGTGAGAGAAGGAGGCGTCCAGAGGCCTGGACGCCTCCACTTTTTCTTTTTCTTTTTGTTTATTTATTGATTTACGTAAATAATAAAATAAAATTTAAAAAATAAGGAGGCGTCCAAGGCCTAGGACGCCTCCATAATAATATATATATTATATATATATTTTTTATTTTTGGTTCTTGGATTTTTTTTGAAAAAAGAAATAAAGAAAATAGGAAGGAGGCGTCCATGGGCCTGGACGCCTCCAAAAAACAATATATATGTATTTTTTTAAAAAAAAATAAAATAAAATAGTATATACATTGTTATTGTTGATTACTGTTCATGATGCTGATGTGTTCTTTGTTGGTTTTGTGGCTTGCAGGGCGTGATGAAGGGCCGGATCAGCTGGTCCTTGGTGGTGGCAACATACCGTGGGCTGCCGGATTTCCAGAGGGCGCGTATGGACGCCATGGGCTTTGGAGCTTTCCTTAGGATCGAGCCCTTCCGGCTCGACCTTCCTCTTATCCAGGCACTGAGGGAGCGGTGGCACGCACCGAGCCGGGCGTTTCTGATGCCCTGGGGGCATATGGTGCCGACGCTGGAGGACGTGGCTCGGATCACCGGGCTACGAGTTGACGGAGAGGCAGTCAGCGGGGTCACCTACCCCGACTACCGAGAGAGTGCCCTGGACCTGCTGTGGTTAGAGACGAGCGTGACTGATAGAGACAGCAGGGTAGTCGGCCGAGTGGAGATCATGGAGGCGCTCGGATTCGTCGACCCGCGTCAGCGGGTTAGCGAGACTGGAGCAGAGTTCTTGGCTCGACTGGAGGGGGATGCTCGTGCTGCTTTCACCCAGGACCCGAGCGAGCGGGAGCTGGTGGATCTAGACCTTCGGAGGTTTCTTTTCTTCTTCCTGGGCCGCCTTCTGCTGGGGACGAAGGGGGATGGCATCCACTGCCGTTTCCTCGGGATCTTGGCAGATCTGGACAGAGTGGGGCACTATGCGTGGGGAGCGGCTCTGCTTGCCCATCTGATTGCCGATCTCTCCCAGACTTCGGAGAAGGAGACGACAGTCAGCGGCTTCGCACCTTTCCTCCAGGTAAACATTTTATTTATGCATTCCCACAGTTAAATATGCAATTATTGTACTAATGATGTATGATGGATGCAGGTGTGGAGCTATTACTATTTCCCGATGGGGAGGGCTAGGCATGGGAACAGGAGGGCCGTGCCTCTGGCGCGGCAGTGGAGGCCGGTCGTGGTTGCAGCACCCCACGGCTACCAGCTGGCGTCACTTCGTCGGGAGCTGAGCGAGTATCCCGAGGCCATGGTATGATGCGTATGATTTTTTTTGTGTTTATGCATGTGACTGAATGGTAACTAACATGATGTATGTATGGTGATGCAGGTGGTGTGGAGGCCCTACCTGGGCATGGGCGATGCTGGCCAGCCCTGGGTTGTAGCGGGTCTTCCTCGCTTCAGGCGGGACGTGTGGGTCCATTGCCTGAACGAGATTGAGCCGCTGCGGCTTAGACTGGTCATGAGGACGTTGGGGCTGGCCCAGGAGTGGGTAGACGTAGATGCGCCGGCCCGCATTGGGCGGAAGACCAAGGGGAAGGCGAAGATCGTGGACTGGCGTACGCGCTTCCCAGCACAGTACCAGGACTGGCAGCAGGGCGGGGTCCCAGTAGTGTCCCACGTATAGGACATCACATACTACATGAGACGGTACCGAGCTACGTACGGGGACCGCCTCTCCTTGGGTGGTATGGCAGGGGTAAGTGAAATGAAACTGCTCCACCTTTCTATATGTATATGCATGGGATACTAACTTATGTGTAATGCAGGATGCTCGTGATACCATGATTGCCGACCTGCGGGCCCAGTTGGCGGACGCCAGGCGACAGTTGGTGGCCATCCGACAGGAGTTGGAGATCCTGGTGAGTTTATGCAATGCATTTTTTTGTGACCTGGATTTTTGATGCTTAGCCTTTGACTGACGTTTGCCCCGTGTTTCAGCGGGCCCACCAGACAGCGGCAGCCGCGATGGCTGGTGGAGCGGGTTCCAGTTCGCGGGGCCCTCCTCCGGAAGTTTCTGCCCTCCAGGAGCAGCTGGCGTACGCGGTGGCTCGGGCTGAGGAGGCCGAGCGTGACCGCGAGACTCGAGTGAGTGCTTGCTTGGCCGCGACCCTTTTCTAGCTACTTTCCTTCTATCACTGTTCTCTTACGGTGCATGCGTGTCTTGACAGGTGGCCGAGATCCGAGAGGCCCTGGCGCGTGCTGTTCGTGCTGAGCAGGAGCGCGATGCCCGGGTGGCAGAGCGTGACGCTCGGATTGCGGAGCTAGAGGAGGAGCGGCGACGGGAGGCTGAGGAGCTTCCTCGCGACGTGGTGGATCTGCGGATCGCCCTCGAGCTGTCGAGGAGAGAGGCGATGAGGGAGAGAGAGGAGTGGGAGAGGGATAGGGAGAGCGTGGAGAGAGAGAGGGAGAGGGATAGAGAGAGAGAGGGAGGAGCGACAGCGGGATCAGACCGAGAGGAGGGCTCTAGAGGCCCAGCTGCTGGAGCTCCGATTGAGTCTTGGCACGGCGGAGGGGAGGCTTCGGGAGAGCGAGGAGCGGTACCAGAGGGCGAAGGAACGCGGGGCGCGACTTCGTCAGTCTGGTTCTTTTTCCATGGGCAGCTACCTGGTTTCTTCGGCCGAGGAGCGTCGTCGCGCCTTCGAGGCTGGAGTGCCACCGCAGGGTGAGGCGAGCACGGCTTCTCAGGGTTCACAGAGGTCGCGGAGGCCCCCTAGGGATCTCCGTCAGAGGAGGGAGGAAGGAGATGACCAGGAGGGTGACGGTGAGAGTTAGAGAGTTGCTTGTACGTCACCCTTCTCACTGTATGATGTACTTTCGGCTATTATATGAAATGGAAATGGCTTTTGTGTTGTGTGTACTTTTCTCTCTCCCACACTTTCTTTTTTTTGCACTGAGTTGTCCCTTGAGGCACGCTCCGCGAGACCTTGCCCTGAACAGCGGGGAACTATGTTTTGCACGGGGGGATTTTGTTTCCTTTTCCCCCTTTTGGGCGCGTCCAGGCGCGAGGACGCGTCTTAATCCTTGATTTTAAATTTAAAGCGACGGGTGGTCCTTTCTTCTCCCGTGCCTTACCCGCAAACGAGCCCGCCTCCCGCCGAAACGCGCTTGCCCCTTTTTCGTCTTCCTCCTCTTTTGATCGATGGAGTTCGGTGGGCCCGACCGTGGTGAAGGTGGAGAGGGACGAGGAAATCCTCGCCCAAGGAGGGACGCGCCCGATCACGGAACGGCGTCCATGGAGGAGGAAGGGCCGCTTCGGGCCCCCGAGGGACCCGAGGGGCCCGATGGCGTGGGAGGAGGTGAACACGGTCCGGTAGGTCCTCCGATCTCTTCCTCTTTTAATTCATTTTGGGTTTTGAAGCGAGCCGCGCGAGGAGGAAAGGGTTCGGCGAGTGTTGCACTCAAATGATGGACGCGTCCTAGACAGGGGACGCGTTCCTTTTGACTGATATGGGACCCCTTTCTTGGTGCAGGACATGGCAAGGACGCTGGGCCTGGCCGATGAGTGGGCGAGTGCGGACGAGCCGAGCCGCGTCAGGAAGGAGAGTCGCGGCAAGGCGAGGCTCGAGGACTGGCCCGTACGTCTCCCTGGACAGCAAGGGGGTGTACTGGTGCAGGACAGTGCCGACTTCCTGCGGCGGCAGAGAGAGAGTTACGCGGGGCTTCCCCAAGCTGGGGACACGCGTGGCATCGGCGGCTCGCGCGCCCAGCTGTCAGAGACTAGGCGGCAACTGGCCGTCGCTCAACATGAGCTGTCGCTCCTGGTAAGTTACGTGCCGCCCTTTTAACTTCAGGTTTTGGAGTTTCACTGACGGCCGTTGTTTATTTTGTTCCAGCGTGCCCAGCAGACAGTGACGGCGGGGATGATTGGTGGCACATCTTCCAGTTCCTCGGCCCCTTTTCTCGAGATTGCTTCCCTCCGGGAGCAACTTGCCGGTGCGGTGGCCCGTGCGACCCGGGCGGAAGAGGAGCGTGACGCCTGGGTGGCGACTGTAGCGGAGCTGCGGCATCGTGGTGAGGAGAGACCTTCTCCAGACATCCTGGAGTTAAGGGTTCTTCTGCAGATGATGAGGAGAGAGGTAGAGAGAGAGAAAGCCGAGAGAAGGTCCGAGCGACAGCGGGATCTGACCGAGAGGAGGGCCTTGGAGGCCCAAGTGAGGGAGCTCCATCTGGGCCTTCAGGCCGTCGTGCAGAGGCTAGGAGGGATGGAGACGCGCTACGAGAGAGCGCGAGAGTTCGGGGAGCGACTCCGCCAGTCCGGTCGCTTTGCCGCCAGTGGCTTCTTCGCCACGCCAGGGGAGGAGTAGCGAGTCACTGCTGCGGAGCAGGCGCCCAGAGGCGAGGTAGGTGCTACTGCACGGGGATCCCGGAGGCTTCTGAGGGACCCTCACCTCGGGGGAGAGGAGGAGAATGCCCGGAGAGATGAGTGATGGTGAGGATTGGCGGGCTAGTGGACCCGTCACCTCTTTATGTTTATGATGTTTTTGACAGCTTATGTAGAATTATGAATGGAGTGATTTGATTTTCTGATGCTTGTTTGTCCTCTTGTGCGTTCCTTCTTCCCTACACTTCTTCTCCTTTGCACTGTTCCCATGTGACGGATCTGTCGAGACTCCGCCTCGAGCGGAGAATCACGTCTTGTTGTGACCATTTTCCACGGGAATCTGCCGTCGAAGTC